>CM038147.1:470140312-470523772 GCA_021437245.1 Aegilops speltoides | reverse complement strand
GATTTCCATTCTTGTTAAACCCCAAGGTGCGCTTTACGTGTCGGCCATCAACACTCACAGTTTTGGCCGATTTCGCCTGTTTCGTGGACTATTACTCACTGTTTTGGGGTCCCGGAGTGATTTCCACGAGTAACGAACCCTGGGGTTTTACGTGTCGGTCATCAACACTCGCAGTTTTACCGATTCTGACCCGTTTCATGGATTATTACTCACTGTTATGGGGTCCCGGAGTTATTTCCATGGTTAACGAACCCTGGGGTGCGTTTACGTGTTGGTCATCAACACTCGCGGTTTTTGTCCATTCTGACCCATTTCGTGGACTATTACTCACCGTTTTGGGGTCCCAAAGTTATTTCCATTCTTGTTGAACACCAAGGTGCGCTTACGTGTCGGTCATCAACACTCACAGTTTTGGCCGATTCTGGCCCGTTTCGTGGACTATTACTCACTGTTTTGGGGTCCCGGAGTGATTTCCACGAGTAACGAACCCTGGGGTTTTACGTGTCGGTCATCAACACTCGCAGTTTTGGCCGGTTCTGACCCGCTTCATGGACTATTACTCACTGTTTTGGGGTCCCAGAGTGATTTCCACGATTAACGAACCCTGGGGTGCGTTTACGTGTCGGTCATCAACACTCGTGGTTTTTATCGATTCTGGCCCATTTCGTGGACTATTACTCACTGTTTTGGGGTCCCAAAGTGATTTCCATTCTTGTTGAACCCCAAGGTGTGCTTACGTGTCGGTCATCAACACTCACAATTTTGGCTGATTCTGGCCCGTTTAGTGGACTATTACTCACTGTTTTGGGGTCCCGCGGTTATTTCCACGAATAACTAACCCCGGGTTGCGTTTACGCGTCGGTCATCAACACTCGCAGTTTTGGCCGATTCTAACCCGTTTCGTGAACTATTACTCTATGTTTTGGGGCCCCAAATTGATTTCCATAGTTGTTGAACCCCAAGGTGCGCTTACGTGTCGGTCATCAACACTCGCAGTTTTGGCCGATTCTGGCCCGTTTCGTGGGCTATTACTCACTGTTTTGGGGTCCGGGAGTGATTTTCACGAGTAACAATCCCTGGGGTGCATTTACGTGTCGGTCATCAACACTCGCGGTTTTTGTCCATTCTGACCCATTTCGTGGACTATTACTCACCGTTTTGGGGTCCCAAAGTTATTTCCATTCTTGTTGAACACCAAGGTGCGCTTTACGTGTCGGTCATCAACACTCACAGTTTTGGCCGATTCTGGCCCGTTTCGTGGACTATTACTCACTGTTTTGGGGTCCGGGAGTGATTTTCACGAGTAACAAACCCTGGGGTGCATTTACGTGTCGGTCATCAACACTCGCAGTTTTGGCTGATTCTGACCCGTTTCATGGACTATTACTCACCGTTTTGGGGTCCCAGAGTGATTTCCACGATTAACGAACCCTGGGGTGCGTTTACGTGTCGGTCATCAACACTCGAAGTTTTGGCCGATTCTGACCCGTTTCGTGGACTATTACTCATCGTTTTGGGGCCCCAAAGCGATTTCCATTCTTGTTAAACCCCAAGGTGCGCTTACGTGTCAGTCATCAACACTCACAGTTTTGGCCGATTCTGGCCTGTTTCGTGGACTATTACTCACTGTTTTGGGGTCCCAGAGTGATTTCCATGAGTAACGAACCCTGGGGTTTTACGTGTCGGTCATCAACACTCGCAGGTTTACCGATTCTGACCCGTTTCATGGATTATTACTCATTGTTATAGGGTCCCGGAGTTATTTCCATGGTTAACGAAACCTGGGGTGCGTTTACGTGTCGGTCATCAACACTCGCGGTTTTTGTCCATTCTGACCCATTTCGTGGACTATTACTCACCGTTTTGGGGTCCCAAAGTTATTTCCATTCTTGTTGAACACCAAGGTGCGCTTACGTGTCGGTCATCAACACTCACAGTTTTGGCCGATTCTGGCCCGTTTCGTGGACTATTACTCACTGTTTTGGGGTCCCTGAGTGATTTCCACGAGTAACGAACCCTGGGTTTTACGTGTCGATCATCAACACTCGCAGTTTTGGCCGGTTCTGACCCGCTTCATGGACTATTACTCACTGTTTTGGGGTCCCAGAGTGATTTCCACGATTAACTAACCTCGGGTGCGTTTACGTGTCGGACATCAACACTCGTGGTTTTTATCGATTCTGGCCCATTTCGTGGACTATTACTCACTGTTTTGGGGTCCCAAAGTGATTTCCATTCTTGTTGAACCCCAAGGTGTGCTTACGTGTCGGTCATCAACACTCACAATTTTGGCTGATTCTGGCCCGTTTAGTGGACTATTACTCACCGCTTTGGGGTCCCGGTTATTTCCACGAGTAACGAACCTCGGGTTATGCTTACGTGTCGGTCATCAACACTCGCAGTTTTGGCCGATTCTGACCCGTTTCGTGAACTATTACTCACCGTTTTGGGGCCCCAAATTGATTTCCATAGTTGTTGAACCCCAAGGTGCGCTTACGTGTCGGTCATCAACACTCGCAGTTTTGGCCGATTTCGCCCGCTTCGTGGGCTATTACTCACTGTTTTGGGGTCCCGGGGTGATTTCCACGATTACCGAACCCTGGGGTGTGTTTACGTGTCGGTCATCAATTCTCGCGGTTTTTGTCGATTCTGACCCATTTCATGGATTATTACTCACCGCTTTGGGTTCCCAAAGTGATTTTCATTCTTGTTGAACCCCACGGTGCGCTTCGTGTCGGTCATCAACACTCACAGTTTTGGCCGATTCTGGCCCGTTTCGTGGACTATTACTCACTGTTTTGGGGTCCGGGAGTGATTTTCACGAGTAACAAACCCTGGGGTGCATTTACGTGTCGGTCATCAACACTCGCAGTTTTGGCTGATTCTGACCCGTTTCATGGACTATTACTCACCGTTTTGGGGTCCCAGAGTGATTTCCACGATTAACGAACCCTGGGGTGCGTTTACGTGTCGGTCATCAACACTCGAAGTTTTGGCCGATTCTAACACATTTCGTGGACTATTACTCATCGTTTTGGGGCCCCAAAGCGATTTCCATTCTTGTTAAACCCCAAGGTGCGCTTACGTGTCAGTCATCAACACTCACAGTTTTGGCCGATTCTGGCCTGTTTCGTGGACTATTACTCACTGTTTTGGGGTCCCAGAGTGATTTCCATGAGTAACGAACCCTGGGGTTTTACGTGTCGGTCATCAACACTCGCAGTTTTACCGATTCTGACCCGTTTCATGGATTATTACTCACTGTTATGGGGTCCCGGAGTTATTTCCATGGTTAACGAAACCTGGGGTGCGTTTACGTGTCGGTCATCAACACTCGCGGTTTTTGTCCATTCTGACCCATTTCGTGGACTATTACTCACCGTTTTGGGGTCCCAAAGTTATTTCCATTCTTGTTGAACACCAAGGTACGCTTACGTGTCGGTCATCAACACTCACAGTTTTGGCCGATTCTGGCCCGTTTCGTGGACTATTACTCACTGTTTTGGGGTCCCGGAGTGATTTCCACGAGTAACGAACCCTGGGGTTTTACGTGTCGGTCATCAACACTCGCAGTTTTGGCCGGTTCTGACCCGCTTCATGGACTATTACTCCTTGTTTTGGGGTCCCAGAGTGATTTCCACGATTAACGAACCCTTGGGTGCGTTTACGTGTCGGTCATCAACACTCGTGGTTTTTATCGATTCTGGCCCATTTCATGGACTATTACTCACTGTTTTGGGGTCCCAAAGTGATTTCCATTCTTGTTGAACCCCAAGGTGTGCTTACGTGTCGGTCATCAACACTCACAATTTTGGCTGATTCTGGCCCGTTTAGTGGACTATTACTCACTGTTTTGGGGTCCCGGGGTTATTTCCACGAGTAACGAACCCTTGGTTGCGTTTACGTGTCGGTCATCAACACTCGCAATTTTGGCCGATTCTGACCCGTTTCGTGAACTATTACTCACCGTTTTGGGGCCCCAAATTGATTTCCATAGTTGTTGAACCCCAAGGTGCGCTTACGTGTCGGTCATCAACACTCGCAGTTTTGGCCGATTCTGGCCCGTTTCGTGGGCTATTACTCACTGTTTTGGGGTCCCGGGGTGATTTCCACGACACGAACCCGGGTGTGTTTACGTGTCGGTCATCAATTCTCGCGGTTTTTGTCGATTCTGACCCGTTTCATGGATTATTACTCACCGCTTTGGGTTCCCAAAGTGATTTTCATTCTTGTTGAACCCCATGGTGCGCTTTACGTGTTTGGCCATCAACACTCACATTTTTGGCCGATTCTGGCCCGTTTCATGGACTATTACTCACTGTTTTGGGGTCCGGGAGTGATTTTCACGAGTAACAATCCCCGGGGTGCATTTACGTGTCGGTCATCAACACTCGCAGTTTTGGCTGATTCTGACCCGTTTCATGGACTATTACTCACCGTTTTGGGGTCCCAGAGTGATTTCCACGATTAACGAACCCCGGGGTGCGTTTACGTGTCGGTCATCAACACTCGAAGTTTTGGCCGATTCTGACCCATTTCGTGGACTATTACTCATCGTTTTGGGGCCCCAAAGCGATTTCCATTCTTGTTAAACCCCAAGGTGCGCTTACGTGTCAGTCATCAACACTCACAGTTTTGGCCGATTCTGGCCTGTTTCGTGGACTATTACTCACTGTTTTGGGGTCCCAGAGTGATTTCCATGAGTAACGAACCCTGGGGTTTTACGTGTCGGTCATCAACACTCGCAGTTTTACCGATTCTGACCCGTTTCATGGATTATTACTCACCGCTATGGGGTCCGGAGTTATTTCCATGGTTAACGAACCCTGGGTGCGTTTACGTGTCGGTCATCAACACTCGCGGTTTTTGTCCATTCTGACCCATTTCGTGGACTATTACTCACCGTTTTGGGGTCCCAAAGTTATTTCCATTCTTGTTGAACACCAAGGTGCGCTTACGTGTCGGTCATCAACACTCACAGTTTTGGCCGATTCTGGCCCGTTTCGTGGACTATTACTCACTGTTTTGGGGTCCCGGAGTGATTTCCACGAGTAACGAACCCTTGGGTTTTACGTGTCGGTCATCAACACTCGCAATTTTGGCCGGTTCTGACCCGCTTCATGGACTACTACTCACTGTTTTGGGGTCCCAGAGTGATTTCCACGATTAACGAACCCTGGGGTGCGTTTACGTGTCGGTCATCAACACTCGTGGTTTTTATCGATTCTGGCCCATTTCGTGGACTATTACTCACTGTTTTGGGGTCCCAAAGTGATTTCCATTCTTGTTGAACCCCAAGGTGTGCTTACGTGTCGGTCATCAACACTCACAATTTTGGCTGATTCTGGCCCGTTTAGTGGACTATTACTCACTGTTTTGGGGTCCCGGGGTTATTTCCACGAGTAACGAACCCTGGGTTGCGTTTACGTGTCGGTCATCAACACTCGCAGTTTTGGCCGATTCTGACCCGTTTCGTGAACTATTACTCTATGTTTTGGGGCCCCAAATTGATTTCCATAGTTGTTGAACCCCAAGGTGCGTTTACGTGTCGGTTATCAACACTCGTGGTTTTTATCGATTCTGGCCCATTTCATGGACTATTACTCACTGTTTTGGGGTCCCAAAGTGATTTCCATTGTTGTTGAACCCCAAGGTGTGCTTACGTGTCGGTCATCAACACTCACAATTTTGGCTGATTCTGGCCCGTTTAGTGGACTATTACTCACTGTTTTGGGGTCCCGGGGTTATTTCCACGAGTAACGAACCCTTGGTTGCGTTTACGTGTCGGTCATCAACACTCGCAGTTTTGGCCGATTCTGACCCGTTTCGTGAACTATTACTCACCGTTTTGGGGCCCCAAATTGATTTCCATAGTTGTTGAACCCCAAGGTGCGCTTACGTGTCGGTCATCAACACTCGCAGTTTTGGCCGATTCTGGCCCGTTTCGTGGGCTATTACTCACTGTTTTGGGGTCCCGGGGTGATTTCCACGATTACCGAACCCTGGGGTGTGTTTACGTGTCGGTCATCAACACTCGCGGTTTTTGTCGATTCTGACCCGTTTCATGGATTATTACTCACCGCTTTGGGGTCCCAAAGTGATTTTCATTCTTGTTGAACCCCATGGTGCGCTTACGTGTCGGTCATCAACACTCACATTTTTGGCCGATTCTGGCCCGTTTCATGGACTATTACTCACTGTTTTGGGGTCCGGGAGTGATTTTCACGAGTAACAATCCCTGGGGTGCATTTACGTGTCGGTCATCAACACTCGCAGTTTTGGCTGATTCTGACCCGTTTCATGGACTATTACTCACCGTTTTGGGGTCCCAGAGTGATTTCCACGATTAACGAACCTCGGGTGCGTTTACGTGTCGGTCATCAACACTCGAAGTTTTGGCCGATTCTGACCCGTTTCGTGGACTATTACTCATCGTTTTTGGGTCCCAAAGTGATTTCCATTCTTGTTAAACCCCAAGGTGCTTTACGTGTCGTCACCATCAACACTCACAGTTTTGGCCGATTCTGGCCTGTTTCGTGGACTATTACTCACTGTTTTGGGGTCCCGAAGTGATTTCCACGAGTAACGAACCCTGGGGTTTTACGTGTCGGTCATCAACACTCGCAGTTTTACCGATTCTGACCCGTTTCATGGATTATTACTCACTGTTATGGGGTCCCGGAGTTATTTCCATGGTTAACGAACCCTGGGGTGCGTTTACGTGTCGGTCATCAACACTCGCGTTTTTTGTCCATTCTGACCCATTTCGTGGACTATTACTCACCGTTTTGGGGTCCCAAAGTTATTTCCATTCTTGTTGAACACCAAGGTGCGCTTACGTGTCGGTCATCTACACTCACAGTTTTGGCCGATTCTGGCCCGTTTCGTGGACTATTACTCACTGTTTTGGGGTCCCGGAGTGATTTCCACGAGTAACGAACCCTGGGGTTTTACGTGTCGGTCATCAACACTGCAATTTTGGCCGGTTCTGACCCGCTTCATGGACTACTACTCACTGTTTTGGGGTCCCAGAGTGATTTCCACGATTAACGAACCCTGGGGTGCGTTTACGTGTCGGTCATCAACACTCGTGGTTTTTATCGATTCTGGCCCATTTCGTGGACTATTACTCACTGTTTTGGGGTCCCAAAGTGATTTCCATTCTTGTTGAACCCCAAGGTGTGCTTACGTGTCGGTCATCAACACTCACAATTTTGGCTGATTCTGGCCCGTTTAGTGGACTATTACTCACTGTTTTGGGGTCCCAGGGTTATTTCCACGAGTAACGAACCCTGGGGTTTTACGTGTCGGTCATCAACACTCGCAGTTTTGGCCGATTCTGACCCGTTTCGTGAACTATTACTCACCGTTTTGGGGCCCCAAATTGATTTCCATAGTTGTTGAACCCCAAGGTGCGCTTACGTGTCGGTCATCAACACTCGTGGTTTTTATCGATTCTGGCCCATTTCATGGACTATTACTCACTGTTTTGGGGTCCCAAAGTGATTTCCATTGTTGTTGAACCCCAAGGTGTGCTTACGTGTCGGTCATCAACACTCACAATTTTGGCTGATTCTGGCCCGTTTAGTGGACTATTACTCACTGTTTTAGGGTCCCGGGGTTATTTCCACGTGTAACGAACCCTTGGTTGCGTTTACGTGTCGGTCATCAACACTCGCAATTTTGGCCGATTCTGACCCGTTTCGTGAACTATTACTCACCGTTTTGGGGCCCCAAATTGATTTCCATAGTTGTTGAACCCCAAGGTGCGCTTACGTGTCGGTCATCAACACTCGCAGTTTTGGCCGATTCTGGCCCGTTTCATGGGCTATTACTCACTGTTTTGGGGTCCCGGGGTGATTTCCACGATTACCGAACCCTGGGGTGTGTTTACGTGTCGGTCATCAATACTCGCGGTTTTTGTCGATTCTGACCCGTTTCATGGATTATTACTCACCGCTTTGGGGTCCCAAAGTGATTTTCATTCTTGTTGAACCCCATGGTGCGCTTACGTGTCGGTCATCAACACTCACAGTTTTGGCCGATTCTGGCCCGTTTCATGGACTATTACTCACTGTTTTGGGGTCCGGGAGTGATTTTCACGAGTAACAATCCCTGGGGTGCATTTACGTGTCGGTCATCAACACTCGCAGTTTTGGCTGATTCTGACCCGTTTCATGGACTATTACTCACCGTTTTGGGGTCCCAGAGTGATTTCCACGATTAACGAACCCTGGGGTGCGTTTACGTGTCGGTCATCAACACTCGAAGTTTTGGCCGATTCTGACCCGTTTCATGGACTATTACTCATCGTTTTGGGGCCCCAAAGTGATTTCCATTCTTGTTAAACCCCAAGGTGCGCTTACGTGTCAGTCATCAACACTCACAGTTTTGGCCGATTCTGGCCTGTTTCGTGGACTATTACACACTGTTTTGGGGTCCCGAAGTGATTTCCACGAGTAACGAACCCTGGGGTTTTACGTGTCGGTCATCAACACTCGCAGTTTTACCGATTCTGACCCGTTTCATGGATTATTACTCACTGTTATGGGGTCCCGGAGTTATTTCCATGGTTAACGAACCCTGGGGTGCGTTTACGTGTCGGTCATCAACACTCGCGGTTTTTGTCCATTCTGACCCATTTCGTGGACTATTACTCACCGTTTTGGGGTCCCAAAGTTATTTCCATTCTTGTTGAACACCAAGGTGCGCTTACGTGTCGGTCATCAACACTCACAGTTTTGGCCGATTCTGGCCCGTTTCGTGGACTATTACTCACTGTTTTGGGGTCCCGGAGTGATTTCCACGAGTAACGAACCCTCGGGTTTTACGTGTCGGTCATCAACACTCGCAGTTTTGGCCGGTTCTGACCCGCTTCATGGACTATTACTCACTGTTTTGGGGTCCCAGAGTGATTTCCACGATTAACGAACCCTCGGGTGCGTTTACGTGTCGGTCATCAACACTCGTGGTTTTTATCGATTCTGGCCCATTTCGTGGACTATTACTCACTGTTTTGGGGTCCCAAAGTGATTTCCATTGTTGTTGAACCCCAAGGTGTGCTTACGTGTCGGTCATCAACACTCACAATTTTGGCTGATTCTTGCCCGTTTAGTGGACTATTACTCACTGTTTTGGGGTCCCGGGGTTATTTCCACGAGTAACGAACCCTGGGGTTTTACGTGTCGGTCATCAACACTCGCAGTTTTGGCCGATTCTGACCCGTTTCGTGAACTATTACTCACCGTTTTGGGGCCCCAAATTGATTTCCATAGTTGTTGAACCCCAAGGTGCGTTTACGTGTCGGTTATCAACACTCGTGGTTTTATCGATTCTCGCCCATTTCATGGACTATTACTCACCGCTTTGGGGTCCCAAAGTGATTTCCATTGTTGTTGAACCCCAAGGTGTGCTTACGTGTCGGTCATCAACACTCACAATTTTGGCTGATTCTCGCCCGCTTAGTGGACTATTACTCACCGCTTTGGGGTCCGGGGTTATTTCACATTGTAACGAACCCTTGGTTGCGCTTTACGTGTTTGGCCATCAACACTTGCAATTTTGGCCGATTCGACCCGCTTCGTGAACTATTACTCACCGCTTTGGGGCCCCAAATTGATTTCCATAGTTGTTGAACCCAAGGTGCGCTTTACGTGTCGGTCATCAACACTCGCAGCTTTTGCCGATTCTCGCCCGCTTGTGGGCTATTACTCACCGCTTTGGGGTCCCGGTGATTTCCACGACATCGAACCCCGGGTGTGTTTACGTGTCGGTCATCAATTCTCGCGGTTTTTGTCGATTCTGACCCGTTTCATGGATTATTACTCACCGCTTTGGGTTCCCAAAGTGATTTTCATTCTTGTTGAACCCCATGGTGCGCTTACGTGTCGGTCATCAACACTCACAGTTTTGGCCGATTCTGGCCCGTTTCATGGACTATTACTCACTGTTTTGGGGTCCGGGAGTGATTTTCACGAGTAACAAACCTGGGGTGCATT
This sequence comes from Aegilops speltoides, assembly GCA_021437245.1. Taxonomy (NCBI): domain Eukaryota; kingdom Viridiplantae; phylum Streptophyta; class Magnoliopsida; order Poales; family Poaceae; genus Aegilops; species Aegilops speltoides. Next base: position 470,513,774 of record CM038147.1, on the reverse strand, counting down.
TACGTGTCGGTCATCAACACTCGCAGTTTTGGCTGATTCTGACCCGTTTCATGGACTATTACTCACCGTTTTGGGGTCCCAGAGTGATTTCCACGATTAACGAACCCTGGGGTGCGTTTACGTGTCGGTCATCAACACTCAAGTTTTGGGCGATTCTTGACCCATTTCGTGGACTATTACTCATCGTTTTGGGGCCCCAAAGCGATTTCCATTCTTGTTAAACCCCAAGGTGCGCTTACGTGTCAGTCATCAACACTCACAGTTTTGGCCGATTCTGGCCTGTTTCGTGGACTATTACTCACTGTTTTGGGGTCCCAGAGTGATTTCCATGAGTAACGAACCCTGGGGTTTTACGTGTCGGTCATCAACACTCGCAGTTTTACCGATTCTGACCCGTTTCATGGATTATTACTCACTGTTATGGGGTCCCGAGTTATTTCCATGGTTAACGAACCTCGGGTGCGTTTACGTGTTTGGCCATCAACACTCGTGGATTTTGTCCATTCTGACCCATTTCGTGGACTATTACTCACCGTTTTGGGGTCCCAAAGTTATTTCCATTCTTGTTGAACACCAAGGTGCGCTTACGTGTCGGTCATCAACACTCACAATTTTGGCCGATTCTGGCCCGTTTCGTGGACTATTACTCACTGTTTTGGGGTCCTGAGTGATTTCCACGAGTAACGAACCCTGGGGTTTTACGTGTCGGTCATCAACACTCGCAGTTTTGGCCGGTTCTGACCCGCTTCATGGACTATTACTCACTGTTTTGGGGTCCCAGAGTGATTTCCACGATTAACGAACCTCGGGTGCGCTATTTTACGTGTCGGCCATCAACACTCGTGGTTTTTATCGATTCTGTCCCATTTCGTGGACTATTACTCACCGTTTTGGGGTCCCAAAGTGATTTCCATTGTTGTTGAACCCCAAGGTGTGCTTACGTGTCGGTCATCAACACTCACAATTTTGGCTGATTCTTGCCCGTTTAGTGGACTATTACTCACTGTTTTGGGGTCCCGGGGTTATTTCCACGAGTAACGAACCCTGGGTTGCGTTTACGTGTCGGTCATCAACACTCGCAGTTTTGGCCGATTCTGACCCGTTTCGTGAACTATTACTCACCGTTTTGGGGCCCCAAATTGATTTCCATAGTTGTTGAACCCCAAGGTGCGCTTACGTGTCGGTCATCAACACTCGCAGTTTTGGCTGATTCTGACCCGTTTCATGGACTATTACTCACCGTTTTGGGGTCCCAGAGTGATTTCCACGATTAACGAACCCTGGGGTGCGTTTACGTGTCGGTCATCAACACTCGAAGTTTTGGCTGATTCTGACCCGTTTCATGGACTATTACTCATCGTTCTGGGGCCCCAAAGCGATTTCCATTCTTGTTAAACCCCAAGGTGCGCTTACGTGTCAGTCATCAACACTCACAGTTTTGGCCGATTCTGGCCTGTTTCGTGGACTATTACTCACTGTTTTGGGGTCCCAGAGTGATTTCCATGAGTAACGAACCCTGGGGTTTTACGTGTCGGTCAGCAACACTCGCGGTTTTACCGATTCTGACCCGTTTCATGGATTATTACTCACTGTTATGGGGTCCCGGAGTTATTTCCATGGTTAACGAACCCTGGGGTGCGTTTACGTGTCGGTCATCAACACTCGCGGTTTTTGTCCATTCTGACCCATTTCGTGGACTATTACTCACCGTTTTGGGGTCCCAAAGTTATTTCCATTCTTGTTGAACACCAAGGTGCGCTTTACGTGTCGGTCATCAACACTCAGCTTTTGGCCGATTTCGCCCGCTTCGTGGACTATTACTCACCGCTTTGGGGTCCTGAGTGATTTCCACGAGTAACGAACCCTGGGGTTTTACGTGTCGGTCATCAACACTCGCAGTTTTGGCCGGTTCTGACCCGCTTCATGGACTATTACTCACTGTTTTGGGGTCCCAGAGTGATTTCCACGATTAACGAACCCTGGGGTGCGTTTACGTGTCAGTCATCAACACTCGTGGTTTTTATCGATTCTGGCCCATTTCGTGGACTATTACTCATTGTTTTGGGTCCCAAAGTGATTTCCATTGTTGTTGAACCCCAAGGTGTGCTTATGTGTCGGTCATCAACACTCACAATTTTGGCTGATTCTTGCCCGTTTAGTGGACTATTACTCACCGCTTTGGGGGGTCCTGGGTTGTGGTTATTTCAACACGCAGAGTAACGAACTCGCCCGGTTATTGCACCGCTTTGGGGCCCCGGATTTCATCAACACTGCAGCTTTGGCCGATTTCGACCTGGTGCTTACGTGAACTATTACTCTTATGTTTTGGGGGTCCCAAATTGATTTTCATAGTTGTTGAACCCCAAGGTGCGCTTTACGTGTCGGTCATCAACACTGCAGCTTTGGCTGATTCTCGCCCGCTTCATGGACTATTACTCACCGCTTTGGGGTCCGGAGTGATTTCCACGATTAACTAACCCTGGGTGCATTTACGTGTCGGTCATCAACACTCAAGTTTTGGCTGATTCTCACCCGCTTCATGGACTATTACTCACCGCTTTGGGGTCCCAAAGTGATTTCCATTCTTGTTAAACCCTCAAGGTGCGCTATTTACGCTTGGCCCAAAGTGATTTCCATTCCATCAACACTCACAGTTTTGGCCGATTCTGGCCTGTTTCGTGGACTATTACTCACTGTTTTGGGGTCCCGGAGTGATTTCCACGAGTAACGAACCCTGGGGTTTTACGTGTCGGTCATCAACACTCGCAGTTTTACCGATTCTGACCCGTTTCATGGATTATTACTCACTGTTATGGGGTCCCGGAGTTATTTCCATGGTTAACGAACCCTGGGGTGCGTTTACGTGTCGGTCATCAACACTCGCGGTTTTTGTCCATTCTGACCCATTTCGTGGACTATTACTCACCGTTTTGGGGTCCCAAAGTTATTTCCATTCTTGTTGAACACCAAGGTGCGCTTACGTGTCGGTCATCAACACTCACAGTTTTGGCCGATTCTGGCCCGTTTCGTGGACTATTACTCACTGTTTTGGGGTCCCAGAGTGATTTCCACGAGTAACGAACCCTGGGGTTTTATGTGTCGGTCATCAACACTGCAATTTTGGCCGGTTCTGACCCGCTTCATGGACTATTACTCACTGTTTTGGGGTCCCAGAGTGATTTCCACGATTAACGAACCCTGGGGTGCGTTTACGTGTCAGTCATCAACACTCGTGGTTTTTATCGATTCTGGCCCATTTCGTGGACTATTACTCATTGTTTTGGGTCCCAAAGTGATTTCCATTGTTGTTGAACCCCAAGGTGTGCTTATGTGTCGGTCATCAACACTCACAATTTTGGCTGATTCTGCCCGTTTAGTGGACTATTACTCACTGTTTTGGGGTCCCGGGGTTATTTCCACGAGTAACGAACCCTGGGTTGCGTTTACGTGTCGGTCATCAACACTCGCAGTTTTGGCCGATTCTGACCCGTTTCGTGAACTATTACTCACCGTTTTGGGGCCCCAAATTGATTTCCATAGTTGTTGAACCCCAAGGTGCGCTTACGTGTCGGTCATCAACACTCGCAGTTTTGGCCGATTCTGGCCCGTTTCGTGGGCTATTACTCACTGTTTTGGGGTCCCGGGGTGATTTCCACGATTACCGAACCCTGGGGTGTGTTTACGTGTCGGTCATCAATTCTCGCGGTTTTTGTCGATTCTGACCCGTTTCATGGATTATTACTCACCGCTTTGGGTTCCCAAAGTGATTTTCATTCTTGTTGAACCCCATGGTGCGCTTTACGTGTTTGGCCATCAACACTCACATTTTTGGCCGATTCTGGCCCGTTTCATGGACTATTACTCACTGTTTTGGGGTCCGGGAGTGATTTTCACGAGTAACAATCCCTGGGGTGCATTTACGTGTCGGTCATCAACACTCGCAGTTTTGGCTGATTCTGACCCGTTTCATGGACTATTACTCACCGTTTTGGGGTCCCAGAGTGATTTCCACGATTAACGAACCCTGGGGTGCGTTTACGTGTCGGTCATCAACACTCGAAGTTTTGGCCGATTCTGACCCGTTTCATGGACTATTACTCATCGTTTTGGGGCCCCAAAGCGATTTCCATTCTTGTTAAACCCCAAGGTGCGCTTACGTGTCAGTCATCAACACTCACAGTTTTGGCCGATTCTGGCCTGTTTCGTGGACTATTACTCACTGTTTTGGGGTCCCAGAGTGATTTCCATGAGTAACGAACCCTGGGGTTTTACGTGTCGGTCAGCAACACTCGCAGTTTTACCGATTCTGACCCGTTTCATGGATTATTACTCACTGTTATGGGGTCCCGGAGTTATTTCCATGGTTAACGAACCCTGGGGTGCGTTTACGTGTCGGTCATCAACACTCGCGTTTTTTGTCCATTCTGACCCATTTCGTGGACTATTACTCACCGTTTTGGGGTCCCAAAGTTATTTCCATTCTTGTTGAACACCAAGGTGCGCTTACGTGTCGGTCATCAACACTCACAGTTTTGGCCGATTCTGGCCCGTTTCGTGGACTATTACTCACTGTTTTGGGGTCCCGGAGTGATTTCCACGAGTAACGAACCCTGGGGTTTTACGTGTTGGTCATCAACACTCGCAGTTTTGGCCGGTTCTGACCCGCTTCATGGACTATTACTCACTGTTTTGGGGTCCCAGAGTGATTTCCACGATTAACGAACCCTGGGGTGCGTTTACGTGTCGGTCATCAACACTCGTGGTTTTTATCGATTCTGGCCCATTTCGTGGACTATTACTCATTGTTTTGGGTCCCAAAGTGATTTCCATTGTTGTTGAACCCCAAGGTGTGCTTATGTGTCGGTCATCAACACTCACAATTTTGGCTTAGTGATTACTCACCGCTTTGGGGCCCGTTATTTAGTGGACTATTACTCACTCGCAGCTTTGGGGTCACGGGTGAACTATTACTCACCGCTTTGGAACCCCAAATTGATTTCCATAGTTGTTTGCGCTTTACGTGTCGGTCATCAACACTCGCAGCGATTTGGCCGATTATTACTCACCGCTTTGGGGTCCCGTGAACTATTACGAACCGGGTTTTGGGGCATCAAATTGATTTCCATAGTTGTTGAACCCGCAAGGTGGATTATTACTCACCGCTTTGGGTCCCATCAACACTGCGCAGTGTTTGGCCATCGACACTCGTTTTGGCCGATTCGCCCGCTTCGTGGACTATTACTCACCGCTTTGGGGTCCGGAGTGATTTTCACGAGTAACAAACCCTCGGGTGCATTTACGTCGGCCATCAACACTCGCAGTTTTGGCTGATTCTCGACCCGCTTCATGGACTATTACTCACCGCTTTGGGGTCCCAGAGTGATTTCCACGATTAACAAACCTCTGGGTGCGTTTACGTGTCGGCCATCAACACTCAAGTTTTGGCCGATTCGACCCGCTTCATGGACTATTACTCATCGTTCTGGGGCCCCAAAGCGATTTCCATTCTTGTTAAACCCCAAGGTGCGCTTACGTGTCAGTCATCAACACTCACAGTTTTGGCCGATTCTGGCCTGTTTCGTGGACTATTACTCACTGTTTTGGGGTCCCAGAGTGATTTCCATGAGTAACGAACCCTGGGGTTTTACGTGTCGGTCAGCAACACTCGCGGTTTTACCGATTCTGACCCGTTTCATGGATTATTACTCACTGTTATGGGGTCCCAGAGTTATTTCCATGGTTAACGAACCCTGGGGTGCGTTTACGTGTCGGTCATCAACACTCGCGGTTTTTGTCCATTCTGACCCATTTCGTGGACTATTACTCACCGTTTTGGGGTCCCAAAGTTATTTCCATTCTTGTTGAACACCAAGGTGCGCTTACGTGTCGGTCATCAACACTCACAGCTTTGGCCGATTCTGGCCCGTTTCGTGGACTATTACTCACTGTTTTGGGGTCCCGGAGTGATTTCCACGAGTAACGAACCCTGGGGTTTTACGTGTCGGTCATCAACACTCGCAGTTTTGGCCGGTTCTGACCCGCTTCATGGACTATTACTCACTGTTTTGGGGTCCCAGAGTGATTTCCACGATTAACGAACCCTGGGGTGCGTTTACGTGTCGGTCATCAACACTCGTGGTTTTTATCGATTCTGGCCCATTTCGTGGACTATTACTCACCGTTTTGGGGTCCCAAAGTGATTTCCATTCTTGTTGAACCCCAAGGTGTGCTTACGTGTCGGTCATCAACACTCACAATTTTGGCTGATTCTGGCCCGTTTAGTGGACTATTACTCACTGTTTTGGGGTCCCGGGGTTATTTCCACGAGTAACGAACCCTGGGTTCCATTTACGTGTCGGTCATCAACACTCGCAGTTTTGGCCGATTCTGACCCGTTTCGTGAACTATTACTCACCGTTTTGGGGCCCCAAATTGATTTCCATAGTTGTTGAACCCCAAGGTGCGCTTACGTGTCGGTCATCAACACTCATAGTTTTGTCCGATTCTGGCCCGTTTCGTGGACTATTACTCACTGTTTTGGGGTCCCAGAGTGATTTCCACGAGTAATGAACCATGGGGTGCATTAACGTGTCGGTCATCAACACTCGCAGTTTTGGCCGAATCTGACCCGTTTCATGGACTATTACTCACCGTTTTGGGGTCCCAAAGTGATTTCCATAATTGTTGAACCCCAAGGTGGGCATACGTGTCGGTCATAAACACTCGCTGTTTTGGCCGATTCTGGCCCGTTTCGTGGACTATTACTCACTGTTTTGGGGCCCCGGAGTGATTTCCATGATTAACGAACCCTGGGATGCGTTTACGTGTCGGTCATCAACACTCATGGTTTTCATCGATTCTGATCCGTTTCATGGACTATTACTCACCGTTTTGGGGTCCCAAAGTGATTTCCATTCTTGTTGAACCCCAAGGTGCGCTTTCGTGTCAGTCATCAATACTCACTGTTTTGGGGTCCCGGAGTTATTTCCATGAGTGACAAACCCTGGGTGCATTTACGTGTCGGTCATCAACACTTGCAGTTTTGGCAGATTCTAACCCGTTTCGTGGACTATTACTCACCGTTTTGCGGCCCCAAAGCGATTTCCATAGTTGTTGAACCCCAAAGTGCGCTTACGCGTCGGTCATCAGCACTCACAGTTTTGGCCGATTCTGGCCCGTTTCGTGGGCTATTACTCACTGTTTTGGGGTCCCGGGGTAATTTCCACGATTACCAAACCCTGGGGTGTGTTTACGTTTTGGTCATCAACACTCGCGGGTTTTGTCGATTCTGACCCGTTTCATGGATTATTACTCACCGCTTTGGGGTCCCGGGGTGATTTCCACGATTACCATAGTTGTTGAACCCCATGGTGCGCTTACGTGTCGGTCATCAACACTCACAGTTTTGGCCGATTCTGGCCCGTTTCGTGGACTATTACTCACTGTTTTGGGGTCCGGGAGTGATTTTCACGAGTAACAAACCCTGGGGTGCATTTACGTGTTGGTCATCAACACTCGCAGTTTTGGCTGATTCTGACCCGTTTCATGGACTATTACTCACCGTTTTGGGGTCCCAGAGTGATTTCCACGATTAACGAACCCTGGGGTGCGTTTACGTGTCGGTCATCAACACTCGAAGTTTTGGCCGATTCTGACCCATTTCGTGGACTATTACTCATCGTTTTGGGGCCCCAAAGCGATTTCCATTCTTGTTAAACCCCAAGGTGCGCTTACGTGTCAGGCATCAACACTCACAGTTTTCGCCGATTCTGGCCCATTTCCTAGACTATTACTCACTGTTTTGGGGTTCCGGAGTGATTTCCACGAGTAACGAACCCTGGGGTTTTACGTGTCGGTCATCAACACTCGCAGTTTTACCGATTCTGACCCGTTTCATGGATTATTACTCACTGTTTTGGGGTCCCAGAGTTATTTCCATGATTAACGAACCCTGGGGTGCGTTTACGTGTTGGTCATCAACACTCGCGGTTTTTGTCGATTCTGACCCATTTCGTGGACTATTACTCACCGTTTTGGGGTCCCAAAGTTATTTCCATTCTTGTTGAACACCAAGGTGCGCTTACGTGTCGGTCATCAACACTCGCAGTTTTGGCCGATTCTGGCCCGTTTCGTGGACTACTCACTGTTTTGGGGTCCCGGAGTTATTTCCACGAGTAACGAACCCCGGGTTTTACGTGTCGGTCATCAACACTGCAGTTTTGGCCGATTCTCACCCGCTTCATGGACTATTACTCACCGCTTTGGGGTCCCGGAGTGATTCGGAAATATAATACATGTGTGAATACATAGACAAACACAACGTCACTAGTATGCCTCTACTTGACTAGCTTATTAATCAAAGATGGTTATGTTTCCTAACCATAGACATGTGTTGTCATTTGATTAATGGGATCACATCATTAGGGGAATGATGTGATTGACATGACCCATTGCGTTAGCCTAGCACTTGATCGTTTAGTATATTGCTATTGCTTTCTTCATGACTTATACATGTTCCTGTAACTATGAGATTATGCAACTCCCGTTTACCGGAGGAACACTTTGGGTGCTACCAAACGTTACAACGTAACTGGGTGATTATAAAGGAGTACTACAGGTGTCTCCAAAGGTACATGTTGAGTTGGCGTATTTCGAGATTAGGTTTGTCACTCCGGTTGTCGGAGAGGTATCTCTGGGCCCTCTCGGTAATGCACATCACTATAAGCCTTGCAAGCAATGTGACTAATGAATTAGTTGAGGGATGATGCATTACGTAACGAGTAAAGAGACTTGCCGGTAACAAGATTGAACTAGGTATTGGATACCGACGATCTAATCTCGGGCAAGTAACATACCGATGACAAAGGGAACAACATATGTTGTTATGCGGTTTGACCGATAAAGATCTTCGTAGAATATGTAGGAGCCAATATGAGCATCCAGGTTCCGCTATTGGTTATTGACCGAGAATAGTTCTAGGTCATGTCAACATAGTTCTCGAACCCGTAGGGTCCGCACGCTTAAGGTTTCGATGACAGTTATATTATGAGTTTATGAGTTTTGATAAACCGAAGGAGTTCGGAGTCCCGGATGAGATCGGGGACATGACGAGGAGTCTCGAAATGGTCGAGACGTAAAGATCGATATATTGGACGACTATATTCGGAGTTTGGAAAGGTTCCGAGTGATTCGGGTATTTTCGGCGGTACTGGGGAGTTATGGGAATACGAGGAAGAAGCAATGGGCCTCATGGGCCAAGTGGTCGAAGAGAAGAGGCAGGGCGCGCGGCCCCCCTAGCCCAAACTGAATTGGACTAGGGGGCCGGCCCCCCTTTCCTCCTTTTCCTCCCTCTCCTTCATTCTCCTTCTCCTTCCCTTCCTTCCCCTCTCCTACTTGGACTAGGAAAGAGGGGGGAATCCTACTTGGAGTAGGATTCTCCCCCTTGGGCGCGCCTCCTCCCCTTGGCCGGCCCCTCCCCCCTTGCTCCTTTATATACGGGGGCAGGGGGCACCCCATGACACACAAGTTGATTTATGGATCGTTCCTTAGCTGTGTGCGGTGCCCCCCTCCACCATATTCCACCTCGGTCATATCGTCGCAGAGTTTAGGCGAAGCCCTGCGCCGGTAGAGCATCATCATCGTCACCACGCTTCGGTCGACGTGGAACTCATCCCCGAAGCTTTGCTGGATCGGAGCCCGGGGATCGTCATCGAGCTGAACGTATGCTGAACTCAGAGGTGCCGTATGTTCAGTACTTGGATCGGTCGGATCGTGAAGACGCACGACTACATCAACCGCGTTATGCTAACGCTTTCGCTTATGGTCTACGAGGGTACGTGGACAACACTCTCCCCTCTCGTTGCTATGCCATCACCATGATCTTGCGTGTGCATAGGAATTTTTTTGAAATTACTACGTTCCCCAACAGTGGTATCAGAGCCTAGGTTTTATGCGTTGATGTTATATGCACGAGTGGAACACAAGTGAGTTGTGGGTGATACAAGTCATACTGCTTACCAGCATGTCATACTTTCACTACTAGGGAAAAGCCTATACACAGAATCTTATCTGCAGCGCACTTCAAAATACCACGCTATCGTTATTTAGCAGCAGGCAGGTCCGCCAAACGCGCCATCGACTTGGAAGTAGCATGGAGCTGTTTGAGGCATACAACGCCATCTGCTATAGTTGCCATGACCTTGGCCCCCGCTAGCTATAGCGAAGGCGATTATCTTCAGAGAGCGCCATCTGCATTTTGCGTTAGCAGTAGCGCTTTTGCCAAACGCGTTATAACTATCCCTACCTTATCCCCACGGGAGGACCTGCACTTCACACTCACTCTCTCACTCACTCGCCATGACAACGTCGTCCTCCGCCGCTTGCCGCCGCGCCGCCATTGTTAGTCCGCCGAGGTATTCCCCTCCTTCCGTCCCTCCTCCATCCTCCTCGCACATCCTCCCCTCCGCCGTCCGCCCTCCTCCTCCTGCCGCCCTCCTCCTGGCCTGCCGCCCTCCTCCCTCCTCATGGCAGCCCGCCTCCCACCGCCCTCGACCTGCCGCCGCCTAGCTACCTCTCAGTGCCGCCCCCACCCCTGCCACTAGTTAGTACTATATTTAGTAGTAGATGTTAATTTGGGGTTAGCTAGTACTAGATGTTAATTTAGTAGTAGTAGATGTTAATTTAGCTTAGTTAGTACTAGATTTTTAGTAGTAGTAGTGGTAGTTGAACTACTTTAGTTGTAGTTGAACTAGTTTAGTAAGTAAATTAATAAACTAGTTGAACTAGTTGAATTAATGTAACTAATGTATTTTTAGTAAGATAATTAATATAACTAGTTGAACTACTTTATTTTTAGAAAGAACTAGTTTTTTTCTATTTATAGTAAGTTCATATTTAGTAAGAACTAGTTGAATTAATAAAACTAGTTGAACATGTTTTGTTGCAGTGATAACTTATATGGTTTCAGTGACCTCCGTCGTCCCGTCACCGACCCTCCGACAACCCCGCCGTCATCCCAGCCACCGACGCACCCCTCCGACATAGAGGTGAGACCAGCCAAATATCCTTGTATATTTTGTGTTGTTGCTCAAATAGGATATGTGGTTGCCCAAGTGGGCGTTCATGTTCAGTTTACATCTCCGAGTGGCCTATGTTTTGTCGGAGTGTTGATTAATTTCGTGCCCGCAAATTTCAGCGCCGATATGTCCTTTTTTAGCAAAGGTCATGCCGGATTTTGTCGTGAATTTCGACATGACTTGTGCTAGAATATGTACAAGTTTAATATTTGAATTATGATTGTAGGAAATGTCGACTTTCGGACGGATTTACAGCGGTCTCCCGGGGAGTGTAGCTGGTGCCACGACGATCGAGGTATGTGCGACAGGTTCGTTCATTTGACGACGATCGCCGCTTCAAAGATTAAGCTCGAGGAGACCTGCGATGTTCATACGATGCATAGCAGCGACAATAGTTTTTTCTCCATTAAGCATGACTTCAACTATTTCAACGTCTAATTTTCATATTTTACAATTCGACTAGCTTATCCCATGCCATGCAAGACGCTATGTCTTGGAGAGGATGGGTTTTGAAGACCATGAAAATTTTGAAACAAAGAAAATACACCTAAGGACCCATCATGATATGGATTTTGAAGTAAATCTGTACAATGCTCAGAGCGTAACCCATTTTGGTTGCCAAAATTGGGAAGCACTTTGCAAAATGTATGGTTTTGATGAGGGTATGATTATCACCATGGATCTTGGTGATCCTGACAACGAGGAAGACAATATGGACATTTGGGTCCTTGTTGATACTGTTGCCGATTGTACCGCTATGTGAGTTTATCAAACATAGTTATTAACTAATTTATATTCTTTATTTCAAAATAGTTGATAGCTTATTTCAGTGATGCTTATTTTGATTCTTCAAAGATCGCGGAAGATGGTAGATAAAACCCACTACACCGAAGGCACCCAATTAATATATAAGGAGAAAAATCATCTGATCGCATTTTGTACTCTTCTTGAGAATTACAATGCCTATTATCGAACTCCTCCAAATCATGGTGAATACATACCACTAGTGCATGTGTTGAACAACGATAACTTCTCTGGAGATACCCTGGTAAGATTTTTTACTATTACGACATTCGTGCATTTTTTGCATACTTCTAAAACTAGTACATCATTGCTAACTACAAAGTTATTATTATGTTTTTCAAAAGAAACTCCCGATGGATTGTGTGCCTCATCGATGTGTCTCGCATGGTCGCCTCTCGATTCTGAACATCTTGCCTGTAAATCTAGGGAACTCACTGTGCATATCGGATTTCTAAAACCGTGAACACATGATCATCGAGAATGGAAGAAATGTATGGACATTCGCAAGGAGGTTCTTGGAAGTAACATTCAGCTTAAAGGCAAGAATGGGAGACAGGCTAATCTCCATTCTCCATAATGGAGAGTCGGGGCTATCTTGTTTTTGTTATTTTACCTTAGAAAATGTAGTAGGTCTTAATCGAATGTAATAGGTCCTATGAGGTACAATATGTTTATTATGTGGTAATGTGTTAGAGTTGATAATGATGATCTTGAGGAGGTGTTATGTGATGTCAATGATGAAAACGATGATATTGAGGAGGTGTTATATGACAATGATGTATTATGATGCTAAGTTGTTAATGATATGATGATGATGATGATATTATTATATCATTGGGTGAAAGAATCATGATTAGTTTCAAGTGGATGGATATCCACTTGAAACTAGTCCACGTTCTTTCACCCCATGATGTAATAACTCATTATGATGTAAAACAATCTCTAAATTCTGTTGTATGAAAACTTGTGTAAAGGTGTATGAATACAACATGAAATAGAAAAGAAATAAAATACTAAATAGTAGTAGTAGCTGGTTAGGGAGAAGCGCTACTACTAATTAACTGATAGCGATGTTCTAAAGAACCGCTGCTAGTAAGTCAATTTAGCGATGGCGTCGTGTCGCGGCGCTATTGCTAAGCATTAGCTGTAGTGCCTTATCAGTAGCGCTTGAGCCCGCGCTACTGATAGGCCCAAAACCCGCGCTGCTGCTAGGCTTTTCCCTAGTAGTGTTTGGTTCAGCGGTATTGTTGGATGAAGCGGCCCGGACCGACATTACGTGTACGCTTACGTGAGACTGGTTTTACCGCCGTGCTTTGCACACAGGTGACTAGCGGGTCTCTGTTTGTCCAACTTTAGTTGAACCGAGTGTGGCTACGCCCGGTCCTTGCGAATGTTAAAACAGCACTAACTTGATGAACTATCGTTGTGGTTTTGATGCGTAGGTAAGAACGGTTCTTGCTCAGCCCGTAGCAGCCACGTAAAACTTGCAACAACAAAGTAGAGGACGTCTAACTTGTTTTTGCAGGGCATGTTGTGATGTGATATGGTCAAGACGTGATGAGATATAAGTTGTTGTATGAGATGATCATGTTTTGTAGAAGTTATCGGCAACTGGCAGAAGCCCTATGGTTGTCTCTTTGTTTCATAAGATGCAAGTGCCAAATAATTGCTTTACTTTATCGCTATGCGATAGCAATAGTTGCAAGAGCAATAGTTGGCGAGACGACCATGTGATGACACATTGATATAGATCAAGATGATGAAGATCATGGTGTTGTGCCGGTGACGATAGAGATCATGACAGTACTTTGGAGATGGAGATCAAAGGCGCAAGATGATCATGGCCATATCATGTCACATATTTTGATTGCGTATGATGTTTATCTGTTATACATCTTATTCTGTTTTGTTTGGCGGTAGCATATTAAGATGATCTCTCTCTAATTATCAAGAAGTGTTCTCCCTGAGTATGCACCATTGCGAAAGTTCTTCGTGCTGATACACCACGTGATGATCGGGTGTGATAGGCTCTACGTTCAAATACAACGGGTGCAAAACAGTTGCACACGCAGAATACTCAGGTTAAACTTGACGAGCCTAGCATATATAGATATGGCCTCTGAACACGGAGACCGAAAGGTCGAACGTGAATCATATAGTAGATATGATCAACATAGTGATGTTCACCATTGAAACTACTCCATCTCACGTGATGATCGCACATGGTTTAGTTGATTTGGATCACGTGATCACTTAGATGACTAGAGAGATGTCTGTCTAAGTGGGAGTTCTTAAGTAATATGATTAATTGAACTTAAATTTATCATGTACTTAGTCCTGGTAGTATTTTGCAAATTATGTTGTAGATCAATAGCTCACGTTGTTGCTTTCATATGTTTATTTTGATATGTTCCTAGAGAAAATTGTTGAAAGATGTTAGTAGCAATGATGCGGATTGGATCCGTGATCTGAGGTTTATCCTCATTGCTGCACAGAAGAATTATGTCCTTAATGCACCGCTAGGTGATGGACCTATTGCAGAGCAGATGCACGTTATGAACGTTTATTAGCTCAATATGATGACTACTTGATAGTTTAGTGCATCATACTTAACGGCTTAGAATCGGGACTTCAAGGACGTTTTGAATGTCATGGACCATATGAGATGTTCCAGAAATTGAATTTGATATTTCAAGCAAATACCCGAGTTGAGAGATATGAAGTCTCCAACAAGTTCTATAGCTAAAAGATGGAGGAGAATCGCTCAACTAGTGAGCATGTGCTCAGATTGTCTGTGTACTTCAATCGCTTGAATCAAGTGGGAGTTAATCTTCCGAGATAAGATAGTGATCGATGAATTCTCTAGTCACCATCACTAAGTTACTAGAACTTCGTGATGAACTATAGTATGTAAGGGATGACGTAAACGATTCCCGAGCTCTTCGTGATGTTGAAATCGACGAAGGTAGAAATCAAGAAAGAGCATCAAGTGTTGATGATTGATAAAGATCACTAGTTTCAAGAAAAGGGCAAAGAGAAAGAAAAGGGAAAGCCTGAAACTGAGTGCTTACACTGCAAAGGGAATGGTCACTGGAAGCGGAAATGCCCTGAATATTTGGTGGATAAGAAGGATGGCATAGTGAACAAGGGTATATTTGATATACAGGTTATTGATGTGTGCCTTACTAGTGTTTATAGTAGCCCCTGAGTATTTGATACTTGTTCGGTTACTAAGATTAGTAACTCTAAACAGGAGTTACAGAATAAACAGAGACTAGTTGAAGGGGAAGTGACGATGAGTGTTGGAAGTAGTTCCAAGATTGATATGATCATCATCGCACACTCCCTATACTTTCGGGATTAGTGTTAAACCTATATAAATGTTATTTGGCATTTGCATTGAGCATGAACATGATTTGATCGTGTTTATTGCGATACGGTTATTCATTTAAAGTTAGATAATAATTGTTATTCTGTTTACATGAATAAGACCTTCGATGGTCATACACGCAATGAACATAGTTTGTTGGATCTCGATCGTAGTGATACACATATTCATAATATTGATGCCAAAAGATGCAAAGTTAATAATGATAGTGCAACTTATTTGTGGTAATCGCCGCTTGGGTCATATCGGTGTAAAGCGCATGAAGAAACTCCATAAAGATGGATTTTCGGAATCACTTGGTTATGAATCATTTGATGCTTGCGAACCGTGCCTTTTGGGCAAGATGACTAAAACTCCGTTCTTCGGAACAATGGAATGAGCAACAAACTTGTTGGAAATAATACATACTGATGTATGCAGACCAATGAGTATTAAGGCTCGTGGCGGGTATCGTTATTTTCTGACCTTCACAGATGATTTAAGCAGATATGGGTATATCTACTTGATGAAACATAAGTCTGAAATAGTTGAAAGGTTCAAAGAATTTCAGAGTGAAGTGGAAAATCATCGTATCAAGAAAATAAAGTTTCTGCGATCAGATCGTGGAGATGAATATTTGAGTTACGAGTGTGGCCTTCAATTAAAACAATGTGGAATAGTTTCACAGCTCACGCCACCTGGAACACCACAAACGTTATGGTGTGTCCGACCATCGTAACCGCACTTTATTTGATATGGTGCGATCAATGATGTCTCTTACCGATTTACCAATATCGTTTTAGGGTTATGCATTAGAGACAGCTGCATTCACGTTAAAAGGGCACCATCTAAATCCGTTGAGACGACACCATATGAACTGTGGTTTAGCAAGAAACCCAAGTTGTCGTTTCTTAAAGATTAGGGCTGCGATGCTTATGTGAAAAAGTTTCATCCTGATAATCTCAAACCCAAATCGCAGAAGTGCGTCTTCATAAAATACCCAAAGGAAATTGTTGGGTACACCTTCTATCACAGATCTGAAGGCAAGATATTCGTTGCTAAAAATGGATCCTTTCTAGAGAAGGAGTTTCTCTCGAAAGAAGTGAGTGGGAGGAAAGTAGAACTTGATGAGGTAATCAGATTTTCTCCCAAATTGGTAAATAGTTCATCACTGAAATCAGTTCCAGTGATTCCTACACCAATTAGTGAGGAATCTAATGATGATGATCATGAAACTTTAGATCAAGTTACTACAGAACCTCATAGGTCCTCCAGAGTACGGTCCGCACCAGAGTGGTATGGTAATCATGTTCTGGAAGTCGTGTAACTAGACCATGATGAACCTACGAACTATGAGGAAGCGATGATGAGCCCAGATTCTGCGAAATGGCTTGAGGCCATAAAATCTGAGATATGATCCATGTATGAGAACAAAGTATGGACTTTGATTGACTTGCTCGATGATCAGCAAGCCATGTTAAATAAATGGATCTACAAGAGGAAGACGGACGTTGATAGTAGTGTTACTATCTACATAGCTCGACTTGTCGCAAAAAGTGTTTTTTGACAAGTTCAAGGTGTTGACTACAATGAGATTTTCTCAACTGTAGCGATGCTTAAGTATGTCAGAATCATGTTAGCAATTGCCACATTTTATGAAATCTGGCAAATGGATGTCAAAACTTCATTTCTTAATGGATTTATTAAAAAAAAGAGTTGTATATGATGCAACTAGAAGGTTTTGTCAATCCTAAAGGTGCTAACAAAGTGTGCAAGCCCCAGCGATCCATTTATGGACTGGTGCAAGCCTCTCGGAGTTGGAATATACGCTTTGATAAGTTGATCAAAGCATATATATTATATCTGAGACTTGCGGTGAAGCCTCAGATTTACAAGAAAGTGAGTGGGAACTCAGAGCATTTCGATACTATATGTAGATGACATATTGTTGATCAGAAATGATATAGAATTTCTGGATAGCATAAAGGGATACTTGAATAAAAGTTTTTCAAAGAAAGGCCTCGGTGAAGCTGTTTACACATTGAGCATCAAGATCTATATAGATAGATCAAGACGCTTGATAATATTTTTTCAATGAGTACATACACTACTAGGGAAAAGCCTATACACAGAATCTTACCAGCAGCGCTCTTCAAAATACCACGCCATGCTGCTTAGTAGTAGCGGCGTGTTCATCTTAAACGCTGCTGACTTGGAATTAGCGATGGCTGCGTATCGTATACGCTGGCCATCGCTATAGTTGCCATGACCTTGGCCCCCTCGTTAGCTATAGCGATGGCGACTTTATCAGAGAGCGCTATCACACTCGGAGTTAGCTGTAGCGCTTTGGCAAACGTGCTACAACTATCCCTACCTTATCCCCACGTGCACGACCGGCCCTCTCACTCACACTCTCACTCTCGCGCCGCGTCAACCGTCGTCGTCCGTCCGTCCGCGCCGCCGCCGCCGTCCGTCTGGCCGAGGTACTTCCTCCTTCCGTCCCTCCTCCATCCTCCTCGCACATCCTCCCTCTGCTGCCGCCCTCCCTCCTCCTCCGCCGCCTCCTCCTCCCTCTGCCGTGACCGCCCTCCTCCTCCTCCATGGCAGCCCTCCTCCCACCGCCCTCTACCTCGCCCCCTAGCTACCTCTCCGTCGCCCCCACCCCCTGCCACTAGTTAGTACTAGATTTAGTAGTAGTAGATGTTAATTTAGGGTTAGCTAGTACTAGATGTTGCTTAGTTAGAACTAGATTTTTAGTAGTAGTAGTGGTAGTTGAACTACTTTAGTTGTAGTTGAACTAGTTTAGTAAGTAAATTATAAACTAGTTGAACTAGTTGAATTAACAGAACTAATCTATTTTTAGTAAGATAATTAATACAACTAGTTGAACTACTTTATTTTTAGAAAGAACTATTTTTTTCTATTTATAGTAAGTTTATATTTAGTAAGAACTAGTTGAATTAATAAAACTAGTTGAACATGTCATGTTTGTTGTTAGTGATAACTTATATGGTTTCAGGTGACCTCCGTTGTCCCCCATCACCGACCCCCTCCGACATCCCCGCCGTCGTCCCAGTTACCGACCCCCTCCGACATCGAGGCGAGACCAGCCAAATATCCTTGTATATCTTGTGTTGTTGCTCAAATTGGATATGTGGTTGCCCAAGTGGCCGTTCATGTTTAGTTTACATCTCCGAGTGGCCTATGTTTTGCCGGAGTGTTTATTAATTTCCGTTCCGGCAAATTTCAGGCGCTCGATATGTCCTTTTTTAGCAAAGGTCATGCCGGATTTTGTCGTGAGTTCTGGCATGACTTGTGCTAGAATATGTACAAGTTTAATCTTTGAATTATGATTGTAGGAAATGTCGTACTCAGACGACGACGGTCTCTCTGGGGAGTGTAGCTGGTGCCACGACGATCGAGGTATGTGCGACAGCTTCATTCGGCTGGACGAAGATCGGCGCTTCAGCATTAAGCTCGAGGAGACCTTCGATTAAGGATGGACTATTACTCACTGTTTTGGGGTCCCAGAGTGATCTCCATGATTAACGAACCCTGGGGTGCGTTTACGTGTCGGTCATCAACACTCGTGGTTTTTATCAATTCTGGCCCATTTCGTGGACTATTACTCACTGTTTTGGGGTCCCAAAGTGATTTCCATTCTTGTTGAACCCCAAGGTGCGCTTACATTTCGGTCATAAACAATCACAGTTTTGGCCGATTCTAGCCCGTTTAGTGGACTATTACTCACTGTTTTGGGGTCCGGGAGTTATTTCCACGAGTAACGAACCCTGGGTTGCGTTTACGTGTCGGTCATCAACACTCGCAGTTTTGGCCGATTCTGACCCGTTTTGTGGACTATTACTCACCGTTTTGGGGCCCCAAATTGATTTCCATAGTTGTTGAACCCCAAGGTGCGCTTACGTGTCGGTCATCAACACTCGCAGTTTTGTCCAATTCTGGCCTGTTTCGTGTACTATTACTCACTGTTTTAGGTTCCCAGAGTGATTACCACGAGTAACGAACCCTGGGGTGCATTTACTGTGGGTCATCAATACTCGCAGTTTTGACCGATTCTGACCCGTTTCGTGGACTATTAGTCACAGTTTTGGGGTCCCAAAGCGATTTCCATATTGTTGAACCCCAAGGTGGGCGTAAGTGTCGGTCATCAACACTTGCTATTTTGGCCGATTCTGGCCCGTTTCGTGGACTATTACTCACTGTTTTGGGGTCTCGGAGTGATTTCCATGATTAACGAACCCTGGGATGCATTTACATGTCGGTCATCAACACTCGTGGTTTTTATCGATTCTGATCCGTTTCGTGGACTATTACTTACCGTTTTGGGGTCCCAAAGTGATTTCCATTCTTGCTGAACCCCAAGGTGAGCTTACGTGTCGGTCATCAATAATCACTGTTTTGGGGTCCCGGAGTTATTTCCACGAGTAACGAACCCTGGGTTGCGTTTACGTGTCGGTCATCAACACTCGCAGTTTTGGCCGATTCTAACCCGTTTCATGGACTATTACTCACCGCTTTGGGGCCCGAAAGCGATTTCCATAGTTGTTGAACCCCAAGGTGTGCTTACGTGTCGGTCATCAACACTCACAGTTTTGGCCGATTCTGGCCCGTGTCGTGGACTATTATTCACTGTTTTGGGGTCCGGGAGTGATTTTCACGAGTAACAAACCCTGGGGTGCATTTACATGTCGGTCATCAACACTCGCAGTTTTTGTCGATTCTGACCCGTTTCATGGATTATTACTCACCGCTTTGGGGTCCCAAATTGATTTTAATTCTTGTTGAACCCCATGGTGCGCTTATGTGTCGGTCATCAACACTCACAGTTTTGGCCGATTCTGGCCCGTTTCGTGGACTATTACTTAATGTTTTGGGGTCCCGGAGTGATTTCCACGAGTAACGAACCCTGGGGTTTTACGTGTCGGTCAACAACACTCGCAGTTTTACCGATTATGACCTGTTTAGTGGATTATTACTCACTGTTTTGGGGTCCCGGAGTTATTTCCATGATTAAGGAACTCTGGGGTGCGTTTACATGTCGGTCATCAACGCTCCCAGTTTTGGCCGATTCTGACCCGTTTCGTGGACTATTACTCACCGTTTTGGGGCCCCAAATTGATTTCCATAGTTGTTGAACCCCAAGGTGCGCTTACGTGTCGGTCATCAACACTCGCAGTTTTGTCCAATTCTGGCCTGTTTCGTGTACTATTACTCACTGCTTTTAGGTTCCGAGTGATTACCACGAGTAACGAACCACAGGGTGCATTCTTGTGGGTCATCAATACTGCAGATTTTGACGATTCGACCCGTTTCGTGGACTATTAGTCACAGCTTTGGGGTCCCAAAGTGATTTCCATATTGTTGAACCCCAAGGTGGGCGTAAGTGTCGGTCATCAACACTTGCTATTTTGGCCGATTCTCGCCCGCTTAGTGGACTATTACTCTTTGTTTTGGGGTCTCGGAGTGATTTCCATGATTAACGAACCCTGGGATGCATTTACATGTCGGTCATCAACACTCGTGGTTTTTATCGATTCTGATCCGTTTAAGTGGACTATTACTTACCGTTTTGGGGTCCCAAAGTGATTTCCATTCTTGCTGAACCCCAAGGTGAGCTTACGTGTCGGTCATCAATAATCACTGTTTTGGGGTCCCGAAGTTATTTCCACGAGTAACGAACCCTGGGTTGCGTTTACGTGTCGGTCATCAACACTCGCAGTTTTGGCCGATTCTAACCCGTTTCATGGACTATTACTCACCGCTTTGGGGCCCGAAAGCGATTTCCATAGTTGTTGAACCCCAAGGTGTGCTTACGTGTCGGTCATCAACACTCACAGTTTTGGCCGATTCTGGCCCGTGTCGTGGACTATTATTCACTGTTTTGGGGTCCGGGAGTGATTTTCACGAGTAACAAACCCTGGGGTGCATTTACATGTCGGTCATCAACACTCGCAGTTTTTGTCGATTCTGACCCGTTTCATGGATTATTACTCACCGCTTTGGGGTCCCAAATTGATTTTAATTTTGTTGAACCCCATGGTGCGCTTATGTGTCGGTCATCAACACTCGCTTTTGGCGATTCTCGCCCGCTTCGTGGACTATTACTTAATGTTTTGGGGTCCGGGTGATTTCCACGTAACGAACCACAGGGTTTTACGTGTCGGTCAACAACACTCGCAGTTTTACCGATTATGACCTGTTTAGTGGATTATTACTCACTGTTTTGGGGTCCCGGAGTTATTTCCATGATTAATGAACTCTGGGGTGCGTTTACATGTCGGTCATCAACGCTCCCAGTTTTGGCCGATTCTGACCCGTTTCGTGGACTATTACTCACCGTTTTGGGGCCCCAAATTGATTTCCATAGTTGTTGAACCCCAAGGTGCGCTTACGTGTCGGTCATCAACACTCGCAGTATTGTCCAATTCTGGCCCGTTTCGTGGACTATTACTCACAGTTTTAGGTTCCCAGAGTGATTTCCACGAGTAACGAACCCTGGGGTGCATTTACGTGTCGGTCATCAATACTCGTAGTTTTGACCGATTCTGACCCGTTTCGTGGACTATTAGTCACAGTTTTGGGGTCCCAAAGTGATTTCCATAATTGTTGAACCCCAAGGTAAGTGTAGGTCATCAACACTTGCTGTTTTGGCCGATTCTAGCCCGTTTCGTGGACTATTACTCACTGTTTTGGGGTCCCAGAGTGTTTTCCACGAGTAACGAACCCTGGGGTTTTACGTGTCGGTCAACAACACTCGCAGTTTTACCGATTCTGACCCGTTTCATGGACTATTAGTCACAGTTTTGGGGTCCCAAAGTGATTTCCATAATTGTTGAACCCCAAGGTGGGCGTAAGTGCCGGTCATCAACACTCGCAGTTTTACCGATTCTGACCCGTTTCATGGATTATTACTCACTGTTTTGGGGTCCCGGAGTTATTTCCATGATTAACGAACCCTAGGGTGCGTTTACGTGTCGGTCATCAACACTCGCGGTTTTTGTCGATTCTGGCCCATTTCATGGACTATTACTCACCGTTTTAGGGTCCCAAAGTTATTTCCATTCTTGTTGAACACCAAGGTGCGCTTACGTGTAGGTCATCAACAGTCACAGTTTTGGCCGATTCTGGCCCGTTTCATGGACTACTCACTATGTTGGGGTCCCGGAGTGATTTCCACGAGTAACGAACCCTGGGGTTTCACGTGTCGGTCATCAACACTCGCAGTTTTGGCCGGTTCTGACCCTCTTCATTGACTATTACTCACTGTTTTGGGGTCCCAGAGTGATTTCCATCATTAACGAACCCTGGGGTGCGTTTACGTGTCGGTCATCAACACTCGTGGTTTGTATCGATTCTGGCCCGTTTCGTGGACTATTACTCACCGTTTTGGGGTCCCAAAGTGATTTCCGTTCTTGTTGAACCCCAAGGTGCGCTTACGTGTCGGTCATCAACACTCACAGTTTTGGCCGATTCTGGCCCGTTTCGTGGACTATTACTCACTGCTTTGGGGTCCCGGAGTGATTTCCACGAGTAACGAACCCTGGGTTGCGTTTACGTGTCGGTCATCAACACTCGCAGTTTTGGCCGATTCTGACCCGTTTTGTGGACTATTACTCACCGTTTTGGGGCCCCAAATTGATTTCCATAATTGTTGAACCCCAAGGTGCGCTTACGTGTCGGACATCAACACTCGCAGTTTTGTCCAATTCTGGCCCGTTTCGTGTACTATTACTCACTGTTTTAGGTTCCCAGAGTGATTTCCACGAGTAACGAACCCTGAGGTGCATTTACGTGTCAGTCATCAATACTTCGAGTTTTGACCGATTCTGACCCGTTTCATGGATTATTAGTCACAGTTTAGGGGTCCCAAAGCGATTTCCATAATTGGTTAACCCCAAGGTGGGCGTAAGTGTCGGTCATCAACACTTGCTGTTTTGGCCGATTCTGGCCCATTTCGTGGACTATTACTCACTGTTTTGGGGTCCCGGAGTGATTTCCATGATTAACGAACCCTGGGATGCATTTACGTGTCGTTCATCAACACTCGTGGTTTTTATCGATTCTGATCTGTTTCGTGGACTATTACTTACTGTTTTGGGGTCCCAAAGTGATTTCCATTCTTGTTGAACCCCAAGGTGAGCTCACGTGTCGGTCATCAATACTCACTGTTTTGGGGTCCCGGAGTTATTTCCACGAGTAACGAACCCTGGGTTGCATTTACGTGTCGGTCATCAGCACTCGCAGTTTTGCCGATTCTAACCCGTTTCGTGGACTATTACTCACTGTTTTGGGGCCCCAAAGCGATTTCCATAGTTGTTGAACCCCAAGGTGCGCTTACGTGTCGGTCATCAACACTCGCAGTTTTGGCCGATTCTGGCCCGTTTCGTGGGCTATTACTCACTGTTTTGGGGTCCCGGGGTGATTTCCACGATTACCGAACCCTGGGGTGTGTTTACGTGTCGGTCATCAACACTCGCGGTTTTTGTCGATTCTGACCCGTTTCATGGATTATTACTCACCGCTTTGGGGTCCCAAATTGATTTTAATTCTTGTTGAACCCCATGGTGCGCTTACGTGTCGGTCATCAACACTCACAGTTTTGGCCGATTCTGGCCCGTTTCGTGGACTATTACTCACTGTTTTCGGGTCCCGGAGTGATTTCCACGAGTAACGAACCCTAGGGTTTTACGTGTCGGTCAATTACACTCGCAATTTTGGCCGGTTCTGACCCGTTTAGTGGATTATTACTCACTATTTTGGGGTCCCGGAGTTATTTCCATGATTAATGAACTCTGGGGTGCATTTACGTGTCGGTCATCAACACTCGCAGTTTTGGCCGATTCTGACCCGTTTGGTGGACTATTACTCACCGTTTTGGGGCCCCAAATTGATTTCCATAGTTGTTGAACCCCCAGGTGCGCTTACGTGTCGGTCATCAACACTCGCAGTTTTGTCCAATTCTGGCCCGTTTCGTGGACTATTCTCACTGTTTTAGGTTCCCAGAGTGATTTCCACGAGTAACGAACCCTGGGGTGCATTTACGTGTCGGTCATCAATACTCGTAGTTTTGACCGATTCTGACCCGTTTCGTGGACTATTAGTCACAGTTTTGGGGTCCCAAAGCGATTTCCATAATTGTTGAACCCCAAGGTAAGTGTCGGTCATCAACACTTTCTGTTTTGGCCGATTCTGGCCCGTTTCGTGGACTATTACTCACTGTTTTGGGGTCCTGGAGTGTTTTCCACGAGTAACGAACCCTGGGGTTTTACGTGTCGGTCAACAACACTCGCAGTTTTACCGATTCTGACCCGTTTCATGGACTATTAGTCACAGTTTTGGGGTCCCAAAGTGATTTCCATAATTGGTGAACCCCAAGGTGGGCGTAAGTGTCGGTCATCAACACTTGCTGTTTTGGTAGATTCTGGCCCGTTTCGTGGACTATTACTCACTGTTTTGGAATCCCGGAGTGATTTCCACGAGTAACGAACCCAGGGGTTTTACGTGTCGGTCAACAACACTCACAGTTTTACCGATTCTGACCCGTTTCATGGATTATTACTCACTGTTTTGGGGTCCCGGAGTTATTTCCATGATTAACGAACTCTGGGGTGCGTTTACGTGTCGGTCATCAACACTCGCGGTTTTTGTCGATTCTGACCCATTTCGTGGACTATTACTCACCGTTTTGGGGTCCCAAAGTTATTTCCATTCTTGTTGAACACCAAGGTGCGCGTACGTGTCGGTCATCAACACTCATAGTTTTGGCCGATTCTGGCCCGTTTCGTGGACTACTCACAGTTTTGGGGTCCCGGAGTGATTTCCACGAGTAACGAACCCTGTGGTTTTACGTGTCGGTCATAAACACTCGCAGTTTTGGCTGGTTCTGACCCGCTTCATGGACTATTACTCACTGTTTTGGGGTCCCGGAGTGATTTCCATGATTAACGAACCCTGGGGTGCATTTACGTGTCGGTCATCGACACTCGTGGTTTTTATCGATTCTGGCCTGTTTCGTGGACTATTACTCACTGTTTACATGTCGGTCAACAACACTCGCAGTTTTACTAATTCTGACCCGTTTCATGGACTATTAGTCACAGTTTTGGGGTCCCAAAGTGAATTCCATAATTGTTGAACCCCAAGGTGGGCGTAAGTGTCGGTCATCAACATTTGCTGTTTTGGTAGATTCTGGCCCGTTTCGTGGACTATTACTCACTTTTTCGGGGTCCCAGAGTGATTTCCACGAGTAACGAACCCTGGGGTTTTACGTGTCGGTCAACAACACTCCCAGTTTTACCGATTCTGATCCGTTTCATGGATTATTACTCACTGTTTTGGGGTCCCGGAGTTATTTCCATGATTAATGAACTCTGGGGTGCGTTTACGTGTCGGTCATCAACACTCACGGTTTTTGTCGATTCTGACCCATTTCGTGGACTATTACTCACCGTTTTGGGGTCCCAAAGTTATTTCCATTCTTGTTGAACACCAAGGTGTGCTTACGTGTCGGTCATCAACACTCACGGTTTTGGCCGATTCTGGCCCGTTTAGTGGACTATTACTCACTGTTTTGGGGTCCCGGAGTGATTTCCATGATTAACGAACCCTGGGGTGCGCTTATGTGTGGGTCATCAACACTCACAGTTTTGGCCGATTCTGGCCCGTTTAGTGGACTATTACTCACTGTTTTGGGGTCCCTGAGTGATTTCCACGAGTAACGAACCCTGTGGTTTTATGTGTCGGTCATCAACACTCGCTGTTTTGGCCGGTTCTGACCCGCTTCATGGACTATTACTCACTGTTTTGGGGTCCCGGAGTGATTTCCATGATTAATGAACCCTGGGGTGCGTTTATGTGTCGGTCATCAACACTCACAGTTTTGGCCGATTCTGGCCCGTTTAGTGGACTATTACTCACTGTTTTGGGTCCCTGAGTTATTTCCACGAGTAACGAACCCTGGGTTGCGTTTACGTGTCGGTCATCAACACTCGTGGTTTTTATCGATTCTGGCCCGTTTCGTGGACTATTACTCACTGTTTTGGGGTCCCAAAGTGATTTCCATTCTTGTTGAACCCCAAGGTGCGCTTACGTGTCGGTCATCAACACTCTTTGCTTTTGGCGATTCGCCCGCTTAGTGGACTATTACTCACTGTTTTGGGATCCCGGAGTAATTTCCACGAGTAACGAACCCTGGGTTGCGTTTACGTGTCGGTCATCAACACTCACAGTTTTGGCCGATTCTGACCCGTTTCGTGGACTATTACTCACCGTTCTGGGGCCCCAAATTGATTTCCATAGTTGTTGAACCCCAAGGTGCGCTTACGTGTCGGTCATCAACACTCGCAGTTTTGTCCAATTCTGGCCCGTTTAGTGGACTATTACTCACTGTTTTAGGTTCCCAGAGTGATTTCCACGAGTAACGAACCCTAGGGTGCATCTACGTGCCGGTCATCAATACTCGCAGTTTTGACCGATTCTGACCCGTTTCGTGGACTATTAGCCACAGTTTTGGGGTCCCAAAGCGATTTCCATAATTGTTGAACCCCAAGGTGGGCGTAAGTGTCGGTCATCAACACTTGCTGTTTTGGTAGATTCTGCCCCGTTTCATGGAATATTACTCACTGTTTTTGGGTCCCGGAGTGATTTCCACGAGTAACGAACCCTGGGGTTTTACGTCTCGGTCAACAACAATCGCAGTTTTACCAATTCTGACCCGTTTCATGGATTATTACTCACTGTTTTGGGGTCCTGGAGTTATTTCCATGATTAATGAACTCTGGGGTGCGTTTACGTGTCGGTCATCAACACTCGCGGTTTTTGTCGATTCTGACCCATTTTGTGGACTATTACTCACCGTTTTGGGGTCCCAAAGTTATTTCCATTCTTGTTGAACACCAAGGTGCGCTTACGTGTCGGTCATCAACATTCACAATTTTGGCCGATTCTCGCCCGTTTCGTGGACTACTCACTGTTTTGGGGTCCCGGAGTGATTTCCACGAGTAACAAACCCTGTGGTTTTATGTGTCGGTCATCAATACTCGCAGTTTTGGCCGGTTCTGACCCGCTTCATGGACTATTACTGACTGTTTTGGGGTCCCGGAGTGATTTCCATGATTAACGAACCCTGGGGTGCGTTTATGTGTCGGTCATCAACACTCGTGGTTTTTATCGATTCTGGCCCGTTTCATGGACTATTACTCACTGTTTTGGGGTCCCGAAGTGATTTCCATTCTTGTTGAACCCGAAGGTGCGCTTACGTGTTGGTCATCAACACTCACAGTTTTGGCCGATTCTGGCCCGTTTAGTGGACTATTACTCACTGTTTTGGGGTCCCGGAGTTATTTCCATGAGTAACGAACCCTGGGTTGCGTTTACGTGTCGGTCATCAACACTCGCAGTTTTGGCCGATTCTGGCCCGTTTCGTGGACTATTACTCACCGTTTTGGGGCCCCAAATTGATTTCCATAGTTGTTGAACCCCAAGGTGCGCTTACATGTAGGTCATCAAGACTCGAAGTTTTGGCTGATTCTGACCCGTTTCGTGGACTATTACTCATCGTTGTGGGGCCCCAAAGCAATTTTTATTCTTGTTAAACCCCAAGGTGCGCTTACGTGTCAGTCATCAACACTCACAGTTTTGGCCGATTCTGGCCCGTTTCGTGGACTATTACTCACTGTTTTGGGGTCCCGGAGTGATTTCCATGATTAACGAACCCTGGGGTGCGTTTATGTGTCGGTCATCAACACTCGTGGTTTTTATCGATTCTGGCCCGTTTCGTGGACTATTACTCACCGTTTTGGGGTCCCAAAGTGATTTCCATTCTTGTTGAACCCCAAGGTGCGCTTACGTGTCGGTCATCAACACTCACAGTTTTGGCCGATTCTGGCCCGTTTAGTGGACTATTACTCACTGTTTTGGGGTCCCGGAGTTATTTCCACTAGTAACGAACCCTGGGTTACGTTTACGTGTCGGTCATCAACACTCGTAGTTTTGGCTGATTCTGGCCCGTTTCGTGGACTATTACTCACCGTTTTGGGGCCCCAAATTGATTTCCATAGTTGTTGAACCCCAAGGTGCGCTTACGTGTCGGTCATCAACACTCGCAGTTTTGTCCAATTCTGGCCCGTTTTGTGGACTATTACTCACTGTTTTGGGGTCCCGGAGTGATTTCCATGATTAACGAACCCTGGGATGCATTTACGTGTCGGTCATCAACACTCGTGGCTTTTATCGATTCTGATCCATTTCGTGGACTATTACTCACTGTTTTGGGGTCCCAAAGTGATTTCCATTCTTGGTGAACCCCAAGGTGAGCTTACCTGTCGGTTATCAATACTCACTGTTTTGGGGTCCCGGAGTGATTTCCATGATTAACGAACCCTGGGATGCATTTACGTGTCGGTCATCAACACTCGTGGTTTTAATCGATTCTGATCCGTTTCGTGGACTATTACTCACCGTTTTGGGGTCCCAAAGTGATTTCCATTCTTGTTGAACCCCAAGGTGAGCTTACCTGTCGGTTATCAATACTCACTGTTTAGGGGTCCCGGAGTTATTTCCATGAGTCATGAACCATGGGTGCGTTTACGTGTCGGTCATCAACACTCGCAGTTTTGGCCGATTCTAACCCGTTTGGTGGACTATTACTCATCGTTTTCGGGCCCCAAAGCGATTTCCATTCTTGTTAAACCCCAAGGTGCGCTTACGTGTCAGTCGTCAACACTCACAGTTTTGGCCGATTCTGTCCCGTTTCGTGGACTATTACTCATTGTTTTGGCATCCCGGAGTGATTTCCACGAGTAACGAACCCTGGGGTTTTACGTGTCGGTCATCAACACTCACAGTTTTACCAATTCTGACCCGTTTCATGGATTATTACTCACTATTTTGGGGTCCCGGAGTTATTTCCATGATTAACGAACCCTGGGGTGCGTTTACGTGTCGGTCATCAACACTCGTGGTTTTTATCGATTCTGGCCCGTTTCGTGGACTATTACTCACTGTTTTGGGGTCCCAAAGTGATTTCCATTCTTGTTGAACCCCAAGGTGCGCTTACGTGTTGGTCATCCACACTCACAGTTTTGGCCGATTCTGGCCCGTTTCGTGGAATACTCACTGTTTTGGGGTCCCGGAGTGATTTCCACGAGTAACGAACCCTGTGGTTTTATGTGTCGGTCATCAACACTCGTTGTTTTTATAGATTCTGGCCCGTTTCGTGGACTATTACTCACTGTTTTGGGGTCCCAAAGTGATTTCCATTCTTGTTGAACCCCAAGGTGCGCTTACGTGTCGGTCATCAACACTCACAGTTTTGGCCGATTCTGGCCCGTTTCGTGGACTATTACTCACTGTTTTGGGGTCCCGGAGTTATTTCCACGAGTAACGAACCCTGGCTTGCGTTTACGTGTCGGTCATCAACACTCGTGGTTCTTATCGATTCTGGCCCGTTTCGTGGACTATTACTCACTGTTTTGGGGTCCCAAAGTGATTTCCATTCTTGTTGAACCCCAAGGTGCGCTTACGTGTCGGTCATCAACACTCACAGTTTTGGCCGATTCTGGCCCGTTTAGTGGACTATTACTCACTGTTTTGGGGTCCCGGAGTAATTTCCACTAGTAACGAACCCTGGGTTGCGTTTACGTGTCGGTCATCAACACTCGCAGTTTTGGCCGATTCTGACCCGTTTCGTGGACTATTACTCACCGTTTTGGGGCCCCAAATTGATTTCCGTAGTTGTTGAACCCCAAGGTGCGCTTACGTGTCGGTCATCAACACTCGCAGTTTTGTCCAATTCTGGCCCGTTTTGTGGAATATTACTCACTGTTTTAGGTTCCCAGAGTGATTTCCACGAGTAACGAACCTTGGGGTGCATTTACGTGTCGGTCATCAATACTCGCAGTTTTGACCGATTCTGACCCGTTTCGTGGACTATTAGTCACAGTTTTGGGGTCCCAAAGTGATTTCCATAATTGTTGAACCCCAAGGTGGGCGTAAGTGTCGGTCATCAACACTTGCTGTTTTGGTAGATTCTGGCCCGTTTCGTGGACTATTACTCACTGTTTTGGGGTCCCGGAGTGATTTCCACGAGTTACGAACCCTGGGGTTTTTCGTGTCGGTCAACAACACTCGCAGTTTTGCCGATTCTGACCCGTTTCATGGATTATTACTCACTGTTTTGGGGTCCCGGAGTTATTTCCATGATTAATGAACTCTGGGGTGCTACGTGTCGGTCATCAACACTCGCGGTTTTTGTCGATTCTGACCCATTCCGTGGACTATTACTCACCGTTTTGGGGTTCCAAAGTTATTTCCATTCTTGTTGAACACCAAGGTGCGCTTACGTGTCGGTCATCAACACTCACGCTTTTTGGCGATTCGGCCCGCTTCGTGGAATACTCCTTTGTTTTGGGGTCCCGGGTGATTTCCACGAGTAACGAATTCCTCGTGGT
The DNA here is from genome assembly GCA_021437245.1 of Aegilops speltoides. Lineage (NCBI taxonomy): Eukaryota > Viridiplantae > Streptophyta > Magnoliopsida > Poales > Poaceae > Aegilops > Aegilops speltoides. The sequence goes on along the minus strand of CM038147.1, from coordinate 470,483,058 downwards.
TTTACGTGTCGGTCATCAACTTTCGCAGTTTTGGCGGTTCGACCCTCTTCATGGACTATTACTCACTGTTTTGGGGTCCCAGAGTGATTTCCATGATTAACGAACCCTGGGGTGCGTTTATGTGTCGGTCATCAACACTCGTGGTTTTTATAGATTCTGGCCCGTTTCGTGGACTATTACTCACTGTTTTGGGGTCCCAGAGTGATTTCCATTCTTGTTGAACCCCAAGGTGCGCTTACGTGTCGGTCATCAACACTCACAGTTTTGGCTGATTCTGGCCCGTTTCGTGGACTATTACTCACCGTTTTTGGGCCCCAAATTGATTTCCATAGTTGTTGAACCCCAAGGTGCGCTTACGTGTCGGTCATCAACACTCGCAGTTTTGTCCAATTCTGGCCCATTTAGTGGACTATTACTCACTGTTTTGGGGGCCCAAAGTGATTTCCATGATTAACGAACCCTGGGATGCATTTACATGTCGGTCATCAACACTCGTGGTTTTTATCAATTCTGATCCGTTTCATGGACTATTACTCACCGTTTTGGGGTCCCAAAGTGATTTCCATTCTTGTTGAACCCCAAGGTGTGCTTACCTGTCGGTTATCAATACTCACTATTTTGGGGTCCTGGAGTTATTTCCATGAGTGACGAACCCTGGGTGCGTTTACGTGTCGGTCATCAACACTCACAGTTTTGGCCGATTCTAACCCGTTTTGTGGACTATTCCTCATCGTTTTCGGGCCCCAAAGCGATTTCCATAGTTGTTGAACCCCAAGGTGCGCTTACGTGTCGGTCATCAACACTCGCAGTTTTGGCCGTTTCTGTCCCGTTTCGTGGGCTATTACTCACTGTTTTGGGGTCTCGGAGTGATTTCCATGATTACCGAACCCTGGGGTGTGTTTACGTGTCGGTCATCAACACTCGCGGTTTTTGTCGATTCTGACCCATATCATGGATTATTACTCACCTTTTTGGGGTCCCAAAGTGATTTTCATTCTTCTTGAACCCCATGGTGCGCTTTACGTGTCGGCCATCAACACTCACGCTTTTGGCGATTCTCGACCCGCTTTGTGGACTATTACTCACCGCTTTGGGGTCCGGAGTGATTTTCACGAGTAACAAACCCCGTGGTGCATTTACGTGTCGGTCATCAACACTGCAGTTTTGGCTGATTCATGCCAAAAGATGCAAAGTTAATAATGATAGTGCAACTTATTTGTGGCAGCCGTTTGAGTCATATCGATTATAAAGCGTGAAGAAACTCCATAAAGATGGATTTTGGAATCCTTGGTTATGAATCATTTGATGCTTGCGAACCGTGCCTTTTGGGCAGATGACTAAAACTCCGTTCTTGAACAATGGAATGAGCAACAAACTTGAAATAATACATCTTGATGTATCACAGACCAATGAGTATTAAGGCTCGTGGCGGGTATCGTTATTTTCTGACCTTCACGGATGATTTAGCGGATATGGGTATATCTACTTGATGAAACATAAGTCTGAAATAGTTGAAAGGTTCAAGAATTTCAGAGTGAAGTGGAAAATCATCATTATCAAGAAAATAAAGTTGCGATCGGATCGTGGAGATGAATATTTGAGTTCTGAGTGTGGCCTTCAATTAAAACAATGTGGAATAGTTTCACACTCGCCACGGAACACCAAGCGTTATGGTGTGTCCGACCATCGTAACCGCACTTTATTTGATATGGTGCGATCAATGATGTCTCTTACCGATTTACCAATATCGTTTTGATTAGAGCATGCATTCACGTTAAAGGCACCATCTAAATCCGTTGAGGCGACACCATATGAGCTGTGGTTTGCAAAAGAAACCCATTTATGCGTTTCTTAAAGATTAGGCTGCGATGCTTATGTGAAAAGTTTCATCTGATAATCTCAAACCCAAATCATGAGAAGTCGTCTTCATAAAATACCCAAAGGAAATTGTTGGGTACACCTTCTATCCAGATCTGAAGGCAAGATATTCGTTGCTAAAATGGATCCTTTCTAGAAGGAGTTTCTCTCGAGAAGAAGTGAGTGGGAGGAAAGTAGAACTTGATGATGGCCCTTCTCCCAAATTGGTAAATAGTTCATCACGAAATCAGTTCGGTGATTCCTACACCAATTAGTGAGAATCTAATGATGATGATCATGAAACTTTAGATCAAGTTACTCTGAACCTCATAGGTCCTCAGTCAGTCCGCACAGTGGTATGCATGTTGGAAGTGTGTAACTAGAACCATGATGAACCTCGAACTATGGAAGCGATGATGAGCCAGATTCTGAAAAATGGCTTGAGGCCATAAAATCGAGATATGATCCATGTGAGAACAAAGTATGGACTTTGATTGACTTGCTTTCGATGATCAAGCCATGTTAAATAAATGGATCTACAAGAGGAAGGCGGACGTTGATAGTAGTGTTACTATCTACATAGCTCGACTTATGCATAAAAGTGTTTTTGACAAGTTCAAGGTGTTGACTACAATGAGATTTTCTCAAGCTGGCGATGCTTAAGTATGTCGAATCATGTTAGCAATTGCCACATTTTGTAAATCGGCAAATGGATGTCAAACTTCATTTCTTAATGGATTTATTAAAAAAAGAGTTGTATATGATGCAACTAGAAGGTTTTATCAATCCTAAAGTTGCTAACAAGTGTATTAAACCCATTGATCCATTTATGGTGGTGCAAACCTCTCGGAGTTGGAATATCACGCTTTGATAAGTTGATCAAAGCATATATTATTATCAGACTTGCGGTGGCTGTATTTACAAGAAAGTGATGGGAACTCTAGCATTTACGATACTATGTAGATGACATATTGTTGATCGAAATGATATAAATTGGATAGCATAAAGGGATACTTGAATAAAAGTTTTTCAAAGAAAGGCCTCGGTGAAGCTGTTTACATTGAGCATCAAGATCTATATAGATAGATCAAGGCGGCTTGATAATATTTTTCAATGAGTACATACTACTGGGAAAAGCCTATACAGAATCTTACAAGCGCTCTTCAAAATACCACGCTACGCTACTTAGTAGCGTGGCGTGTCTCTCTGGCTTGCTTGATTAATTAGCGCATGTGGCATGTCTGATACTCTTTGCTATAGATATGACCTTGGCCCCCTGCTAGCTATAGCGATGGCGCACTTCTTGTGAAGCTCACTGGAATTTAACTGTAGCGTTTTTGCAAGCGTGCTACAACTATCTATATCCCCGTGCCGACCAAGCCCTCTCACTCACCTCTCACTCACTTGCGTCGGCCGTCGTCGTCCTGCCACTTGCCGCCGTCCGTCATGTGAGGTGCTTCCCCCTTCGTCCTCCTCCATCCTTCCTCTGTCCTCCCTCACTTTCCTTGCCCTCCCTCCTCCTTGCCCTCCTCCTCCCCTGTGACCGCCCTCCTCCCTCTCCTCGTGGCAGCCCTCCTCCCACCTCTACCTACGCCTTCTAGCTACTCAAGTATTCACCCACCTTACTAGTTAGTACTAGATTTAGTAGTAGTAGATGTTAATTTAGGTTAGCTAGTACTAGATGTTGTAGTTAGAACTAGATTTTTAGTAGTAGTAGTGGTGGTTGAACTACTTTGGTTGTAGTTGAACTAGTTTAGTAAGTAAATTATAAACTAGTTGAACTAGTTGAATTGAGAACTAATCTATTTTTAGTAAGATTGGACTATTACTCACTGTTTTGGGGTCCCGGAGTGATTTCCACGATTAACGAACCCTTGCGTTTACGTGTCGGTCATCAACACTCGTGGTTTTTATCGATTCTGGCCCGTTTCATGGACTATTACTCACTGTTTTGGGGTCCCAAAGTGATTTCCATTCTTGTTGAACCCCAAGGTGCGCTTACGTGTCGGTCATCAACACTCACAGTTTTGGCCGATTCTGGCCCGTTTAGTGGACTATTACTCACTGTTTTGGGGTCCGGAGTTATTTCCATGATTAATGAACCACAGGTTGCGTTTACGTGTCGGTCATCAACTTTTCGCAGTTTTGGCCGATTCTGACCCGTTTCGTGGACTATTACTCGCCGTTTTGGGGTCCCAAAGTGATTTCCATAGTTGTTGAACCCCAAGGTGCGCTTACGTGTCGGTCATCAACACTCATGATTTTTGGCCGATTCTGGCCCGTTTTGTGGACTATTACTCACTGTTTTATTTTGGGTGTCCGTGTCGGTCATCAATTTTCATGATTTTGACCGATTGACCCGTTCGTGGACTATTACTCACAGTTTTGGGGTCCCAAAGTGATTTCCATAATTGTTGAACCCCAAGGTGGGCGTAAGTGTCGGTCATCAACACTTGCTTTTGGCCGATTCGGCCCGTTTAGTGGACTATTACTCCTTTGTTTTGGGGTCCGGGTGATTTCCATGAACCACAGGGTTTTACGTGTCGGTCGACAAACTCGCGATTTTGCGATTGACCCGTTTCATGGATTATTTCCTTTGTGGGGTCCGGGTTATTTCCATCAACACTCATGCGTTTTTCGGTCATCGATTCGCGGTTTTGTCGATTGACCCATTCGTGGACTATTACTCACCGTTTTGGGGTCCCAAAGTGATTTCCATTCTTGTTGAAACCAAGGTGCGCTTACGTGTCGGTCATCCACACTACGCGATTCGGCCCAGTGGAATACACTTTGTTTTGGGGTCCGGGTGATTTCCATAGAACCCTAATGGTTTTATGTGTCGATTCACTTTCATGATTTTGGCGGTTCGACCCTCTTCATGGACTATTACTCACTGTTTTGGGGTCCCAGAGTGATTTCCATGATTAACGAACCCTGGGGTGCGTTTATGTGTCGGTCATCAACACTCATGGTTTTTATAGATTCTGGCCTGTTTCGTGGACTATTACTCACTGTTTTGGGGTCCCAAAGTGATTTCCATTCTTGTTGAACCCCAAGGTGCGCTTACGTGTCGGTCATCAACACTCATAGTTTTGGCTGATTCTGGCCCGTTTCGTGGACTATTACTCACTGTTTTGGGGTCCGAGTTATTTCACGGTGTGAACCACAGGTTGCGTTTACGTGTCGGTCATCAACACTCATGGTTTTATCGATTCGGCCGTTTCATGGACTATTACTCACTGTTTTGGGGTCCCAAAGTGATTTCCATTCTTGTTGAACCCCAAAGTGTGCTTACGTGTCGTCCATCAACACTCACAGTTTTGGCGATTCTGGATTTAGTGGACTATTACTCACTGTTTTGGGGTCGGAGTTATTTCCACTAATGTGAACCACAGGTTGCGTTACGTGTCGGTCATCAACACTTTCATGTTTTGGCGATTGACCCGTTCATGGACTATTACTCACGGTTTTGGGGCCCCAAATTGATTTCCGTAGTTGTTGAACCCCAAGGTGCGCTTACGTGTCGGTCATCAACACTCATGATTTTGTCCAATTCTGGCCCGTTTGTGGAATATTACTCACTGTTTTAGGTTCCGGTGATTTCCACGATAACGAACTCTGAGGGTGCATTTACGTGTCGGTCATCAATACTCATGATTTTGACCGATTCTGACCCGTTTCGTGGACTATTAGTCACAGTTTTGGGGTCCCAAAGTGATTTCCATAATTGTTGAACCCCAAGGTGGGCGTAAGTGTCGGTCATCAACACTTGCTGTTTTGGTAGATTCTGGCCCGTTTCGTGGACTATTACTCACTGTTTTGGGGTCCCAGAGTGATTTCCACGAGTAACGAACCCTGGGGTTTTACGTGTCGGTCGACAACACTTTCGCGATTTGCCGATTTGACCCGTTTAATGGATTATTACTCACTTTGTTTTGGGGTCCGGAGTTATTTCCATGATTAATGAACTCTAGGGTGCGTTTACGTGTCGGTCATCAACACTCGCGGTTTTTGTCGACTCTGACCCATTCCGTGGACTATTACTCACTGTTTTGGGGTCCCAAAGTTATTTCCATTCTTGTTGAACACCAAGGTGCGCTTACGTGTCGGTCATCAACACTCACAGTTTTGGCGATTCTGGCCCGTTTCGTGGAATACTCCTTTGTTTTGGGGTCCGGGTGATTTCCACGATATGAACCCTGTGGTTTTCGTGTCGGTCATCAACACTTTCAGATTTTGGCGGTTCGACCCTCTTCATGGACTATTACTCACTGTTTTGGGGTCCCAGAATGATTTCCATGATTAACGAACCCTGGGGTGCGTTTATGTGTCGGTCATCAACACTCGTGGTTTTTATAGATTCTGGCCCGTTTCGTGGACTATTACTCACTGTTTTGGGGTCCCAAAGTGATTTCCATTCTTGTTGAACCCCAAGGTGCGCTTACGTGTCGGTCATCAACACTCACAGATTTTGGCGATTACGGCCCGTTCGTGGACTATTACTCCTGTTTTGGGGTCCGGAGTTATTTCCACGATAACGAACCACAGGTTGCGTTTACGTGTCGGTCATCAACACTCGTGGTTTTTATCGATTCCGGCCCATTTTTCGTGGACTATTACTCACTGTTTTGGGGTCCCAAAGTGATTTCCATTCTTGTTGAACCCCAAGGTGCGCTTACGTGTCGGTCATCAACACTCACAGTTTTGGCCGATTCTGGCCCGTTTAGTGGACTATTACTCACTGTTTTGGGGTCCCGGAGTTATTTCCACTAATAACGAACCACAGGGTTGCGTTTACGTGTCGGTCATCAACACTTTCATGATTTTGGCGATTCGACCCGTTCGTGGATTATTACTCACCGTTTGGGGCCCCAAATTGATTTCCGTAGTTGTTGAACCCCAAGGTGCGCTTACGTGTCGGTCATCAACACTCATGATTTTGTCCAATTCTGGCCCGTTTTGTGGAATATTACTCACTTTTTTAGGTTCCCAGAGTGATTTCCACGAGTAATGAACCCTGGGGTGCATTTACGTGTCGGTCATCAATACTCGCAGTTTTGACCGATTCTGACCCGTTTCGTGGACTATTAGTCACAGTTTTGGGGTCCCAAAGTGATTTCCATAATTGTTGAACCCCAAGGTGGGCGTAAGTGTCGGTCATCAACACTTGCTGTTTTGGTAGATTCTGGCCCGTTTCGTGGACTATTACTCACTGTTTTGGGGTCCCGGAGTGATTTCCACGAGTAATGAACCCTGGGGTTTTACGTGTCGGTCAACAACACTCGCATTTTTGCTGATTCTGACCCGTTTAATGGATTATTACTCACTGTTTTGGGGTCCCGGAGTTATTTCCATGATTAATGAACTCTGGGGTGCGTTTACGTGTCGGTCATCAACACTCGCGGTTTTTGTCGACTCTGACCCATTCCGTGGACTATTACTCACCGTTTTGGGGTCCCAAAGTTATTTCCATTCTTGTTGAACACCAAGGTGCGCTTACGTGTCGGTCATCAACACTCACAGTTTTGGCCGATTCTGGCCCGTTTCGTGGAATACTCACTGTTTTGGGGTCCCGGAGTGATTTCCACGAGTAACGAACCCTGTGGTTTTACGTGTCGGTCATCAACACTCGCAGTTTTGGCCGGTTCTGACCCTCTTCATGGACTATTACTCACTGTTTTGGGGTCCCAGAGTGATTTCCATGATTAACGAACCCTGGGGTGCGTTTATGTGTCGGTCATCAACACTCGTGGTTTTTATAGATTCTGGCCCGTTTCGTGGACTATTACTCACTGCTTTGGGGTCCCAAAGTGATTTCCATTCTTGTTGAACCCCAAGGTGCGCTTACGTGTCGGTCATCAACACTCACAGTTTTGGCCGATTCTGGCCCGTTTCGTGGACTATTACTCACCGTTTTTGGGCCCCAAATTGATTTCCATAGTTGTTGAACCCCAAGGTGCGCTTACGTGTCGGTCATCAACTTTTCATGATTTTGTCATTCTGGCCCATTTAGTGGACTATTACTCACTGTTTTGGGGGCCCAAAGTGATTTCCTTGATTAACGAACCCTGGGATGCATTTACATGTCGGTCATCAACACTCGTGGTTTTTATCAATTCTGATCCGTTTCATGGACTATTACTCACCGTTTTGGGGTCCCAAAGTGATTTCCATTCTTGTTGAACCCCAAGGTGTGCTTACCTGTCGGTTATCAATACTCACTATTTTGGGGTCCTGGAGTTATTTCCATGAGTGACGAACCCTGGGTGCGTTTACGTGTCGGTCATCAACACTCACAGTTTTGGCCGATTCTAACCCGTTTTGTGGACTATTACTCATCGTTTTCGGGCCCCAAAGCGATTTCCATAGTTGTTGAACCCCAAGGTGCGCTTACGTGTCGGTAATCAACACTCGCAGTTTTGGGCGTTTCTGTCCCGTTTCGTGGGCTATTACTCACTGTTTTGGGGTCCCGGAGTGATTTCCACGATTACCGAACCCTGGGGTGTGTTTACGTGTCGGTCATCAACACTCGCGGTTTTTGTCGATTCTGACCCATATCATGGATTATTACTCACCGCTTTGGGGTCCCAAAGTGATTTTCATTCTTCTTGAACCCCATGGTGCGCTTACGTGTCGGTCATCAACACTCACAGTTTTGGCCGATTCTGACCCGTTTCGTGGACTATTACTCACTGTTTTGGGGTCCGGGAGTGATTTTCACGAGTAACAAACCCTGTGGTGCATTTACGTGTCGGTCATCAACACTCGCAGTTTTGGCTGATTCTGACCCATTCCGTGGACTATTACTCACCGTTTTGGGGTCCCAGAGTAATTTCCACGATTAACAAACCCTGGGGTGTGTTTACGTGTCGGTCATCAACACTCGTGGTTTTTATCGATTCTGGCCCGTTTCATGGATGATTACTCATTGTTTTGGGGTCCCAAAGTGATTTCCATTCTTGTTGAACCCCAAGGTGCGCTTACGTGTCGGTCATCAACACTCACAGTTTTGGCCGATTCTGGCCCGTTTAGTGGACTATTACTCACTGTTTTGGGGTCCCGGAGTTATTTCCACGAGTAACGAACCCTGGGTTGCGTTTACGTGTCGGTCATCAACACTCGTGGTTTTTATCGATTCTGGCCCGTTTCGTGGACTATTACTAACTGTTTTGGGTCCCAAAGTGATTTCCATTCTTGTTGAACCCCAAGGTGCGCTTACGTGTCGGTCATCAACACTCACAGTTTTGGCCGATTCTGGCCCGTTTAGTGGACTATTACTCACTATTTTGGGGTCCCGGATTTATTTCCACGAGTAACGAACCCTGGGTTGCGTTTACGTGTCGGTCATCAACACTCGTGGTTTTTATAGATTCTGGCCCGTTTCGTGGACTATTACTCACTGCTTTGGGGTCCCAAAGTGATTTCCATTCTTGTTGAACCCCAAGGTGCGCTTACGTGTCGGTCATCAACACTCACAGTTTTGGCCGATTTTGGCCCGTTTCGTGGACTATTACTCACCGTTTTTGGGCCCTAAATTGATTTCCATAGTTGTTGAACCCCAAGGTGCGCTTACGTGTCGGTCATCAACACTCGCAGTTTTGTCCAATTCTGGCCCATTTAGTGGACTATTACTCACTGTTTTGGGGGCCCAAAGTGATTTCCTTGATTAACGAACCCTGGGATGCATTTACATGTCGGTCATCAACACTCGTGGTTTTTATCAATTCTGATCCGTTTCATGGACTATTACTCACCGTTTTGGGGTCCCAAAGTGATTTCCATTCTTGTTGAACCCCAAGGTGTGCTTACCTGTCGGTTATCAATACTCACTATTTTGGGGTCCTGGAGTTATTTCCATGAGTGACGTACCCTGGGTGCGTTTACGTGTCGGTCATCAACACTCACAGTTTTGGCCGATTCTAACCCGTTTTGTGGACTATTACTCATCGTTTTCGGGCCCCAAAGCGATTTCCATAGTTGTTGAACCCCAAGGTGCGCTTACATGTCGGTCATCAACACTCGCAGTTTTGGGCGTTTCTGTCCCGTTTCGTGGGCTATTACTCACTGTTTTGGGGTCCCGGAGTGATTTCCACGATTACCGAACCCTGGGGTGTGTTTACGTGTCGGTCATCAACACTCGCGGTTTTTGTCGATTCTGACCCATATCATGGATTATTACTCACCGCTTTGGGGTCCCAAAGTGATTTTCATTCTTCTTGAACCCCATGGTGCGCTTACGTGTCGGTCATCAACACTCACAGTTTTGGCCGATTCTGACCCGTTTCGTGGACTATTACTCACTGTTTTGGGGTCCGGGAGTGATTTTCACGAGTAACAAACCCTGTGGTGCATTTACGTGTCGGTCATCAACTTTTCATGATTTTGGCTGATTTCGACCCATTCGTGGACTATTACTCACCGTTTTGGGGTCCCAGAGTAATTTCCACGATTAACAAACCCTGGGGTGTGTTTACGTGTCGGTCATCAACACTCGTGGTTTTTATCGATTCTGGCCCGTTTCATGGACTATTACTCATTGCTTTGGGGTCCCAAAGTGATTTCCATTCTTGTTGAACCCCAAGGTGCGCTTACGTGTCGGTCATCAACACTCACGCTTTTGGCGATTCGGCCCGTTTAGTGGACTATTACTCACTTTGTTTTGGGGTCCGGAGTTATTTCCACGAGTAACGAACCCAGGTTGCGTTTACGTGTCGGTCATCAACACTTTCGTGGTTTTTATCGATTCGGCCCGTTTAGTGGACTATTACTCACTGTTTTGGGTCCCAAAGTGATTTCCATTCTTGTTGAACCCCAAGGTGCGCTTACGTGTCGGTCATCAACACTCACGATTTTGGCGATTCGGCCCGTTTAGTGGACTATTACTCACTATTTTGGGGTCCGGTTTATTTCACGATAACGAACCACGGGTTGCGTTTACGTGTCGGTCATCAACACTCATGATTTTAGCGATTCGACCCATTTCGTGGACTATTACTCACCGTTTTGGGGCCCCAAATTGATTTCCATAGTTGTTGAACCCCAAGGTGCGCTTACGTGTCGGTCATCAACACTCGCAGTTTTGTCCAATTCTGGCCCGTTTCGTGGACTATTACTCACTGTTTTGGGTTCCCAGAGTGATTTCCACGAGTAATGAACCCTGGGGTGCATTTACGTGTCGGTCATCAATACTCGCAGTTTTGACCGATTCTGACCCGTTTCGTGGACTATTAGTCACAGTTTTGGGGTCCCAAAGTGATTTCCATAATTGTTGAACCCCAAGGTGGGCGTAAGTGTCGGTCATCAACACTTGCTGTTTTGGTAGATTCTAGCCCGTTTCGTGGACTACTCCTTTGTTTTGGGGTCCGGGTGATTTCCACGATAACGAACCACAGGGTTTTACATGTCGGTCATCAACACTCGCAGTTTTACCGATTCTGACCCGTTTCATGGATTATTACTCACTGTTTTGGGGTCCCGGAGTTATTTCCATGATTAACGAACCCTGGGGTGCGTTTACGTGTCGGTCATCAACACTCGTGATTTTTATCGATTCTGGCCCGTTTCGTGGACTATTACTCACTGTTTTGGGGTCCCAAAGTGATTTCCATTCTTGTTGAACCCCAAGGTGCGCTTACGTGTCGGTCATCAACACTCACAGTTTTGGCCGATTCTGGCCCGTTTCGTGGACTATTACTCACTGTTTTGGGGTCCGGAGTTATTTCCACGAGTAACGAACCACAGGTTGCGTTTACGTGTCGGTCATAACACTCGTGGTTTTATCGATTCGGCCCGTTTAGTGGACTATTACTCACTGTTTTGGGGTCCAAAGTGATTTCCATAATTGTTGAACCCCAAGGTGGGCGTAAGTGTCGGTCATCAACACTTGCTGTTTTGGTAGATTCTAGCTTTGTTTAGTGGACTATTACTCCTTTGTTTTGGGGTCCGGAGTGATTTCCACGAGTAACGAACCACAGGGTTTTACGTGTCGGTCAACAACACTCACAGTTTTACCGATTCGACCCGTTTCATGGATTATTACTCACTTTGTTTTGGGGTCCCGAGTTATTTCCTTGATTAATGAACTGCGGGGTGCGTTTACGTGTCGGTCATCAACTTTTCGCGGTTTTGTCGATTCGACCCATTTAGTGGATTATTACTCACCGTTTTGGGGTCCCAAAGTTATTTCTATTCTTGTTGAACACCATGGTGCGCTTACGTGTCGGTCATCAACACTCACAGTTTTGGCCGATTCTGGCCCGTTTCGTGGACTACTCCTTTGTTTTGGGGTCCGGGTGATTTCCACGATATTGAACCTTGTGGTTTTACGTGTCGGTCATCAACACTTTCATGATTTTGGCGGTTCGACCGCTTCATGGACTATTACTCACTGTTTTGGGGTCCGGGTGATTTCCATGATTAACGAACCACAGGGTGCATTTATGTGTCGGTCATCAACACTCGTGGTTTTTATAGATTCTGGCCCGTTTCGTGGACTATTACTCACTGTTTTGGGGTCCTAAAGTGATTTCCATTCTTGTTGAACCCCAAGGTGCGCTTACGTATCGGTCATCAACACTCACATTTTGGCGATTCGGCCCGTTAGTGGACTATTACTCACTGTTTTGTGGTCCGGAGTTATTTCCACAAATATGAACCCTCGGTTGCGTTTACGTGTCGGTCATCAACACTCGTGGTTTTGGCCGATTCTGGCCCGTTTCGTGGACTATTACTCACCGTTTTGGGGCCCCAAATTGATTTCCATAGTTGTTGAACCCCAAGGTATGCTTACGTGTCGGTCATGAACACTCATGATTTTGTCCAATTCGGCCCATTTAGTGGACTATTACTCACTTTGTTTTGGGGCCCAAAGTGATTTCCATGATTAACGAACCACAGGATGCATTTACATGTCGGTCATCAACACTCGTGGTTTTTATCGATTCTGATCCGTTTCGTGGACTATTACTCACCGTTTTGGGGTCCCAAAGTGATTTCCATTCTTGTTGAACCCCAAGGTGAGCTTACCTGTCGGTTATCAATACTCACTATTTTGGGGTCCTGGAGTTATTTCCATGAGTGACGAACCCTGGGTGCGTTTACGTGTCGGTCATCAACACTCGCAGTTTTGGCCGATTCTAACCCGTTTTGTGGACTATTACTCATCGTTTTGGGGCCCCAAAGCGATTTCCATAGTTGTTGAACCCCAAGGTGCGCTTACGTGTCGGTCATCAAACACTCGCAGTTTTGGCCGTTTCTGGCCCGTTTCGTGGGCTATTACTCACCGTTTTGGGGTCCCGGAGTGATTTCCACGATTACCGAACCCTGGGGTGTGTTTACGTGTCGGTCATCAACACTCGCGGTTTTTGTCGATTCTGACCCATTTCATGGATTATTACTCACCGCTTTGGGGTCCCAAAGTGATTTTCATTCTTTTTGAACCCCATGGTGCGCTTACGTGTCGGTCATTAACACTCACAGTTTTGGCCGATTCTGACCCGTTTCGTGGACTATTACTCTCTGTTTTGGGGTCCGGGAGTGATTTCCACGAGTAACAAACCCTGTGGTGCATTTACGTGTCGGTCATCAACACTCGCTGTTTTGGCTGATTCTGACCCGTTCCGTGGACTATTACTCACCGTTTTGGGGTCCCAGAGTGATTTCCACGATTAACGAACCCTGGGGTTTGTTTACGTGTCGGTCATCAACACTCGAAGTTTTGGCTGATTCTAACCCGTTTCGTGGACTATTACTCATCGTTTTGGGGCCCCAAAGCAATTTCCATTCTTGTTAAACCCCAAGGTGCGCTTACGTGTCAGTCATCAACACTCACAGTTTTGGCCGATTCTGGCCCGTTTCGTGGACTATTACTCATTGTTTTGGCGTCCCGGAGTGATTTCCACGAGTAACGAACCCTGGGGTTTTACGTGTCGGTCATCAACACTCACAGTTTTACCGATTCTGACCCGTTTCATGGATTATTACTCACTATTTTGGGGTCCCGGAGTTATTTCCATGATTAACGAACCCTGGGGTGCGTTTACGTGTCGGTCATCAACACTCGTGGTTTTTATCGATTCTGGCCCATTTCGTGGACTATTACTCACTGTTTTGGGGTCCCAAAGTGATTTCCATTCTTGTTAAACCCCAAGGTGCGCTTACGTGTCAGTCATCAACACTCACAGTTTTGGCCGATTCTGGCCTGTTTCGTGGACTATTACACAATGTTTTGGGGTCCCGAAGTGATTTCCACGAGTAACGAACCCTGGGTTGCGTTTACGTGTCGGTCATCAACACTCGTGGTTTTTATCGATTCTGGCCCGTTTCGTGGACTATTACTCACTGTTTTGGGGTCCCAAAGTGATTTCCATAATTGTTGAACCCCAAGGTGGGCGTAAGTGTCGGTCATCAACACTTGCTGTTTTGGTAGATTCTAGCCTGTTTCGTGGACTATTACTCACTGTTTTGGGGTCCCGGAGTGATTTCCACGAGTAACGAACCCTTGGGTTTTACGTGTCGGTCAACAACACTCACAGTTTTACCGATTCTGACCCGTTTCATGGATTATTACTCACTGTTTTGGGGTCCCGGAGTTATTTCCTTGATTAATGAACTCTGGGGTGCGTTTACGAGTCGGTCATCAACACTCGCGGTTTTTGTCGATTTTGACCCATTTCATGGACTATTACTCACCGTTTTGGGGTCCCAAAGTTATTTCTATTCTTGTTGAACACCAAGGTGCGCTTACGTGTCGGTCATCAACACTCACAGTTTTGGCCGATTCTGGCCCGTTTCGTGGACTACTCACTGTTTTGGGGTCCCGGGTGATTTCCACGATAACGAACCACTGTGGTTTACGTGTCGATCATCAACACTTTCATGATTTTGGCGGTTCGACCGCTTCATGGACTATTACTCACTGTTTTGGGGTCCCGGAGTGATTTCCATGATTAACGAACCCTGGGGTGCGTTTATGTGTCGGTCATCAACACTCGTGGTTTTTATAGATTCTGGCCCGTTTCGTGGACTATTACTCACTGTTTTGGGGTCCCAAAGTTATTTCCATTCTTGTTGAACCCCAAGGTGCGCTTACGTATCGGTCATCAACACTCACAGTTTTGGCCGATTCTGGCCCGTTTAGTGGACTATTACTCACTGTTTTGTGGTCCCGGAGTTATTTCCACAAGTAACGAACCCTCGGTTGCGTTTACGTGTCGGTCATCAACTTTTCGTGGTTTTGGCGATTCGGCCCGTTTCGTGGACTATTACTCACCGTTTTGGGGCCCCAAATTGATTTCCATAGTTGTTGAACCCCAAGGTACGCTTACGTGTCGGTCATGAACACTCGCAGTTTTGTCCAATTCTGGCCCATTTAGTGGACTATTACTCACTGTTTTGGGGGCCCAAAGTGATTTCCATGATTAACGAACCCTGGCATGCATTTACATGTCGGTCATCAACACTCGTAGTTTTTATCGATTCTGATCCGTTTCGTGGACTATTACTCACCGTTTTGGGGTCCCAAAGTGATTTCCATTCTTGTTGAACCCCAAGGTGAGCTTACCTGTCGGTTATCAATACTCACTATTTTGGGGTCCTGGAGTTATTTCCATGAGTGACGAACCCTGGGTGCGTTTACGTGTCGGTCATCAACACTTTCATGATTTTGGCGATTCTAACCCGTTTGTGGACTATTACTCATCGTTTTGGGGCCCAAAGCGATTTCCATAGTTGTTGAACCCCAAGGTGCGCTTACGTGTCGGTCATCAAACACTCGCAGATTTTGGCGTTTACGGCCCGTTCGTGGGCTATTACTCACTGTTTTGGGGTCCCGGGGTGATTTCCACGATTACCGAACCCCAGGGTGTGTTTACGTGTCGGTCATCAACACTCGCGGTTTTTGTCGATTCTGACCCATTTCATGGATTATTACTCACCGCTTTGGGGTCCCAAAGTGATTTTCATTCTTTTGAACCCCATGGTGCGCTTACGTGTCGGTCATCAACACTCACAGTTTTGGCGATTCTGACCCGTTTCGTGGACTATTACTCTCTGTTTTGGGGTCCGGGAGTGATTTCCACGAGTAACAAACCCTGTGGTGCATTTATGTGTCGGTCATCAACACTCGCTGTTTTGGCTGATTCTGACCCGTTCCGTGGACTATTACTCACCGTTTTGGGGTCCCAGAGTGATTTCCACGATTAACGAACCACAGGGTTTGTTTACGTGTCGGCATCAACACTCGAAGTTTTGGCTGATTCTAACCCGTTTAGTGGACTATTACTCATCGTTTTGGGGCCCCAAAGCAATTTCCATTCTTGTTAAACCCCAAGGTGCGCTTACGTGTCGATCATCAACACTCACAGTTTTGGCGATTCGGCCCGTTTAGTGGACTATTACTCATTGTTTTGGCGTCCGGGTGATTTCCACGAGTAACGAACCCTCGGGTTTTACGTGTCGGTCATCAACACTCACAGTTTACCGATTCGACCCGTTTCATGGATTATTACTCACTATTTTGGGGTCCGGAGTTATTTCCATGATTAACGAACCACAAGGTGCGTTTACGTGTCGGTCATCAACACTTCGTGATTTTTATCGATTCGGCCCGTTTAGTGGACTATTACTCACTGTTTTGGGGTCCCAAAGTGATTTCCATTCTTGTTGAACCCCAAGGTGCGCTTACGTGTCGGTCATCAACACTCACAGTTTTGGCCGATTCTGGCCCGTTTAGTGGACTATTACTCACTGTTTTGGGGTCCCGGAGTTATTTCCACGAGTAACGAACCCTGGGTTGCGTTTACGTGTCGGTCATCAACACTCGTGGTTTTTATCGATTCTGGCCCGTTTCGTGGACTATTACTCACTGTTTTGGGGTCCCAAAGTGATTTCCATAATTGTTGAACCCCAAGGTGGGCGTAAGTGTCGGTCATCAACACTTGCTGTTTTGGTAGATTCTAGCCTGTTTCGTGGACTATTACTCTTTGTTTTGGGGTCCGGGTGATTTCCACGATAATGAACCCTTGGGTTTTACGTGTCGGTCAACAACACTCACAGTTTTACCGATTCTGACCCGTTTCATGGATTATTACTCACTGTTTTGGGGTCCCGGAGTTATTTCCTTGATTAATGAACTCTGGGGTGCGTTTACGAGTCGGTCATCAACACTCGCTGTTTTTGTCGATTTTGACCCATTTCATGGACTATTACTCACCGTTTTGGGGTCCCAAAGTTATTTTTATTCTTGTTGAACACCAAGGTGCGCTTACGTGTCGGTCATCAACACTCACAGTTTTGGCCGATTCTGGCCCGTTTCGTGGACTACTCACTGTTTTGGGGTCCCGGAGTGATTTCCACGAGTAACGAACCCTGTGATTTTACGTGTCAGTCATCAACACTCGCAGTTTTGGCCGGTTCTGACCCGCTTCATGGACTATTACTCACTGTTTTGGGGTCCCGGAGTGATTTCCATGATTAACGAACCCTGGGGTGCGTTTATGTGTCGGTCATCAACACTCGTGGTTTTTATAGATTCTGGCCCGTTTCGTGGACTATTACTCACTGTTTTGGGGTCCCAAAGTGATTTCCATTCTTGTTGAACCCCAAGGTGCGCTTACGTATCGGTCATCAACACTCACAGTTTTGGCCGATTCTGGCCCGTTTAGTGGACTATTACTCACTGTTTTGTGGTCCCGGAGTTATTTCCACAAGTAACGAACCCTCGGTTGCGTTTACGTGTCGGTCATCAGCACTCGTGGTTTTGGCCGATTCTGGCCCGTTTCGTGGACTATTACTCACCGTTTTGGGGCCCCAAATTGATTTCCATAGTTGTTGAACCCCAAGGTACGCTTACGTGTCGGTCATGATCACTCGCAGTTTTGTCCAATTCTGGCCCATTTAGTGGACTATTACTCACTGTTTTGGGGGCCCAAAGTGATTTCCATGATTAACGAACCCTGGGATGCATTTACATGTCGGTCATCAACTTTCGTGGTTTTATCGATTCGATCCGTTTCGTGGACTATTACTCACCGTTTTGGGGTCCCAAAGTGATTTCCATTCTTGTTGAACCCCAAGGTGAGCTTACCTGTCGGTTATCAATACTCACTATTTTGGGGTCCTGGAGTTATTTCCATGAGTGACGAACCCTGGGTGCGTTTACGTGTCGGTCATCAACACTCGCAGTTTTGGCCGATTCTAACCCGTTTTGTGGACTATTACTCATCGTTTTGGGGCCCCAAAGCGATTTCCATAGTTGTTGAACCCCAAGGTGCGCTTACGTGTCGGTCATCAAACACTCGCAGTTTTTGGCGTTTCGGCCCGTTTAGTGGGCTATTACTCACCGTTTTGGGGTCCGGGTGATTTCCACGATTACGAACCACAGGGTGTGTTTACGTGTCGGTCATCAACACTTTTCGCGGTTTTTGTCGATTCGACCATTTCATGGATTATTACTCACCGCTTTGGGGTCCCAAAGTGATTTTCATTCTTTTTGAACCCCATGGTGCGCTTACGTGTCGGTCATTAACACTCACAGTTTTTGCCGATTGACCCGTTTCGTGGACTATTACTCTCTGTTTTGGGGTCCGGGAGTGATTTCCACGAGTAACAAACCCTGTGGTGCATTTACGTGTCGGTCATCAACACTCGCTGTTTTGGCTGATTCTGACCCGTTCCGTGGACTATTACTCACCGTTTTGGGGTCCCGGTGATTTCCACGATTAACGAACCACAGGGTGTGTTTACGTGTCGGTCATCAACTTTTCGAAGTTTTGGCTGATTCTAACCCGTTTCATGGACTATTACTCATCGTTTTGGGGCCCCAAAGCAATTTCCATTCTTGTTAAACCCCAAGGTGCGCTTACGTGTCAGTCATCAACACTCACAGTTTTGGCCGATTCTGGCCCGTTTCGTGGACTATTACTCATTGTTTTGGCGTCCCGGAGTGATTTCCACGAGTAACGAACCCTGGGGTTTTACGTGTCGGTCATCAACACTCACAGTTTTACCGATTCTGACCCGTTTCATGGATTATTACTCACTATTTTGGGGTCCCGGAGTTATTTCCATGATTAACGAACCCTGGGGTGCGTTTACGTGTCGGTCATCAACACTCGTGATTTTTATCGATTCTGGCCCGTTTCGTGGACTATTACTCAATGTTTTGGGGTCCCAAAGTGATTTCCATTCTTGTTGAACCCCAAGGTGCGCTTACGTGTCGGTCATCAACACTCACAGTTTTGGCCGATTCTGGCCCGTTTAGTGGACTATTACTCACTGTTTTGGGGTCCGGAGTTATTTCCACGATAACGAACCTGGGTTGCGTTTACGTGTCGGTCATCAACACTCGTGGTTTTATCGATTCGGCCCGTTTCGTGGACTATTACTCACTGTTTTGGGGTCCCGAAGTGATTTCCATTGTTGTTGAACCCCAAGGTGCGCTTACGTGTCGGTCATCAACACTCACAGCTTTTGGCGATTCGGCCCGTTTAGTGGACTATTACTCACTTTGTTTGGGGTCCCGGTTTATTTCACGAGTAACGAACCCTGGGTTACGTTTACGTGTCGGTCATCAACACTCGCAGTTTTAGCCGATTCTGACCCATTTCGTGGACTATTACTCAGCGTTTTGGGGCCCCAAATTGATTTCCATAGTTGTTGAACCCCAAGGTGTGCTTACGTGTCGGTCATCAACACTCGCAGTTTTGTCCAATTCTGGCCCGTTTTGTGGACTATTACTCACCGTTTTAGGTTCCCAGAGTGATTTCCACGAGTAACGAACCCTGGGGTGCATTTACGTGTCGGTCATCAATACTCGCAGTTTTGACCGATTCTGACCCGTTTCGTGGACTATTAGTCACAGTTTTGGGGTCCCAAAGTGATTTCCATAATTGTTGAACCCCAAGGTGGGCGTAAGTGTCGGTCATCAACACTTGTTGTTTTGGTAGATTATGGCCCGTTTCGTGGACTATTACTCACTGTTTTGGGGTCCCGGAGTGATTTCCACGTGTAACGAACCCTGGGGTTTTACGTGTCGGTCAACAACACTCACAGTTTTGCCGATTCTGACCCGTTTCATGGATTATTACTCACTTTGTTTTGGGGTCGGTGTTATTTCCATGATTAATGAACTCTGGGGTGCGTTTACGTGTCGGTCATCAACACTCGCGGTTTTTGTCGATTCTGACCCATTCCATGGACTATTACTCACCGTTTTGGGGTCCCAAAGTTATTTCCATTCTTCTTGAACACCAAGGTGCGCTTACGTGTCGGTCATCAACACTCACGATTTTGGCGATTCGGCCCGTTTCGTGGACTACTCACTTGTTTTGGGGTCGGGTGATTTCCACGAGTAACGAACCCGTGGTTTTACGTGTCGGTCATCAACACTTTCAGATTTTGGCGGTTCGACCCGCTTCATGGACTATTACTCACTTTGTTTTGGGGTCCCGGTGATTTCCATGATTAACGAACCCGGGGTGCGTTTATGTGTCGGTCATCAACACTCGTGGTTTTTATAGATTCTGGCCCGTTTCGTGGACTATTACTCACTGTTTTGGGGTCCCAAAGTGATTTCCATTCTTGTTGAACCCCAAGGTGCGCTTACGTGTCGGTCATCAACACTCACAGTTTTGGCCGATTCTGGCCCGTTTCGTGGACTATTACTCACTGTTTTAGGGTCCGGGTGATTTCACGTGTAACGAACCACGGGTTTTACGTGTCGGTCAACAACACTCGCGGTTTTGCCGATTCGACCCGTTCATGGATTATTACTCTTTGTTTTGGGGTCCGGAGTTATTTCCATGATTAATGAACTACAGGGTGCGTTTACGTGTCGGTCATCAACTTTTCGCGGTTTTGTCGATTTGACCCATTCCATGGACTATTACTCACCGTTTTGGGGTCCCAAAGTTATTTCCATTCTTGTTGAACACCAAGGTGCGCTTACGTGTCGGTCATCAACACTCACAGTTTTGGCGATTCGGCCCGTTTCGTGGACTACTCTTTGTTTTGGGGTCCCGGGTGATTTCCACGATAACGAACCCTGTGGTTTTACGTGTCGGTTATCAACTTTCGCAGATTTTGGCGGTTCGACCCGCTTCATGGACTATTACTCTTTGTTTTGGGGTCCCGAGTGATTTCCATGATTAACGAACCCCGAGTGCGTTTATGTGTCGGTCATCAACACTCGTGGTTTTATAGATTCGGCCCGTTTAGTGGACTATTACTCACTGTTTTGGGGTCCCAAAGTGATTTCCATTCTTGTTGAACCCAAGGTGCGCTTACGTGTCGGTCATCAACACTCACAGTTTTGGCGATTCGGCCCGTTCGTGGACTATTACTCTTTGTTTTGGGGTCCGGAGTGATTTCCATGTAACGAACCACAGGGTTTTACGTGTCGGTCAACAACTTTCGCGGTTTGCCGATTCGACCCGTTCATGGATTATTACTCACTTTGTTTTGGGGTCCGGAGTTATTTCCATGATTAATGAACTCAGGGTGCGTTTACGTGTCGGTCATCAACTTTTCGCGGTTTTTGTCGATTGACCCATTCCATGGACTATTACTCACCGTTTTGGGGTCCCAAAGTTATTTCCATTCTTGTTGAACACCAAGGTGCGCTTACGTGTCGGTCATCAACACTCACAGTTTTGGCCGATTCTGGCCCGTTTCATGGACTACTCACTGTTTTGGGGTCCCGGAGTGATTTCCATGAGTAACGAACCCTGTGGTTTTACGTGTCGGTCATCAACACTCGCAGTTTTGGCCGGTTCTGACCCGCTTCATGGACTATTACTCACTGTTTTGGGGTCCTAGAGTGATTTCCATGATTAACGAACCCCGGGGTGCGTTTATGTGTCGGTCATCAACACTCGTGGTTTTTATAGATTCTGGCCCGTTTCGTGGACTATTACTCACTGTTTTGGGGTCCCAAAGTGATTTCCATTCTTGTTGAACCCCAAGGTGCGCTTACGTGTCGGTCATCAACACTCACAGTTTTGGCCGATTCTGGCCCGTTTAGTGGACTATTACTCACTGTTTTGGGGTCCCGGAGTTATTTCCACGAGTAACGAACCCTGGGTAGTGTTTACGTGTCGGTCATCAACGCTCGTGGTTTTGGCCAATTCTGGCCCGTTTCATGGACTATTACTCACCGTTTTGGGGCCCCAAATTGATTTCCATAGTTGTTGAACCCCAAGGTGCGCTTACGTGTCGGTCATCAACACTCGCAGTTTTGTCCAATTCTGGCCCGTTTAGTGGATTATTACTCACTGTTTTGGGGGCCCAAAGTGATTTCCATGATTAACGAACCCTGGGATGCATTTACATGTCGGTCATCAACACTCGTGGTTTTTATCAATTCTGATCCGTTTCATGGACTATTACTCACCGTTTTGGGGTCCCAAAGTGATTTCCATTCTTGTTGAACCCCAAGGTCAGCTTACCTGTCGAGTATCAATACTCACTATTTTGGGGTCCTGGAGTTATTTCCATGAGTGACGAACCCTGGGTGCGTTTACGTGTCGGTCATCAACACTCGCAGTTTTGGCCGATTCTAACCCGTTTTGTGGACTATTACTCATCGTTTTCGGGCCCCAAAGCGATTTCCATAGTTGTTGAACCCCAAGGTGCGCTTACGTGTCGGTCATCAACACTTCATGATTTTGGCGTTTACGGCCCGTTTAGTGAGCTATTACTCTTTGTTTTGGGGTCCGGGTGATTTCCACGATTACGAACCACAGGGTGTGTTTACGTGTCGGTCATCAACTTTTCGCTGTTTTTATCGATTGACCCATTTCATGGATTATTACTCACCGCTTTGGGGTCCCAAAGTGATTTTCATTCTTCTTGAACCCCATGGTGCGCTTACGTGTCGGTCATCAACACTCACAGTTTTGGCGATTCGACCCGTTCGTGGACTATTACTCTTTGTTTTGGGGTCCGGAGTGATTTTCACGAGTAACAAACCCTGTGGTGCATTTACGTGTCGGTCATCAACACTTTCAGATTTTGGCTGATTGACCCATTCGTGGACTATTACTCACCGTTTTGGGGTCCCGAGTAATTTCCACGATTAACGAACCTGGGGTGTGTTTACGTGTCGGTCATCAACTTTTCGAAGTTTTGGCTGATTCTAACCCGTTTCGTGGACTATTACTCATCGTTTTGGGGCCCCAAAGCAATTTCCATTCTTGTTAAACCCCAAGGTGCGCTTACGTGTCGATCATCAACACTCACGTTTTGGCGATTCGGCCCGCTTCGTGGACTATTACTCATTGTTTTGGCGTCCGGGTGATTTCCACGAGTAACGAACCACGGGGTTTAACATGTCGGTCATCAACACTCACAGTTTTACCGATTCGGCCCTTTCATGGATTATTACTCACTATCTTGGGGTCCCAGAGTTATTTCCATGATTAACGAACCCTGGGGTGCGTTTACGTGTCGGTCATCAACACTCGTGGTTTTTATCGATTCTGGCCCGTTTCATGGACTATTACTCATTGTTTTGGGGTCCCAAAGTGATTTCCATTCTTGTTGAACCCCAAGGTGCGCTTACGTGTCGGTCATCAACACTCACAGTTTTGGCCGATTCTGGCCCGTTTAGTGGACTATTACTCACTGTTTTGGGGTCCCGGAGTTATTTCCACGAGTAACGAACCCTTGGTTGCGTTTACGTGTCGGTCATCAACACTCGTGGTTTTTATCGATTCTGGCCCGTTTCGTGGACTATTACTCACTGTTTTGGGGTCCCAAAGTGATTTCCATTCTTGTTGAACCCCAAGGTGCGCTTACGTGTCGGTCATCAACACTCACAGTTTTGGCCGATTCTGGCCCGTTTAGTGGACTATTACTCACTGTTTGGGGGTCCCGGATTTATTTCCACGAGTAACGAACCCTGGGTTACGTTTACGTGTCGGTCATCAACACTCGAAGTTTTGGCTGATTCTAACCCGTTTCATGGACTATTACTCATCGTTTTGGGGCCCCAAAGCAATTTCCATTCTTGTTAAACCCCAAGGTGCGCTTACGTGTCAGTCATCAACACTCACAGTTTTGGCCGATTCTGGCCCGTTTCGTGGACTATTACTCATTGTTTTGGCGTCCCGGAGTGATTTCCACGAGTAACGAACCCTGGGGTTTTACGTGTCGGTCATCAACACTCACAGTTTTACCGATTCTGACCCGTTTCATGGATTATTACTCACTATTTTGGGGTCCCGGAGTTATTTCCATGATTAACGAACCCTGGGGTGCGTTTACGTGTCGGTCATCAACACTCGTGATTTTTATCGATTCTGGCCCGTTTCGTGGACTATTACTCACTGTTTTGGGGTCCCAAAGTGATTTCCATTCTTGTTGAACCCCAAGGTGCGCTTACGTGTCGGTCATCAACACTCACAGTTTTGGCCGATTCTGGCCCGTTTAGTGGACTATTACTCACTGTTTTGGGGTCCCGGAGTTATTTCCACGATAACGAACCACAGGTTGCGTTTACGTGTCGGTCATCAACACTCGTGGTTTTATCGATTCGGCCCGTTTAGTGGACTATTACTCACTGTTTTGGGGTCCCAAAGTGATTTCCATTCTTGTTGAACCCCAAGGTGCGCTTACGTGTCGGTCATCAACACTCACAGTTTTGGCCGATTCTGGCCCGTTTAGTGGACTATTACTCACTGTTTGGGGGTCCCGGATTTATTTCCACGAGTAACGAACCCTGGGTTACGTTTACGTGTCGGTCATCAACACTCGCAGTTTTAGCCGATTCTGACCCATTTCGTGGACTATTACTCAGCGTTTTGGGGCCCCAAATTGATTTCCATAGTTGTTGAACCCCAAGGTGTGCTTACGTGTCGGTCATCAACACTCATGATTTTGTCCAATTCGGCCCGTTTGTGGACTATTACTCACTGTTTTAGGTTCCCAGAGTGATTTCCACGAGTAACGAACCCTGGGGTGCATTTACGTGTCGGTCATCAATACTCGCAGTTTTGACCGATTCTGACCCGTTTCGTGGACTATTAGTCACAGTTTTGGGGTCCCAAAGTGATTTCCATAATTGTTGAACCCCAACGTGGGCGTAAGTGTCGGTCATCAACACTTGTTGTTTTGGTAGATTATGGCCCGTTTCGTGGACTATTACTCACTGTTTTGGGGTCCCGGAGTGATTTAAACGTGTAACGAACCCTGGGGTTTTACGTGTCGGTCAACAACACTCACAGTTTTGCCGATTCTGACCCGTTTCATGGATTATTACTCACTGTTTTGGGGTCCCGGTGTTATTTCCATGATTAATGAACTCTGGGGTGCGTTTACGTGTCGGTCATCAACACTCGCGGTTTTTGTCGATTCTGACCCATTCCATGGACTATTACTCACCGTTTTGGGGTCCCAAAGTTATTTCCATTCTTGTTGAACACCAAGGTGCGCTTACGTGTCGGTCATCAACACTCACGATTTTGGCGATTCGGCCCGTTCGTGGACTACTCACTTTGTTTTGGGGTCCGGGTGATTTCCACGAGTAACGAACCCTGTGGTTTTACGTGTCGGTCATCAACACTCGCAGTTTTGGCCGGTTCTGACCCGCTTCATGGACTATTACTCACTGTTTTGGGGTCCCAGAGTGATTTCCATGATTAACGAACCCCGGGGTGCGTTTATGTGTCGGTCATCAACACTCGTGGTTTTTATAGATTCTGGCCCGTTTCGTGGACTATTACTCACTGTTTTGGGGTCCCAAAGTGATTTCCATTCTTGTTGAACCCCAAGGTGCGCTTACGTGTCGGTCATCAACACTCACAGTTTTGGCCGATTCTGGCCCGTTTAGTGGACTATTACTCACTGTTTTGGGGTCCCGGAGTGATTTCCACAAGTAACGAACCCTGGGGTTTTACGTGTCGGTCAACAACACTCGCGGTTTTGCCGATTCTGACCCGTTTCATGGATTATTACTCACTGTTTTGGGGTCCCGGAGTTATTTCCATGATTAATGAACTCTAGGGTGCGTTTACGTGTCGGTCATCAACACTCGCGGTTTTTGTCGATTCTGACCCATTCCATGGACTATTACTCACCGTTTTGGGGTCCCAAAGTTATTTCCATTCTTGTTGAACACCAAGGTGCGCTTACGTGTCGGTCATCAACACTCACAGTTTTGGCCGATTCTAGCCCGTTTCATGGACTACTCACTGTTTTGGGGTCCCGGAGTGATTTCCATGAGTAACGAACCCTGTGGTTTTACGTGTCGGTCATCAACACTCGCAGCTTTGGCCGGTTCTGACCCGCTTCATGGACTATTACTCACTGTTTTGGGGTCCTAGAGTGATTTCCATGATTAACGAACCCCGGGGTGCGTTTATGTGTCGGTCATCAACACTCGTGGTTTTTATAGATTCTGGCCCGTTTCGTGGACTATTACTCACTGTTTTGGGGTCCCAAAGTGATTTCCATTCTTGTTGAACCCCAAGGTGCGCTTACGTGTCGGTCATCAACACTCACAGTTTTGGCCGATTCTGGCCCGTTTAGTGGACTATTACTCACTGTTTTGGGGTCCCGGAGTTATTTCCACGAGTAACGAACCCTGGGTAGTGTTTACGTGTCGGTCATCAACGCTCGTGGTTTTGGCCAATTCTGGCCCGTTTCAAGGACTATTACTCACCGTTTTGGGGCCCCAAATTGATTTCCATAGTTGTTGAACCCCAAGGTGCGCTTACGTGTCGGTCATCAACACTCGTAGTTTTGTCCAATTCTGGCCCGTTTAGTGGATTATTACTCACTGTTTTGGGGGCCCAAAGTGATTTCCATGATTAACGAACCCTGGGATGCATTTACATGTCGGTCATCAACACTCGTGGTTTTTATCAATTGATCCGTTTCATGGACTATTACTCACCGTTTTGGGGTCCCAAAGTGATTTCCATTCTTGTTGAACCCCAAGGTGACTTACATCGAGTATCAATACTCACTATTTTGGGGTCCTGGAGTTATTTCCATGAGTGACGAACCCTGGGTGCGTTTACGTGTCGGTCATCAACACTCGCAGTTTTGGCCGATTCTAACCCGTTTGTGGACTATTACTCATCGTTTTCGGGCCCCAAAGCGATTTCCATAGTTGTTGAACCCCAAGGTGCGCTTACGTGTCGGTCATCAACACTCGCAGTTTTGGCGTTTACGGCCCGTTTAGTGAGCTATTACTCTTTGTTTTGGGGTCCGGGTGATTTCCACGATTACGAACCACAGGGTGTGTTTACGTGTCGGTCATCAACACTCGCTGTTTTTATCGATTCTGACCCATTTCATGGATTATTACTCACCGCTTTGGAGTCCCAAAGTGATTTTCATTCTTCTTGAACCCCATGGTGCGCTTACGTGTCGGTCATCAACACTCACAGTTTTGGCCGATTCTGACCCGTTTCGTGGACTATTACTCACTGTTTTGGGGTCCGGGAGTGATTTTCACGAGTAACAAACCCTGTGGTGCATTTACGTGTCGGTCATCAACACTCGCAGTTTTGGCTGATTCTGACCCATTCCGTGGACTATTACTCATCGTTTTGGGGTCCCAGAGTAATTTCCACGATTAACGAACCCTGGGGTGTGTTTACGTGTCGGTCATCAACACTCGAAGTTTTGGCTGATTCTAACCCGTTTCGTGGACTATTACTCATCGTTTTGGGGCCCCAAAGCAATTTCCATTCTTGTTAAACCCCAAGGTGCGCTTACGTGTCAGTCATCAACACTCACAGTTTTCGCCGATTCTGGCCCGCTTCGTGGACTATTACTCATTGTTTTGGCGTCCCGGAGTGATTTCCACGAGTAACGAACCCTGGGGTTTAACATGTCGGTCATCAACACTCACAGTTTTACCGATTCTGACCCCTTTCATGGATTATTACTCACTATCTTGGGGTCCCAGAGTTATTTCCATGATTAACGAACCCTGGGGTGCGTTTACGTGTCGGTCATCAACACTCGTGGTTTTTATCGATTCTGGCCCGTTTCATGGACTATTACTCATTGTTTTGGGGTCCCAAAGTGATTTCCATTCTTGTTGAACCCCAAGGTGCGCTTACGTGTCGGTCATCAACACTCACAGTTTTGGCGATTACGCCCGTTTAGTGGACTATTACTCACTTTGTTTTGGGGTCCGGAGTTATTTCCACGATAACGAACCCTTGGTTGCGTTTACGTGTCGGTCATCAACACTCGTGGTTTTTATCGATTCGGCCCGTTTAGTGGACTATTACTCACTGTTTTGGGGTCCCAAAGTGATTTCCATTCTTGTTGAACCCCAAGGTGCGCTTACGTGTCGGTCATCAACACTCACAGTTTTGGCGATTCGGCCCGTTTAGTGGACTATTACTCCTTTGTTTGGGGTCCGGTTTATTTCCACGATAACGAACCACGGGTTACGTTTACGTGTCGGTCATCAACTTTTCGAAGTTTTGGCTGATTCTAACCCGTTTCATGGACTATTACTCATCGTTTTGGGGCCCCAAAGCAATTTCCATTCTTGTTAAACCCCAAGGTGCGCTTACGTGTCGATCATCAACACTCACAGTTTTGGCGATTCGGCCCGTTTAGTGGACTATTACTCATTGTTTTGGCGTCCGGGTGATTTCCACGAGTAACGAACCACAGGGTTTTACGTGTCGGTCATCAACACTCACAGTTTTACCGATTTGACCCGTTTCATGGATTATTACTCACTATTTTGGGGTCCGGAGTTATTTCCATGATTAACGAACCACAGGGTGCGTTTACGTGTCGGTCATCAACTTTTCGTGATTTTTATCGATTCGGCCCGTTTAGTGGACTATTACTCAATGTTTTGGGGTCCCAAAGTGATTTCCATTCTTGTTGAACCCCAAGGTGTGCTTACGTGTCGGTCATCAACACTCACAGTTTTGGCCGATTCTGGCCCGTTTAGTGGACTATTACTCACTGTTTTGGGGTCCCGGAGTTATTTCCACGAGTAACGAACCCTGGGTTGCGTTTACGTGTCGGTCATCAACACTCGTGGTTTTATCGATTCTGGCCCGTTTCGTGGACTATTACTCACTGTTTTGGGGTCCCAAAGTGATTTCCATTCTTGTTGAACCCCAAGGTGCGCTTACGTGTCGGTCATCAACACTCACAGTTTTGGCCGATTCTGGCCTGTTTGTGGACTATTACTCACTGTTTTGGGGTCCCAGAGTGATTTCCACGAGTAACGAACCCTGGGTTGCGTTTACGTGTCGGTCATCAATACTCGCAGTTTTGACCGATTCTGACCCGTTTCGTGGACTATTAGTCACAGTTTTGGGGTCCCAAAGTGATTTCCATAATTGTTGAACCCCAAGGTGGGCGTAAGTGTCGGTCATCAACACTTGCTGTTTTGGTAGATTCTAGCCCGTTTCATGGACTATTACTCACTGTTTTGGGGTCCCGGAGTGATTTCCACGAGTAACGAACCCTGGGGTTTTACGTGTCGGTCAACAACACTCGCAGTTTTACCGATTCTGACCCGTTTCATGGATTATTACTCACTGTTTTGGGGTCCCGGAGTTATTTCCTTGATTAATGAACTCTGGGGTGCGTTTACGTGTCGGTCATCAACACTCGCGGTTTTTGTCGATTCTGACCCATTTCGTGGACTATTACTCACCGTTTTGGGGTCCCAAAGTTATTTCCATTCTTGTTGAGCACCAAGGTGCGCTTACGTGTCGGTCATCAACACTCACAGTTTTGGCCGATTCTGGCCCGTTTCGTGGACTACTCACCGCTTTTGGGGTCGGGTGATTTCCACGATAACGAACCCTGTGGTTTTACGTGTCGGTCATCAACACTTTCGCAGTTTTGGCGGTTCGACCCACTTCATGGACTATTACTCTTTGTTTTGGGGTCCGGGTGATTTCCATGATTAACGAACCCTAAAGTGCGTTTATGTGTCGATCATCAACACTCGTGGTTTTATAGATTACGGCCCGTTTCGTGGACTATTACTCACTGTTTTGGGGTCCCAAAGTGATTTCCATTCTTGTTGAACCCCAAGGTGCGCTTACGTGTCGGTCATCAACACTCACAGTTTTGGCCGATTCTGGCCCGTTTAGTGGACTATTACTCACTGTTTTGTGGTCCCGGAGTTATTTCCACAAGTAACGAACCCTGGGTTGCGTTTACGTGTCGGTCATCAACACTCGTGGTTTTTGCCGATTCTGGCCCGTTTCGTGGACTATTACTCACCGTTTTGGGGCCCCAAATTGATTTCCATAGTTGTTGAACCCCAAGGTGCGCTTACATGTCGGTCATCAACACTCGCAGTTTTGTCCAATTCTGGCCCGTTTAGTGGACTATTACTCACTGTTTTGGGGGCCCAAAGTGATTTCCATGATTAACGAACCCTGGGATGCATTTACATGTCGGTCATCAACTTTTCGTGGTTTTATCGATTCTGATCCGTTTCGTGGACTATTACTCACCGTTTTGGGGTCCCAAAGTGATTTCCATTCTTGTTGAACCCCAAGGTGAGCTTACCTGTCGAGTATCAATACTCACTATTTTGGGGTCCTGGAGTTATTTCCATGAGTGACGAACCCTGGGTGCGTTTACGTGTCGGTCATCAACACTCGCAGTTTTGGCCGATTCTAACCCGTTTTGTGGACTATTACTCATCGTTTTCGGGCCCCAAAGCGATTTCCATAGTTGTTGAACCCCAAGGTGCGCTTACGTGTCGGTCATCAACACTCATGATTTTGGCGTTTACGGCCCGTTTCGTGGGCTATTACTCACTGTTTTGGGGTCCCGGAGTGATTTCCACGATTACCGAACCCTGGGGTGTGTTTACGTGTCGGTCATCAACACTCGCTGTTTTTATCGATTCTGACCCATTTCATGGATTATTACTCACCGCTTTGGAGTCCCAAAGTGATTTTCATTCTTCTTGAACCCCATGGTGCGCTTACGTGTCGGTCATCAACACTCACAGTTTTGGCCGATTCTGACCCGTTTCGTGGACTATTACTCACTGTTTTGGGGTCCGGGAGTGATTTTCACGAGTAACAAACCCTGTGGTGCATTTACGTGTCGGTCATCAACACTCGCAGTTTTGGCTGATTCTGACCCATTCCGTGGACTATTACTCACCGTTTTGGGGTCCCAGAGTAATTTCCACGATTAACGAACCCTGGGGTGTGTTTACGTGTCGGTCATCAACACTCGAAGTTTTGGCTGATTCTAACCCGTTTCGTGGACTATTACTCATCGTTTTGGGGCCCCAAAGCAATTTCCATTCTTGTTAAACCCCAAGGTGCGCTTACGTGTCAGTCATCAACACTCACAGTTTTCGCCGATTCTGGCCCGCTTCGTGGACTATTACTCATTGTTTTGGCGTCCCGGAGTGATTTCCACGAGTAACGAACCCTGGGGTTTAACATGTCGGTCATCAACACTCACAGTTTTACCGATTCTGACCCCTTTCATGGATTATTACTCACTATCTTGGGGTCCCAGAGTTATTTCCATGATTAACGAACCCTGGGGTGCGTTTACGTGTCGGTCATCAACACTCGTGGTTTTTATCGATTCTGGCCCGTTTCATGGACTATTACTCATTGTTTTGGGGTCCCAAAGTGATTTCCATTCTTGTTGAACCCCAAGGTGCGCTTACGTGTCGGTCATCAACACTCACAGTTTTGGCCGATTCTGGCCCGTTTAGTGGACTATTACTCACTGTTTTGGGGTCCCGGAGTTATTTCCACGATTAACGAACCCTGGGTTGCGTTTACGTGTCGGTCATCAACACTCGTGGTTTTTATCGATTCTGGCCCGTTTCGTGGACTATTACTCACTGTTTTGGGGTCCCAAAGTGATTTCCATTCTTGTTGAACCCCAAGGTGCGCTTACGTGTCGGTCATCAACACTCACAGTTTTGGCGATTCTGGCCCGTTTAGTGGACTATTACTCCTTTGTTTGGGGTCCGGTTTATTTCCACGAGTAACGAACCACGGGTTACGTTTACGTGTCGGTCATCAACACTCGAAGTTTTGGCTGATTCTAACCCGTTTCATGGACTATTACTCATCGTTTTGGGGCCCCAAAGCAATTTCCATTCTTGTTAAACCCCAAGGTGCGCTTACGTGTCAGTCATCAACACTCACAGTTTTGGCCAATTCTGGCCCGTTTCGTGGACTATTACTCATTGTTTTGGCGTCCCGGAGTGATTTCCACGAGTAACGAACCCTGGGGTTTTACGTGTCGGTCATCAACACTCACAGTTTTACCGATTGACCCGTTTCATGGATTATTACTCACTATTTTGGGGTCCGGAGTTATTTCCATGATTAACGAACCACAGAGTGCGTTTACGTGTCGGTCATCAACACTCGTGATTTTTATCGATTCTGGCCCGTTTCGTGGACTATTACTCAATGTTTTGGGGTCCCAAAGTGATTTCCATTCTTGTTGAACCCCAAGGTGTGCTTACGTGTCGGTCATCAACACTCACAGTTTTGGCCGATTCTGGCCCGTTTAGTGGACTATTACTCACTGTTTTGGGGTCGCGGAGTTATTTCCACGAGTAACGAACCACAGGTTGCGTTTACGTGTCGGTCATCAACTTTTCGTGGTTTTATCGATTCTGGCCCGTTTAGTGGACTATTACTCACTGTTTGGGGTCCCAAAGTGATTTCCATTCTTGTTGAACCCCAAGGTGCGCTTACGTGTCGGTCATCAACACTCACAGTTTTGGCGATTCGGCCTGTTTTGTGGACTATTACTCTTTGTTTTGGGTTCCCGGTGATTTCCACGATGTGAACGAACAGGTTGCGTTTACGTGTCGGTCATCAATACTCGCATGATTTTGACCGATTCGACCCGTTCGTGGACTATTAGTCACAGTTTTGGGGTCCCAAAGTGATTTCCATAATTGTTGAACCCCAAGGTGGGCGTAAGTGTCGGTCATCAACACTTGCTGTTTTGGTAGATTCTAGCCCGTTTCATGGACTATTACTCACTGTTTTGGGGTCGGGTGATTTCCACGATAACGAACCACAGGGTTTTACGTGTCGGTCGACAACACTTTCGCGGTTTTACCGATTTGACCCGTTTCATGGATTATTACTCTTTGTTTTGGGGTCCGGAGTTATTTCCTTGATTAATGAACTCAGGGTGCGTTTACGTGTCGGTCATCAACACTTTCGCGGTTTTGTCGATTCGACCCATTTCGTGGACTATTACTCACCGTTTGGGGTCCCAAAGTTATTTCCATTCTTGTTGAGCACCAAGGTGCGCTTACGTGTCGATCATCAACACTCACAGTTTGGCGATTCGGCCCGTTCGTGGACTACTCTTTGTTTTGGGGTCGGGTGATTTCCACGATGTGAACCCTGTGGTTTTACGTGTCGGTCATCAACTTTTCGCGGTATTGGCGGTTCTGACCCGCTTCATGGACTATTACTCACTGTTTTGGGGTCCCGGAGTGATTTCCATGATTAACGAACCCTCGGGTGCGTTTATGTGTCGGTCATCAACACTCGTGGTTTTTATAGATTCTGGCCCGTTTCGTGGACTATTACTCACTGTTTTGGGGTCCCAAAGTGATTTCCATTCTTGTTGAACCCCAAGGTGCGCTTACGTGTCGGTCATCAACACTCACAGTTTTGGCCGATTCTGGCCCGTTTAGTGGACTATTACTCACTGTTTTGTGGTCCCGGAGTTATTTCCACAAGTAACGAACCCTGGGTTGCGTTTACGTGTCGGTCATCAACACTCGTGGTTTTTGCCGATTCTGGCCCGTTTCGTGGACTATTACTCACCGTTTTGGGGCCCCAAATTGATTTCCATAGTTGTTGAACCCCAAGGTGCGCTTACATGTCGGTCATCAACACTTCATGATTTTGTCCAATTCTGGCCCGTTTAGTGGACTATTACTCACTGTTTTGGGGGCCCAAAGTGATTTCCATGATTAACGAACCCTGGGATGCATTTACATGTCGGTCATCAACACTCGTGGTTTTTATCGATTCTGATCCGTTTCGTGGACTATTACTCACCGTTTTGGGGTCCCAAAGTGATTTCCATTCTTGTTGAACCCCAAGGTGAGCTTACCTGTCGGTTATCAATACTCACTATTTTGGGGTCCTGGAGTTATTTCCATGAGTGACGAACCCTGGGTGCGTTTACGTGTCGGTCATCAACACTCGCAGTTTTGGCCGATTCTAACCCGTATTGTGGACTATTACTCATCGTTTTGGGGCCCCAAAGCGATTTCCATAGTTGTTGAACCCCAAGGTGCGCTTACGTGTCGGTCATCAACACTCGCAGTTTTGGCCGTTTCTGGCCCGTTTCGTGGGCTATTTCTCACTGTTTTGGGGTCCCGGAGTGATTTCCACGATTACCGAACCCTGGGGTGTGTTTACGTGTCGGTCATCAACTCTCGCGGTTTTTGTCGATTCTGACCCATTTCATGGATTATTACTCACCGCTTTGGGGTGCCAAAGTGATTTTCATTCTTCTTGAACCCCATGGTGCGCTTACGTGTCGGTCATCAACACTCACAGTTTTGGCCGATTCTAACCCGTTTCGTGGACTATTACTCACTGTTTTGGGGTCGGGGTGATTTTCACAAGTAACAATCCTGTGGTGCATTTACGTGTCGGTCATCAACACTTTCATGATTTTGGCTGATTCGACCCGTTCGTGGACTATTACTCACCGTTTTGGGGTCCCGAGTAATTTCCATGATTAACGAACCCCGGGGGTGTGTTTACGTGTCGGTCATCAACACTCGAAGTTTTGGCTGATTCTAACCCGTTTCGTGGACTATTACTCATCGTTTTGGGGGCCCAAAGCAATTTCCATTCTTGTTAAACCCCAAGGTGCGCTTACATGTCAGTCATCAACACTCACAGTCTTGGCCGATTCTGGCCCGTTTCGTGGACTATTACTCATTGTTTTGGCGTCCCGGAGTGATTTCCACGAGTAACGAACCCTGGGGTTTAACGTGTCGGTCATCAACACTCACAGTTTTACCGATTCTGACCCGTTTCATGGATTATTACTCACTATTTTGGGGTCCCGGAGTTATTTCCATGATTAACGAACCCTGGGTGCGTTTACGTGTGGTCATCAACACTCGTGGTTTTTATCGATTCTGGCCCGTTTCGTGGACTATTACTCACTGTTTTGGGGTCCCAAAGTGATCTCCATTCTTGTTGAACCCCAAGGTGCGCTTACGTGTCGGTCATCAACACTCACAGTTTTGGCCGTTTCTGGCCCGTTTAGTGGACTATTACTCACTCTTTTGGGGTCCCGGAGTTATTTCCACGAGTAACGAACCCAGGGTTGCGTTTACGTGTCGGTCATCAACACTCATGGTTTTTATCGATTCTGGCCCATTTCGTGGACTATTCACTGTTTTGGGGTCCCGAAGTGATTTCCATTCTAGTTGAACCCCAAGGTGCGCTTACGTGTCGGTCATCAACACTCACAGTTTTGGCCGATTCTGGCCCGTTTAGTGGACTATTACTCCTTTGTTTTGGGGTCCGGAGTTATTTCCACGAGTAACGAACCACGGGTTGCGTTTACGTGTCGCTCATCAACACTTTCATGATTTTGGCGATTGTGACCCATTTCGTGGACTATTACTCACCGTTTGGGGCCCCAAATTGATTTCCATAGTTGTTGAACCCCAAGGTTAAGCTTACGTGTCGGTCATCAACACTCGCAGATTTTGTCCAATTCGGCCCGTTTGTGGACTATTACTCACTGTTTTAGGTTCCCGAGTGATTTCCACGAGTAACGAACCACAGGTGCATTACGTGTCGGTCATCAATACTACTTGATTTTGACCGATTCTGACCCGTTTCGTGGACTATTAGTCACAGTTTTGGGGTCCCAAAGTGATTTCCATAATTGTTGAACCCCAAGGTGGGCGTAAGTGTCGGTCATCAACACTTGCTGTTTTGGTAGATTCTAGCCCGTTTCGTGGACTATTACTCACTGTTCTGGGGTCCCGGAGTGATTTCCACGAGTAACGAACCCTGGGGTTTTACGTGTCGGTCAACAACACTCGCAGTTTTACCGATTCTGACCCGTTTCATGGATTATTACTCACTGTTTTGGGGTCCCGGAGTTATTTCCTAGATTAATGAACTCTGGGGTGCGTTTACGTGTCGGTCATCAACACTCGCGGTTTTTGTCGATTCTGACCTATTTCGTGGACTATTACTCACCGTTTTGGGGTCCCAAAGTTATTTCCATTCTTGTTGAACACCAAGGTGCGCTTACATGTCGGTCATCAACACTCACAGTTTTGGCCGATTCTGGCCCGTTTCGTGGACTACTCACTGTTTTGGGGTCCCGGAGTGCTTTCCACGAGTAACGAACCACTGTGGTTTTACGTGTCGGTCATCAACTTTTCGCAGTTTTGGCGGTTCGACCGCTTCATGGACTATTACTCACTGTTTTGGGGTCCCGGAGTGATTTCCATGATTAACGAACCCTGGGGTGCGTTTACGTGTCGGTCATCAACACTCGTGGTTTTTATAGATTCTGGCTCGTTTCATGGACTATTACTCAATGTTTTGGGGTCCCAAAGTGATTTCCATTCTTGTTGAACCCCAAGGTGCGCTTACGTGTCGGTCATCAACACTCGCAGTTTTGTCCAATTCTGGCCCGTTTCGTGGACTATTACTCACTGTTTTGGGGTCCCGGAGTGATTTCCATGATTAACGAACCCTGGGATGCATTTACAAGTCGGTCATCAACACTCGTGGTTTTTATCGATTCTGATCCGTTTCGTGGACTATTACTCACCGTTTTGGGGTCCCAAAGTGATTTCCATTCTTGTTGAACCCCAAGGTGAGCTTACCTGTCGATTATCAATACTCACTATTTTGGGGTCCCGGAGTTATTTCCATGGTAGCGAACCACAGGTGCATTTACGTGTCGGTCATCAACACTCGCAGTTTTGGCCGATTCTAACCCGTTTTGTGGACTATTACTCATCGTTTTGGGGCCCCAAAGCAATTTCCATAGTTGTTGAACCCCAAGGTGCGCTTACGTGTCATTCATCAACACTCGCAGTTTTGGCCGTTTCTGGCCCGTTTCGTGGGCTATTACTCACTGTTTTGGGGTCCCGGAGTGATTTCCACGATTAGCGAACCCTGGTGTGTGTTTACGTGTTGGTCATCAACACTCGTGGTTTTTGTCGATTCTGACCCGTTTCATGGATTATTACTCACCGCTTTGGGGTCCCAAAGTGATTTTCATTCTTCTTGAACCCCATGGTGCGCTTACGTGTCGGTCATCAACACTCACAGTTTTGGCCGATTCTGACCCGTTTCTTGGACTATTACACACTATTTTGGGGTCCGGGAGTGATTTTCACGAGTAACAAACCTTGTGGTGCATTTACGTCTCGGTCATCAACACTCGCAGTTTTGGCTGATTCTGACCCGTTCCGTGGACTATTACTCACCGTTTTGGGGTCCCAGAGTGATTTCCACGATTAACGAATCCTGGGGTGTGTTTACGTGTCGGTCAGCAACACTCGAAGTTTTGGCTGATTCTAACCCGTTTCGTGGACTATTACTCATCTTTTTGGGGCCCCAAAGCAATCTCCATTCTTGTTAAACCCCAAGGTGCGCTTATGTGTTAGTCATCAACTTTTCGCGATTTTACCAATTCTGACCCGTTTCATGGATTATTACTCACTATTTTGGGGTCCCGGAGTTATTTCCATGATTAACGAACCCCGGGGTGCGTTTACGTGTCGGTCATCAAGCTGTCTCGACGGCTTCACCCCAGAAGTGTTTTGGTGTCTTGTATTCATCAAGCATTGTCCTCGCCATCTCAATGAGCGTTCGGTTCTTCCTCTCAACAACTCCATTTTGTTGAGGTGTGTATGTAGCTGAGAACTCATGTAGAATCCCTTCCTCATCGAGAAAAGAGTCCACATAGGCGTTCTTGAACTCCGTTCGTTGTCCTCCGAACCTTCTTGATCTTCACCTCAAATTGATTACGAGCCTTTCTAGCAAAGGTTTTGAAGATTTTACGAACCTGCGATTTGTCATCAAGGAAAAATACCCGTAAATCTGGAAAATCATCAACAATAACTAGACCAAAGGAGTTACCACCAAGGCTTTTGTAAGCATTGGGACGAAGAGATCCATATGAAGAAGCTCAAGCGGTCTCCTTGTGGTCATGATATTCTTCAGGATGACTTCCTCCTACTTGTTTTCCTGCTTGACATGCACTCTGAGTCTATCTTTGTCAAAGAAAACATCTTTAACACCAAGAATGTGATCACCTTTGATTAGCTTATCTAGATTACGCATACCAACATGTCCAAGCCTTCTATGCCAAAGCCAACCTTTAGCAGATTTAGCAATAAAGCAAGTTCTAGGTTGAGCTTTCTTAGTGAAATCGACAATGTATAGGTCACCTCTCGAATACACTGTAAAAACCATGTTATGATTGTCACTCTGAAAAACTTGGCAATCTACTTTAGTGAATAGCACATTGAATCCAAAAGTCAGCTAATCTAGACACGGAAAGTAGGTTGTATCCAAGAGATTCAACAAGCATGACATTTTAATGGAGCTATCATGAGATATGGCCACCTTACCAAGGCCAAGTACCTTACCCTTGGAGTTGTCTCCAAAAGTCACATACTTGCGTGGACCATCGTTCTTTGCAAGCTCTCGAAACATGTCTTCATCTCCGGTCATGTGATCGGTGCATCCACTATCAAGAATCCACTCTTTTCCACGGATATGTAGTCCCTCAGATTTGCCATAAGGTGAGACTCTTCATGATCTTGTCTAGCTCGGTGTCCGACTCGTCATCATGCTCATGCTCATCATCATATTGACCCATAGATAATTCATCATCAATACCTAGGTCAATTTGCGGTGACTTGCATCAGTTTTATCCTTGTGATAATAATCATCGGAATGCAATACAAGAGCATTTCTAACTAGAACATTGATAAGTCCGGAATCACCCTTCCGTTTCATAAGATCACGAAGCTCAAAGAAGCATTTATCAAAGTTGGGATCATTAGGGCGCATCATATCAAACTCAACAGTCTTGTATAGAATTTCATCAAGACCTCTCAAAGAGTAGTCGGATAAAGTTCTTCCAAGAACTTCCACATAACATGGGCGCACTCAAAGTTTGTGACAAGCTCAAGCAAGTTATCGGGCAAACCTCTAATGATAAGATTGCAGTTCTAAGGTTCTGAAGCAAATCAAGCTCTTCATCCATAGTGGGGTGCAAGGGGTCAAGTGGTGGTACATATGGGGTTTCAACATATTTGCATAAGTTGTACATCTTAAAGATAGCAAGCATTTCAATCCTACACGAGTTATAGGACACTCCATCAAGAATAGGCACTCTATGACTAACACTCCCAAGCGTGAACATGTCCATCTTCCTCCAATGGTGTGCAAACCAAAGCAATGGAGACCAAAGCTCGATACCAATTGTAGGATCGTTGAAGGCAAGAGTGTCTAGAGGGGGTGATTAGACAACTCGACAAGATAAAGTTTATGCCTTTTGATTAGAACAAGTGTTTAGCAAGTTCACAATGAAGATCAAGTCAAGCATCATGCAAACAAGTCGAGCAACATACTACACATGCAATTCTAGAGTATGGGGCAGCGGAAAGTAAATTGCACATATAGTAAGGAGAGATTTGGAAAAGCAAGCGCAATTTGGAACACGGAGATTTTTCTCGTGGTTCCGATAGGTGGTGCTATCGTCAATCCACGTTGATGGAGACTTGAACCCACGGAGGGTAGCGGCTGCGAGAGTCCACGGAGGCTCCACCCACGAAGGGTCCACGAAGAAGCAACCTTGTCTATGCCATCATGGCTTCGTCCACGGAGGACTAGCCTTACTGGGGTAGATCTTCACGAAGTAGGCGATCTCCTTGCCCTTACAAACTCCTTGGTTCAACTCCACATCATGGCGGAGGCTCCCCAGCGACACCTAACCAATCTAGGAGGCACCACCCTCCAAAAGGTAATAGATGGGGTTGGTGATGATGAACTCCTTGCTCTTGTGCTTCAAATGATAATCTCCCCAACACTCAACTCTCCTCACTGATTTGGCTGTGGTGGAAGAAAGGATTGAGTGGAAAGCAACTTGGGTAGACTAGAAATCAAGTTTCATATGGTGGGAGTGGAGCAACTTGATCTCAACACAAGGGTAGGTAGTTTTCTTCTCAGAAATGTAAGGTAGGAGTGGTAGTTCTTTACGATGGCTCTCTCCACGAATGAAGAGGAGGTGGAGGGGTATTTATAGCCTCCACACAAAATCCAACCGTTACACACATTTGACCAATCTCGGTCAGACCGAAGTTGACAACTCGGTGGGACCGAAAGTTCAAATCTTGTGAGCGTTGGGATTTTCAGTGGGACGAAAATACAATCTCGGTTAGTCCGATTCTTCCAAAGTCTAGGGTTTGCCAATCTCGGTGGGACCGACTTTCTCATCTCGGTGACACCGATTTGAGTCTGAAGGTTCTGAAGCTTGGCAACACTAGTTCGGTATGACCGAGTTTGGAATCGGAAAATCCGAAATTCTTAGGGTTTGGCTATATGGTGAGGTGGTTCATCTCGGTGTGGTGGGTTTGGAATCGGTGGGACCGAGATTACTTATGGGTATATGTTGGAATGAAAGATTGCTGATAGTTTGAGAGATAAATCACTAAGCACTTAGAGCAACAGATCATCATCATAACCTCATCCCTTTTAATAGTATTGGCTTTCCTATGGACTCAATGTGATCTTGGATCACTAAACCAAAAATGGAGTCTTGAGCTTTTGCCAATCCTTTCCTTAGCATCTTAGGGTTCACCTTTCTAATCCTTTTGCCATGCAGAGTGATTGACTTTCCTGAGACATACTTGATAAAAGCATTAGTCCAACCACAAAGTATGTTGTCATTAATTACCAAAACCACCTAGGGAGCAAATGTGCTTTCAATCTCCCCTTTTTGGTAATTGATGGCAACACTGAAATAAGATATCAAAGCTTCTTGAAAGAAAGACAGGATTATCATTAAAGCTTTGACAAACATGTAGTACACAGGCTCCCCTACAAGTGTGCAAGATTTTAGATTTTGGTTTTGGACTACCACAAGCACACATGAGAGAAAAGCAAGATGTGCTACATGCAGCTTGGCTATATGCATCCAGAGCAGATGAGGGTAAATGAGAGATGATGCATATGTGCATGGTGATTTCTTGCAAACAAGTATTCACAAGCAAGTCACCATCATGCACATTCTGCAAGATGCATATACTTACCTTGGAGTTCCTTGGTATTGTACTTGAAGAAATAAACTTGGGCAAACAAGGTTAGATAACACAAAATTGTTCTTCAACCAATAGCAAGAACATCAAAAGTACCAAGCCAGGATGACATGTATAAAGAGTGTCTCATGTTGAGCACTAGCTTGAATCAACCAACATGTCTCCCAAGACTAAAAGATTTTCAATGAGCTCTGAGAGAATTTTGCTTTTCATAAGATACCAATTGTGCTTTTCAGAAGATACCAATAGTGAGAGCAAGAGAAGCACAATCAAGATAATAATGCCAAATGTATTATCACGGTGAAATATGGCAAAGCTTTGATGTGATCCTCTCCCCTTAAGGTAAGATTGTTCTTCTTCCTTTAAAATATCTTTTCTCCCTTATCCTCAATCTTCCTTAAGCTCCCCTAAATCTTCTCCCCTTTGACATCAAGTGCGAAAAGGACGATAAACCGGGAAGGGCAGGAAAGATGGAAGGAAAGAAGTGGGTTCATTAAGAATCACAACGAGCAAATTAAGTATCAGACGAAATCATTTAGATGAGCTGTAGAAGATGATATCTGGTGAATGTAAATCGGTGACACCGAATTGATATGGATCGGTGAGTCCGAAAGTCGAGACTTAGGGCAGATCCTTTTCGGTCGAGACGAAGTGATTGAATCGGTGGCCCGAGTTTAATTCAAGGAAATCCAGAAATAATTCAGCTCACTTTGCAAGGAATGTTTCAGAAGATTTGCAATGAATTTGTAAATGATTTTCAGGGAATTGATCAGAGCTAAAAAGATATACACAAAATCATAAGAAATAGAAGTAAAAGGTTTGCTAGATGAAGATTTTTTTTAAAGGAAAAACTCAACAAGATTATCAAAAGAGACAATGGCAAAACTCCAAAACATATGTACTTCATCTAGATAGGGGTCGGCGACTAGGTCACCTATGTTTGAGTATATTGACTTAGGAGTCAAATGAGAACATTTGATCATAGGTCATACTCATCGTTTAAGCTCAAAATGGGGTTACCATTTTTCGATTAAGCATTTGATGTGATCACATCTTTTGAAGCTGCTTGTACTCATGTCTTTGAGCAAAACTTCTTCAAGATGTGAAAAACATACCTTGGGCTTGTTGTTGCTTGTTCTCATGTAGGTGAACTTGATGTAGATGCTCATAGAATGTGAAGTTGGAGCACCATTTCCAAATGTATAGTTCATCTTCCTACATGGGTTAGGCAAGCAAGGAAATTCTCAAGAATATCCAATATGACATGAGTGAAGTACTAGAAGTATATGGTGTCAAAAAGGATATGTGGAATTTTGTTCCTTGAACTCAACATCCCAAAGAGCTAGATACTTGGTCAATGACAAGATTACTCATGATTTGAGTGTGTGATAGTCTTGTTGAATGTAGACCATCCAAGTACCTGCAAGGAGTTAGATGCAATGCAAGGGGGCAAATGTGTCCAAGACATATGATCATCATCATAAGAGAAATATTAAGGATTAGTCAATTAGGCTCATGCCTTGTATGCATCGATGGAGTTTTCACTCCAAGTTTGAAGCATCAATGATGTTCAACTCACTCCTTAAGCGACAAAACACTTTCTCATCAAGTGGTTTTGTGAAGATATCTGCAAGCTGTTTGTCGATCGAACATGCTTAAGATCAATGTCACCCTTAGCAATGTGATCACGAATAAAATGGTGGCGAACTTCAATGTGTTTAGTCTTGAGAGTGTTGCGGGATTGTGTCCAATCTTAATCGCACTCTCATTGTCACAAAGCAAAGGAACATGTCTCGCATGTATCCCATAATCCTTAAGCATTTGTTTCATCCATAGCAACTGAGCACAACACGAACCAGCCGCAATATATTCTGCTTCGGCAGTAGATAAAGATATCGAGTTTTGTTTCTTGGATGACCAAGATACAAGAGATCGACCGAGAAATTGACATGTACCCGAAGTTGACTTTCTATCAATCTTGTCTCCGGCATAGTCCGAGTCGGAATATCCAACAAGATCAAAAGAGGCCCTCTTAGGATACCAAATGCCAAAGTTAGGTGTGTGTATCAAATATCTCACAATTCTTTTAACAGCTTTAAGATGACATTCTTTAGGGGCAGCTTGATATCGAGCACACATGCATACACTCAACATTATGTCAGGACGAGAAGCACAAAGATATAGTAGAGAACCAATCATGGATCGATAAACCTTTTGATCAACAGGTTCTCCATCTTTAGTCAAGTCATTATGTCCATTAGTAGGCATGGGGGTTCTCATACCTTTGCTCTCTTGCATGTTGAACTTCTTGAAGAGATCCTTAGTGTACTTTGTTTGTGAGACAAAAGTACCCTCCTTAGATTGCTTGATTTGCAACCCAAGGAAGAACTTAAGTTCACTCATCATGGACATCTCATACTTCTCCGACATAAGCTTTCCAAACTTCTCACTAAAATCAGGGTTAGTTGAACCAAAGATAATATCATCAACATATATTTGGCACACAAATAGTTCATCGTCAACCCTTTTCGTGAATAGCGTTGAGTCAATTTTACCAATCTCAAATCCTTTTTCAAGAAGAAAGCTAGTCAAGCATTTGTACCAAGCTCTAGGGGCTTGTTTAAGACCATAAAGAGCTTTGTGCAGTTTGTAAACATGATTGGGCTTTTTAG
Organism: Aegilops speltoides; assembly: GCA_021437245.1. Classification (NCBI taxonomy): domain Eukaryota; kingdom Viridiplantae; phylum Streptophyta; class Magnoliopsida; order Poales; family Poaceae; genus Aegilops; species Aegilops speltoides. Next base: position 470,439,228 of record CM038147.1, on the reverse strand, counting down.
GATTCACAAATCCGGGAGGTTGTTTCACAAATACTTCCTCCTCAATTTCACCATTTGGGAAAGCACTTTTAATGTCCATTTGATAGAGAGTAATGTCATGGTGGTTGGCATAAGCAAGAAGAATGCGAATGGACTCAAGTCTAGCAACGGGGGCATAGGTCTCACCATAGTCCATACCTTCGACTTGTGTGTAACCTTGTGCTCTGAGGCGAGCCTTGTTGCGGATGACTTGTCCATCTTCATCTTGCTTGTTCGAAACACCCATTTGGTTCCAATGACGTTTTGGTCATCATTGGGCTTCTCTACCAAAGACCAAGCGTTGTTCCTCTCGAAGTTGTGCAGCTCTTCATGCATAGCGTTCACCCAATCCGGGTCTTCAGCGCTTCTTCTACCTTCATAGGTTCAAGACTGGAAATAAATGAGTAATGCTCACAAAAGTTAGCTAAGCGAGTTTTAGGCGAGTGATTCTCCGGTCGATGTCATTCATCATTTGTTCCACAGGATGGTCCTTCTTGACTCTTGCTCGAACTCGGGATAGCTTTTGTCGTTGTGGTGGCTGAGCTTCCTCATCATCCTCATCTTCTTCTTCATCAGTGTTGTTGGTGTTGTCTTGAGGTGGTGGAGAAGGAGGTTGTGGTGGATCTTCTTGTCGCACTTCCTCATCTTGGTGAGTTCCACTTGTGGAGGCCTCCATGTTGCCTTGAGGTTCACCTTGCCGTGAGGTGGGGGCTCCACATATGTAGATGAGGTACTCTCCTTCACTTCCATGGGACGAATCTTTCCAATGGATAAATCTTGAATGGCTTCGATGGGTCCTTGTCTCCTACATCAATAGGCATTTGCTCTACTTGCGAGCCATTAGATTCATCAAACTTCCGTCTACCGTCTCTTCAACCTTTGGGTGAAATTATTGTGAACACGGTAGGTGTGAGAGTTTGATCCATAACGAGGAAAAAGCCTTCATGAGTTTTAGGAGCAAATTTAGACCGGCGATGCTTATCAAGGATATAGCACTTTGAACCAAAGACACGAAAATATCCCACTTGGGGTTTGTTACCCGTAAGGAGCTCGTATGAAGTCTTGCCGAGGAGCTTGTGAAGATAAAGTCTATTGATGGCATGACAAGCTGTCTCGACGGCTTCACCCCAGAAGTGTTTTGGTGTCTTGTATTCATCAAGCATTGTCCTCGCCATCTCAATGAGCGTTCGGTTCTTCCTCTCAACAACTCCATTTTGTTGAGGTGTGTATGTAGCTGAGAACTCATGTAGAATCCCTTCCCCATCGAGAAAAGAGTCCACATGGGCGTTCTTGAACTCCGTTCCGTTGTCACTCCGAACCTTCTTGATCTTCACCTCAAATTGATTACGAGCCTTTCTAGCAAAGGTTTTGAAGATTTTCGAACCTGCGATTTGTCATCAAGGAAAAATACCCCGTAAATCTGGAAAATCATCAACAATAACTAGACCAAAGGAGTTACCACCAAGGCTTTTGTAAGCATTGGGACCGAAGAGATCCATATGAAGAAGCTCAAGCGGTCTCCTTGTGGTCATGATATTCTTCAGGATGACTTCCTCCTACTTGTTTTCCTGCTTGACATGCACTCTGAGTCTATCTTTGTCAAAGAAAACATCTTTAACACCAAGAATGTGATCACCTTTGATTAGCTTATCTAGATTCGCATACCAACATGTCCAAGCCTTCTATGCCAAAGCCAACCTTTAGCAGATTTAGCAATAAAGCAAGTTCTAGGTTGAGCTTTCTTAGTGAAATCGACAATGTATAGGTCACCTCTACGAATACCAGTAAAAACCATGTTATGATTGTCACTACGAAAAACTTGGCAATCTACTTTAGTGAATAGCACATTGAATCCAAAAGTCAGCTAATCTAGACACGGAAAGTAGGTTGTATCAAGAGATTCAACAAGCATGACATTTTAATGGAGCTATCATGAGATATGGCCACCTTACCAAGGCCAAGTACCTTACCCTTGGAGTTGTCTCCAAAGTCACATACTTGTGTGGACCATCGTTCTTTGCAAGCTCTCGAAACATGTCTTCATCTCCGGTCATGTGATCGGTGCATCCACTATCAAGAATCCACTCTTTTCCACGGATATGTAGTCCCTTAGATTTGCCATAAGGCTGAGACTCTTCATGATCTTGTCTAGCTCGGTGTCCGACTTCGTCATCATGCTCATGCTCATCATCATATTGACCCATAGATAATTCATCATCAATACCTAGGTCAATTTGACAATGACTTGCATCAGTTTTATCAACGTGATAATAATCATCGGAATGCAATACAAGAGCATTTCTAACTAGAACATTGATAAGTCCGGAATCACCCTTCCGTTTCATAAGATCCGAAGCTCAAAGAAGCATTTATCAAAGTTGGGATCATTGGGCGCATCATATCAAACTCACCAGTCTTGTATAGAATTTCATCAAGACCTCTCAAAAAGTAGTCGGATAAAGTTCTTCCAAGAACTTCCACATAGCATGGGTGCACTCAAAGTTTGTGACAAGCTCAAGCAAGTTATCAGGCAAACCTCTAATGATAAGATTGACAGTTCTAAGGTTCTGAAGCAAATCAAGCTCTTCATCCATAGTGGGGTGCAAGGGGTCAAGTGGTGGTACATATGGGGTTTCAACATATTTGCATAAGTTGTACATCTTAAAGATAGCAAGCATTTCAATCCTCCACGAGTTATAGGACACTCCATCAAGAATAGGCACTCTATGACTAACACTCCCAAGCGTGAACGTCCATCTTCCTCCAATGGTGTGCAAACCAAAGCAATGGAGACCAAAGCTCGATACCAATTGTAGGATCGTTGAAGGCAAGAGTGTCTAGAGGGGGTGATTAGACAACTTGACAAGATAAAGTTTATGCCTTTTGATTAGAACAAGTGTTTAGCAAGTTCACAATGAAGATCAAGTCAAGCATCATGCAAACAAGTCGAGCAACATACTACACATGCAATTCTAGAGTATGGGGCAGCGGAAAGTAAATTGCACATATAGTAAGGAGAGATTTGGAAGAGCAAGCGCAATTTGGAACACGGAGATTTTTCTCGTGGTTCCGATAGGTGAATGCTATCGTCAATCACGTTGATGGAGACTTCAACCCACGGAGGTAGCGGCTGCGAGAGTCCACGGAGGCTCCACCCACGAAGGTCCACGAAGAAGCAACCTTGTCTATGCCATCATGGCTTCGTCCACGGAGGACTAGCCTTACTCGGGGTAGATCTTCACGAAGTAAGCGATCTCCTTGCCCTTACAAACTCCTTGGTTCAACTCCACATCATGACGGAGGCTCCCAGCGACACCTAACCAATCTAGGAGGCACCACCCTCCAAAAGGTAATAGATGGGGTTGGTGATGATGAACTCCTTGCTCTTGTGCTTCAAATGATAATCTCCCCAACACTCAACTCTCCTCACTGATTTGGCTGTGGTGGAAGAAAGGATTGAGTGGAAAGCAACTTGGGTAGACTAGAAATCAAGTTTCATATGGTGGGAGTGGAGCAACTTGATCTCAACACAAGGGTAGGTAGTTTTCTTCTCGGAAATGTAAGGTAGGAGTGGTAGTTCTTTCGATGGCTCTCTCCACGAATGAAGAGGAGGTGGAGGGTATTTATAGCCTCCACACAAAATCCAACCGTTACACACATTTGACCAATCTCGGTCGGACCGAAGTTGACAACTCGGTGGGACCGAAAGTTCAAATCTTGTGAGCGTTGGGATTTTCAGTGGGACGAAAATACAATCTCGGTTAGTCCGATTCTTCCAAAGTCTAGGGTTTGCCAATCTCGGTGGGACCGACTTTCTCATCTCGGTGACACCGATTTGAGTCTGAAGGATTCTGAAGCTTGGCAACACTAGTTTCGGTATGACCGAGTTTGGAATCGGAAAATCCGAAATTCTTAGGGTTTGGCTATATGGTGAGGTGGTTCATCTCGGTGTGGTGGGTTTGGAATCGGTGGGACCGAGATTACTTATGGGTATATGTTGGAATGAAAGATTGCTGATAGTTTGAGAGATAAATCACTAAGCACTTAGAGCAACGGATCATCATCATAACCTCATCCCCTTTTAATAGTATTGGCTTTCCTATGGACTCAATGTGATCTTGGATCACTAAACCAAAAATGGAGTCTTGAGCTTTTGCCAATCCTTTCCTTAGCATCTTAGGGCTTCACCTTTCTAATCCTTTTGCCATGCGAGTGATTGACTTTCTGAGACATACTTGATAAAAGCATTAGTCCAACCACAAAGTATGTTGTCATTAATTACCAAAACCACCTAGGGAGCAAATGTGCTTTCGATCGTGTTCTTTGGGATGCCATTGTGGCATTGCTTGTTATTATTTACTTTATAAGCCCTTTATGTGGTGTCATTTGAGGCCTCCATTGTGGCATTACTTGTTATTATTTACTTTATAAGCCCTTTATGTGGTGTCATTTGAGGCTTCCATTGTAGCATTACTTGTTATTATTTACCTTATAAGCCTTTTATGTGGTGTCATTGAGGCGCCTAACTATAGCATTGTTTGTTATTATTTACTTTATAAGCCCTTTATGTGGCATCGCACTGGGCCTTGCATTGTGGCATGCTTGTTATTTATTTACCTTACAAGCCCTTTATGTGGTGTCACACAGGCGCCCGACTGCGGCATTTTATTTTCCATTCCCTTAATGCTTACTCGTGTTGCATATAAATAACCTGCTTGCATGCACCAAAGATTTTATTTATGACTGATGATGTGATCATAGAATATTTCAGCGCATGATTATCAATTATATTATACCTGTGTTCATAATGTTTGCGAGTACATTCAAAGTACTCACTGGCTTATCCCTGGCTATTGTCTTGGCTAGATTTCTTCCACGGAGGAGGGCGGCGATGACAACCGGAACCTAAGCAGCGGTGATAGTAGCCTCGTAAAGATAGGAGTTAACCTGGTCGGCTGTTCCTGTTGGGAAATGGAGTCCCATAGACACCGATGATCAACAAACCGCTTCCGCCATCAACCACGAGAAACTATTTGTTGTACTCACAGGCCAGAATGGTCTTGTACTGCATATTTTGTATTTTGCTTGGAATTTACGTATCAAGTTGATGCCTCATCAGCTACTTGATAATCACTGGGGCTGATGAACACGACGGTCTTTTTCGGAAATTGATACCGGAAAACCGGTCGTGACAGACTTGGTATCGAGCGAGGCTGACCATTGGCTAATACTATCTTAGCGGTCAATAAACTTAGGCAAACCAACCCACGGACCATTAAGCAAACCCAGCCAAGCTTCCGTGCAAGATTGCCACACGGTGATCCCGACACTTTTGGCGATCGGTGCCCAACCTATCAACCTAGCACATCGATCATGCACGATGACCAGCACCCAAGGTGTCTCATTCAAGCGTCGCGAAGGAAGACTCCGTTCCTTTTACTATAAAAGGGCACACTAGCCCCAAACCAGCCAGACCTCTACCCAAAACCGAGCCACAATGCGGACCCGTCGTACTGCGAGACCACAGCAACCAACCTTGGAGGCTTTGTGACCATACTATAAACCTTACCCATCGTGACTATCGTTAGAAGAGCCACGAGAATATGTTGTGTACCAAGGACCCATGGCGGTGAGGACCGTCAATTCAGGCCCTTGTGCACATCTCGGTAGGACCACATGGCGGGCGCCCTACGGAGTTCACGGAAGGACAACTTCCTTTGAGCCACAAGTCGTCCAACTAGCGGCGCGAGGCTATAGTTCAACTCGGCACTTGTCGCGAGTTAGCGTCGCTCGTTCCACTACTACCCAGGGCGTGAAGGGTATGGCAGACCACCCCAAGTTGTCGGCGGAGATCACGAGACGGATCTGCATTGCTGCACGAGTGCGCTATGTAGGTGCACTAGAAGGCTGTTCGATCAAATCACCATTGATCGATCCTTTGCTTTCGTGGAAGCTGGTTCGTCGAGCCCGGCGAGAAGAAAAGCGAGCCCGGCGCCGACAACCCGGTCGTCTTGTTCGGACACCACGATCGAGACCACGAGGTCAGCCCATCCGTTAACCAAGGTGCTTTGATGACCCCGAAGTACCGTCGTCTTTTGGGAGCACACTCCAGCGGGATTGGCCAACAACAATCGCGATAGTCATCATCGCTACCGAGCCTGCAGCCCTCAACCCTCTCCGGCTAATTCCGGCGGTGAGACCCGTGGAAGCCTCGACATCCACAAAACCGCCCACTTGGATGTAAGCGAGGTGACTAAGTCACCCAAGTGGTGTCAAGTCGATGTATCCTCGCTTTGTAATCGTGTGACCTTGTAAATAAGCGCGGCACATGTAAATCGTGCCTCTGTTTTAAATAGTAGCCTTGCATGGATATATTAGCATAAAGTGTGATTTTTTTCTATCGAGCACAGCTACCCAAAACCACCTCGACAACCCCACGGTGATATGTCACTTTGGAGAGATGTGTATCTGTGGCTTTGACCACGACCCTTGGGCCAGGCCGACAAAATTCTTTACCTCTCACCGCGGTAATGTGATCCAGCTCGGTGCTATAAAAAGGCCACAGCGTGACCTTGCCAAGCACCCCTCACCTTGTGCACCACCCTCACAACCATTTCTTGCCATGCGAGCCCTAATATTTATCTAAGAACTCCGGATGCAACCCGGGTAGTTTGCCAAAATATTGTGGGATTTTACTGCAGATACCATAGGCGCTACCCAGCCACCCGATGCTGAGCTGTTCAAATCGAGAATCACCCTTCCACCTCAAGATCTTTGGGCAGCGGTGCATCCCTCTGTAAATCCAAACCAAGACCAGTGGAGGTCTCCCGTGGGAAATCTATACCAACCCACATATGGCCATAGAAGCTGCTGCGTGTGAAGCGCTTGCTGCGCCTTCGATTCGCGGTACCCTATGCCAATGACGAGGTATTATTACTTTCCGAGCCGTGCAGCACCGGAGAATAACATCTTTTCGGTGGACAAATTGAGAGACCAGTCTGGCCAACCTTGTCCCGTCGTCATCGCTCAAGAGTGTTTAACCCAGCACATGATGGGTTATCTCTAGAAATCTCGTGGATTTAAATCCTCGAGATCGCCATCGGCGAATCTTTGAATCCGACCAGGAGAGACACATTCATCGTCTGGTCAATCCACTTTGCCCGATAGAAGAGAGTGTATCGGTGCGAGACATTTCTCGGGACCCGTCCGATTACCATTTTCTATTTAGGCGTCCTTCTTTGTATTAATTATCGTAACTTTTACTTATGTGTTGTAACTTATGTGTGGTTCCCGAGTTTGCGCGGCAAGTTAATCATTTAGTTTCTATCAATGTGAGTAGCTGCATCGGCGGTTTGACTCTAATGTATTACTTTCTCTCGCGAAAAATCACTGGGTGAGATTTTTTCCTGAATTGCTGCATCATACATCTTCTCACGACCACGGATTATTTTTATTTTCCGCAGCACCCGGCAGCAGACTCACACCCATAATCATTCGAGCACCTACTTTGCTTGCAAAACCTTGCAGCGGTGTTTACATCTAGCTGAGCACCTCCGACAACAATCGCGCCGACACACCCCACTTACTCCTCGTGATCACCACCACGCGGAGAGCCAACACCGAGCAGCGGCATCACGGCGATCGCCGAGGATCGCCGTGCGCGAAGCGCGGAGAGCCCGGCACCGCTGCCAGCCCTCCGCTGCACGGGATCACGTCTGAGTCCGGCACCACCGCGCCAATAGAGCCTCGCGTCGAGCTTGACAAGCGGAAGCAGAGGAGAAGGAAGGAGAAGGAAAATCAAGGCCAGGTGTGAGGAGAAGAAAAAACACCTCGGCGTTTCATAGCTCGAGCTCGGGTATGCGGTGGGCGAGTCCACCGGCCTTTGCTCGTCGCCCGATCGCGGTGTTGGGGGCGAATCCTCGAGTAGTGCCGACGGCCACCTTGACCATGCGAGGTGAGTGCGCGCTGCACGGCAGCTATGCGCGCGCGCACTACTGTGATCACGACCTAGATGCCCTCGTGCTGGCGTCGCCCGTTGAAAGCGGGAAAGCGAGGAGAGGGAAAGAAGAAAGAGCTAGAGGAAGGAGAAGAGGCTAACGGTGGACCGGGTCACACTGTCGACCGAGAGAAACACTATGCTCTCAAAGATGCGACCAGCGTATTATTAAATTTAGAAATTATTCTAAAATTATATCCGGTGTAGAAATCCTCATTTTCTCCCCAAAACCGTAGATTTTTTCCACATGGCGCTTGATACCCTGCTTGTATTTTTGCACCACTTGTTGCCCTCTCACTGTAGCCATTTTTGTTTCAATGCATATATTTTTTATTATTAAAACATCCTTTAGCAAATCTAGGGCGAGATTTTTCTTAAAGGTTAGTGTTGTGACACCCCAAAATTTTAGCCTTGTTTGGTTAATAAAAACTTTGCGGAAATTAAAACTTTTATTTTCTGGGCTCCTTTTGATTTTTTGAAACATTTCCTTTTTACCTAGGAGTTGTTTCCTTCAGTGAGAACTTTTCTATTATGATATTGGACTTGTTTACCCTCTCAAGAAAATATTTTCTTTTATCGGAGAATTAATTATACAATATTATTCCTGATCTTTATTTTCTTGAAAAAGATTTCCCATGGTTTATGGTCCCATTTGAACTGCAACCCTTTTATAAATTCATTCAAAAATCCCACAAAAATTTGGAGATGTCATATGGAGTGTTTAAACTACTTTTGTGCAAAAATATCTTCTGCCCATTGAATATTTTGAGCTCTACACCTTATTTGAAAATCTTGTCCAGTGGGCAAATTTGCTACAACCTATTTATTTATTTCTTTAAAACTTCTACCAAAATTTTGGGATGTCAGTAGGAGCATAGTACTCAACTTTATGCAATAACCTAGTGATGTTCTTTGGAAAAATTGAGTGAATCATCCTCTTTTCCATTCTGGTCCAACTTGAGGTTTTGTACAGCAACCACATTTTTAGTTGCCCCTTTTTCCTCGATTCTTTTCCCTACTTATAGTACTCCCTGTTAAACCTCTAAGTCGAGGATCATGCACCTATTGGATCATTTTTGGTTCATGAGGTAATGCCTTTTACTTTCTGTTCAGATCTGAAGTTTTGCAAAACTTGCACTAGCAAGTTTGAGCTTTGGGCAAACTAACCTCACCACCCTCTCTTTAATCTAAAGAGACCCCACCCTGGAAGTTTTGGCCACTCCAAGAAATGCCTAAGTGCCCCTGGCATTTTGTCAAACACCTTTTGGGCATGATCGGTTTTGGCATGAGTTTTTGTTTGCCTTGTGGACTTGATCCTCGACCAAACCAGCATGTCCCATAGTTTTGCCTAACCTACAACCCCACCCTCCTAACTCTCTTGCGGTTTGGAGCCCCCTTGCATGCATTAGCATTTAAATCGAAACACGTCTGGAGTGCATGCTCTGGCCTTGGCGAAGCTGCGCGTTCTGCGTGTGGCGCCCGAGCCGACAGCGTCGCGCCCGGTTTGCCACCGCTCTGCGAGCAGCGCCACGCGCCCCTTCTCGCTGCATCATGCCAAGCAGCCTGGTGCCCTACAGACACCGCCGTCGAGCCCTTTGGCGGCATCTTTGGCGTCCGCCCAGCCGCGCCCTTTACCTCGGTCGGTGTCGCCCAAGCCTTCAACGCCACGACGGCTGCCTCCTTAAGCATCTCCAGCTCATCCGCAGCCTCGTCCCTTAGCATGCGTCGCCATGCGTCGCCATAGCTACAGAAAAGCGGGCGGCAACCTTATCCCGGCGCGCGCAGATCCGGCCCCGAGCGTGTATTTAAGGCCCGAGCTCATCCACCTGCTTGAGCAGCCTCTCACCATCCTCCTAGTTCCCCGTTGCCGTCAATTGGCGAAGAGGCCGTCTTCGCTGACTCCGGCCAGCTCGGCCACCGCCGCCTCCGGCTCCGTTCGGCTGACGAGCCTCCTCGGCCCTCCGGCGGCCACAAGCGAGTCCTCTACTTCTTGCGGTGCCACCCAGAACCCCAGCTGCGACGGAGAGCCACCATAACCACAAACTCACTTCGCTCCCGAAGCCCCCGGCCGCCGCGAAGCACGTCGACAGCGAATCCCTCCACCTCCAACAACTCTGCGACCACCGGAAGGATCGCCCTAGAGCCACATATCCATCCCTGCCATCAGCTCCCCACAAGGACCCTCCGTTCGCCGGCGATGGTCGCCGGAGTCCCGCCTCCGCTCGGGACAGAGGAAGAAGAGGGGAGGTGGACCCGATCAAACGACCCGATGGGCGAGGCAGGCCTTGTCGGTGACTTCGCGTACCATCCACTGCTGGAGTAAGTGGGCGTAAATCCAAAATCACGCTTTCGGCGTGTGCGTGTTTAATTGAAGCGTTTTGTTTTCTGTTTTATTTTAAATAACAGATTTGACTAAACTTTGGTGGCTGTAACTTTTAAATATAACTCCAAATGGATTGATTCTTTTTCCTACCTCTCCCCAATAATATCTAGTTTACTTTAAGATTTATTTGAAAAAAATTCAAACAACTTTTTGTGCTGTTTTGAATTTGTGTGTTGATTCAAATTTTATTTAAAATAGGACTTTGGAGAGAGAGAAGCAAACTTTCAAAAGTTTTGGAGTGCACCCTGCCTTTCCACATATAGAAGGCAAGCATTCTGAACCCCGGCATAATATTTTTTTTGGCGTGTTAGTTGACATGTTTATAACACCACCTTACTCGGAGAACTTGTTATTTCATGTGATATGATCATTTGCATGGATGCATATTGGTGATTTCCTTGCTGTTGGAAATGAATATCCTTGTGATGGTAATCATCCTCATGTGCCTTGCATGCATGACGGAAAGGAATCCGGAAAGCCTCGCCTTTGGTAGGCGTGAGCTTATCCCGGTCTCCGTCGGGGCCAGTTATGTCGGTTTGGCATAGTAAGGTATAATGGCGGTGATTCTATTGGTTGAAATATATTTTGTCATACATGTCATGAAGGAAATTCATAAACCTCCTGAGTCGACCATAGATCGAGTCTTGTTCCAGTAACCCCCATACTTGTCTCGTACTACCACTTGTCTCTACCGCAGGTAGGGTGCGGTTCAGTAAGTCGTCAACCCCTTTCTAGCGCACACCGTACAAAGAGGTCATGGTGGAAGATATCGGTTGTAGCCGGTAGGCAGGCCACCTGGTCCGGGGGCATGGGTGTTTCCGGTTGGGACCGAGAGGGGAGGCCACCCCTTAGAGAGCGCGATATAAATTTGATCCCATGCTACGCGAGGTTGTAGCCTCCCACTTAGAGTTTTGCTTGGCGGTGTAGTGGGTGATTCGGACACGGTGAGTTAAACTGGTGTGTGCAAGTTAGGTGTGTTTTTCAACTAAAAGGCCGTAGATGGAATTAGTCGATAGACTAATGTAATCCGTTTCTCGTGGGTAAAAGTACACCCTCTGCGAGATTAAATCTATTGAATAGCCGTGTCCATGGTTAAGGACTACTGATGCAGGGCCGGGTCAAGTTTGATCTTAATGTCGGTCTTGGAGGAGAATTGTTAAGCAGAACTTGGATTGTGACTTGTGACTTGTGATGATTATGATTATTATTATTATGGACTAGCCCATTATATCATTGAGTATCCACAGGATGGTTCTACATCTGGATATTCATTGTGATTATTACTTTATAAGCCCTTTATGTGGTGTCATTTGAGGCCTTGCGTAGCATTGCTTGTTATTATTTACTCTATAAGTTCTTTATGTGGTGTATTTGAGGCCTTTGGTATTAACATTGCTTGTTATTATTTACTTTATAAGCCCTTTATGTGGTGTCATTTGAGGCCTTTGGTAACATTACTTGTTATTATTTACTTTATAAGCCCTTTATGTGGTGTCATTGAGGCATACGACTATAGCATTACTTGTTATTATTTACTTTATCGCCCTTTATGTGGTGTCATTGAGGCCTTCCTGTGTAGCATTGCTTGTTATTATTTACCTTATAAGCCCTTTATGTGGTGTATTGAGGCCAGCCCATATGTAACATTGCTTGTTATTATTAACTTTATAAGCCCTTTATGTGGCGTCATACAGACCTTGATTGTGCATCTTGTTATTTATTTACCTTACAAGCCCTTTATGTGGTGTCACATAGGCATGCTATGACATTTATTTTCCATTCCTTAATGCTTATTGTGTTGCATATAAATAACCACCTTGCATGCCAAAGATTTTATTTATAGTGACGATGTGATCATAGAATATTTCAGCGCATGATTATCAATTATATTATACCCGTGTTCATAATTTTTGCGAGTACATTCAAAGTACTCATTGGCTTGTCCACGGCTATTGTCTTGGCTAGATTTCTTGCCTGAGAGAGGCGGCGCGACGATAGCCGGAGAACCTAAACAGCGGTGATAGTAGCCTCGTGAAGATAGGAGGTAACTTTGGTCAGCTATTCCTCTTGGGAAATGGAGTCCCATAGACACCGATGATCCACAAACCGCTTCCGCCATCAACCACTAGAAACCATTTGTTGTACTCACGAGGCGAGAATGGTCTTGTCTTGCATATTTTGTACTTTGCTTGGAATTTACGTATCAAGTTGATGCCTCATCGTAACAATAATCCACAGGGCTGATGAGCACGGCGGTCTTTTCTGGAAATGATACCGGAAAACCGGTCGTGACATTTTGGGGTCCGGAGTGATTTCCACGATTAACGAACCACTGGGGTGCGTTTACGTGTCGATCATCAACACTTCGTGGTTTTATGGATTCGGCCCGTTTCGTGGACTATTACTCACTGTTTTGGGGTCCCAATGTGATTTCCATTCTTGTTGAACCCCAAGGTGCGCTTACGTGTCGGTCATCAACACTCACAGTTTTGGCCGATTCTGGCCCGTTTAGTGAACTATTACTCACTGTTTTGGGGTCCGGAGTTATTTCCATGATACTTGAATCACTGGGTTGCGTTTACGTGTCGGTCATCAACCCTCACAGTTTTGGCCGATTCTGACCCGTTTCATGGACTACTACTCACCGTTTTGGGGCCCCAAATTGATTTCCATAGTTGTTGAACCCCAAGGTGCGCTTACGTGTGTCGGTCATCAACTTTTCTATTACTGATTTTGGCGATTCGGCCCGTTTAGTGAGCTATTACTCACCGTTTGGGGTCCCAAAGCGATTTCCATAGTTGTTGAACCCCAAGGTGCGCTCACGTGTCGGTCATCAACACTCGCGGTTTTGTCGATTCTGGCCCGTTTCATGGACTATTACTCACTGTTTGAGATTCTGGGTGATTTCCATGAGTAATGAACCACAGAGATGCGTTTACGTGTCGGTCATCAACACTCACCAGTTTTGGCGATTAACCCGTTTCATGGACTATTACTCACTGTTTTGGGGTCCGGGTGATCTCCACAATTAACGAACCACAGGTGAGTTTACGTGTCGTCATCAACTTTTCGTGGTTTTATCGATTACGACACGTTTAGTGGACTATTACTCACCGTTTTGGGGTCCTAAAGTGATTTCCATTCTTGTTGATACCCAAAGGTGCGCTTATGTGTCGATCATCAACACTCACAATTTTGGCGATTCTGGCCCGTTTAGGTGAACTAATACTCACTGTTTTGGGGTCCGGAGTTATTTCCACGATAACGAACCCTGGGATGCGTTAACATGTCGGTCATCAACTTTCGCACCTTTGGCGATTCGACCCGTTTACGTTGACTATGACTCACCGTTTTGGGGCCCCAAAGTGATTTCCATAGTTGTTGAACCCCAAGGTGCGCTTACGTGTCGATCGTCAACACTCACAGTTTTGGCGATTTCGGCCCGTTTGTGGACTATTACTCACTGTTTTAGGGTCTCGGGTGATTTCCACGATAACGAACAACTTGGTGTGCGTTTACGTGTGATCATCAATCCTCGCACTTTTGGCGATTCTGACCCGTTTCGTGGACTAGTACTCACCGTTTAGGGGTCCCAAAAGATTCCATTCTTGTTAAACCCCAAAGGTGCGCGATGTGTCGGTCATCAACACCGTGGTTTTTGGATTCGGCCCGTTTAGTGGACTATTACTCACTGTTTTGGTGTCCCAAAGTGATTTCCATTCTTGTTGAACCCCAAGGTGCGCTTCGTGTCGATCATCAACACTCAGTTTTGGCGATTACGGCCCGTTTAGTGGACTATTACTCACTGTTTTGGGGTCCGGAGTTATTTCCCGATTAACGAATCACTGGGTTGCGTTTACGTGTCGATCATCAACACTCACAGTTTTGGCTGATTGACCCGTTTAGTGGACTATTACTCACCGTTTGGGGTCCCAAAGTGATTTCCATAGTTGTTGAACCCCAAGGTGCGCTTACGTGTCGGTCATCAACACTTTCATGGTTTTGGCGATTCGGCCCGTTTAAGTGAGCTATTACTCACCGTTTTGGGGTCCCAAAGTGATTTCCATAGTTGTTGAACCCCAAGGTGCGCTTATGTCTCGGTCATCAACATTACAATTTTGGGCGATTTTGGCCCGTTTAGTGGACTAACTCCTTTGTTTTGGGGTCTCAAAGTGATTTCCACAGTGATGAACCACAGGGGGTGCGATGTCGGTCATCAACACTCACGGCCCGTTTCATTGACTATTACTCACTGTTTTGGGGTCCGGGTGATTTCCATGATTAACGAACTCCGGTGTGCGTTTACGTGTCGGTCATCAATACTTCGCGGTTTTTGTTGATTGACCCGTTTAGTGGACTATTACTCACCGTTTAGGGGTCCCAAAGCGATTTCCATTATTGTTGAACCCCAAGGTGCGCTTATGTGTTGGTCATCAACACTCATAGTTTTGGCGATTCGGCCCATTTTGTGGACTAGAACTCATTGTTTTGGGGTCTGGGTGATTTCCATGAGTAAAGAACCACAGAGTTGCGTTTATGTGTCGATAATCAACCACTTCCATGATTTTGGCGATTCGACCCGTTCGTGGACTATTACTCACCTTTTGGGGCCCCAAATTGATTTCCATAGTTGTTGAACCCCAAGGTGCGGTAACGTGTCGGTCGACAACACTCACTGATTTTGGCGATTCTGGCCCGTTTAGTGTACTATTACTCACTGTTTTGGGGTCGGGTGATTTCCACGAGTAACGAACCCTGGGGTGCATTTACGTATCGGTCATCAATACTCGTAGTTTTGGCCGATTCTGGCCTGTTTGGTGGACTATTACTCACTGTTTTTGGGTCCCAAAGTGATTTCGATTCTTGTTGAACCCCAAGGTGGGCTTACTTGTCGGTCATCAACACTCACGATTTTGGCGATTCTGGCCCGTTCAGTGGAGCTATTACTCACCGTTTTGGGGTCCCCAAAGCGATTTCCATAGTTGTTGAACCCCAAGGTGCGCTCACGTGTCGATCATCAACACTCGCGATTTTATGCGATTACGGCCCGTTCATGGACTATTACTCACTGTTTTAGGTCCGGTGATTTCCCGATAACGAACCACAGGATGCGTTTACGTGTCGGTCATCAACACTCGCAGTTTTGGCGATTCTAACCCGTTTCATGGACTATTACTCACTGTTTTTGGGGTCCATTCGGGTGATCTCCAAGATTAACGAACCACAGGGTGCCCCGTTTACTGTGTCGTCATCAACACTTCGTGGTTTTTTCATCGATTCTAACCCGTTTGGCGTGGACTATTACTCACCGTTTTGGGGCCTAAAGTGATTTCCATTCTTGTTGAACCCCAAGGTGCGCTAATGTGTCGATCATCAACACTCACAGTTTTGGCGATTCGGCCCGTTTAGTGGACTATTACTCACTTTTTGGGGTCCGGGTGATTTCCACGATATGCGAACCCAGGAGTGCGTTAACGTGTCGGTCATCAACTTTTCATGATTTTGGCGATTCGACCCGTTTAGTGGACTATTACTCACTGTTTTGGGGTCCAAAGCGATTTCCATAGTTGTTGAACCCCAAGGTGCGCTTACATGTCGGTCGTCAACACTCACAGTTTTGGCGATTCGGCCCGTTTGTGGACTATTACTCACTGTTTTGGGGTCCGGAGTGATTTCCACGAGTATGAACCCAGGGTGCGTTTACGTGTCGGTCATCAACACTCGCGGTTTTGGCCGATTCTGACCCGTTTCGTGGACTACTACTCACCGTTTTGGGGTCCCAAAGCGATTTCCATTCTTGTTTAACCCCAAGGTGTGCTTACGTGTCGGTCATCCACACTCGCAATTTTGGGCGATTTTGGCCCGTTTAGTGGACTAACTCACTGTTTTGGGGTCTCGGTGATTTCCCAGTGATGAACCACAGGGTTTTTATGTGTCGGTCATCAACACTCCGCGGTTTTGGCGATTCGGCCCGTTCATGGACTATTACTCCTTTGTTTGGGGTCCGGGTGATTTCCATGATTAACGAACTCCGGTGTGCGTTTACGTGTCGATCATCAACACTCGCGGTTTTGTCGATTCGGCCCGTTTCGTGGACTATTACTCACCGTTTGGGGTCCCAAAGTGATTTCCATTCTTGTTGAACCCCAAGGGTGCGCTTACGTGTCGGTCATCAACAGTTTTCATGATTTTGGCGATTACGGCCCGTTTCCATGAGTAAAGTGGACTATTACTCACTGTTTTTGGGACCCTAAATTGATTTCCAAGTTGTTGAACCCCAAGGTGCGCTTACGTGTCGGTCATCAACTTTTCATGATTTTGGCGATTCGGCCCGTTTAAGTGGCTATTACTCACTGTTTGGGGTCCGGGTGATTTCCATGATTAACGAACCACAGGGTGCGTTTACGTGTCGATCATCAACACTTTCGTGGTTTTGGCCGATTCGACCCGTTTAGTGGACTATTACTCACCGTTTTGGGGTCGAAAGTGATTTCCATTCTTGTTAAACCCCAAGGTGCGCTTACTTGTCGGTCATCAACACTCATAGTTTTGGCGATTCTGGTCCGTTTAGTGGACTATTACTCACTGTTTTGAGGTCCGGAGTGATTTCCACGAGTAATGAACCACAGGGTGCGTTTATGTGCATCAACTTTTATGATTTTGGCGATTCTAACCCGTTTCAACTGTTTTGGGGTCGAGTGATTTCCACGATTAACGAACCACAGGATCGATTCATCAACCCATCGATTTCATTTGGACTATTACTCACCGTTTTGGGGCCCAAAGTGATTTCCATTCTTGTTGAACCCCAAGGTGCCTTACGTGTCGGTCATCAACACTCACAATTTTGGCGATTCTGAGCCCGTTTACGCTGTTTTAGGGTCCGGAGTGATTTCCACGAGTAACGAACCACAGGGGTGTGTTTCTGCGTCGTTCATCAACACTTTCGCAATTTTGGCGATTCGACCCGTTTCGTGGACTATTACTCACCGTTTTGGGGCCCAAAGCGATTTCCATAGTTGTTGAACCCCAAGGTGCGGTAACATGTCGATCATCAACACTCACGGTTTGGGCGATTCGGCCCATTTAGTGGACTATTACTCACTGTTTTTCGGGTGATTTTTAACGAACCACAGGGGTGCGATTTCATCAACGATTCTAACGTTTAACTCCTTTGTTTTGGGGTCCGGGTGATTTCCACGATTTACGTGTCGGTCATCAATACTCGCGGTTTTGACGATTCGACCCGTTTCGTGGACTATTACTCACCGTTTTGGGGTCCCAAGCGATTTCCATTCTTGTTGAACCCCAAGGTGCGCTTACGTGTCGGTCATCAACACTCATGTTTTGGCGATTCGGCCCGTTCATGGACTATTACTCCACTGTTTTGGGGTCCGGGTGATTTCCACGATTAACGAACCACAGGGTGCGTTTACGTGTCGATCATCAACACTTTCGCGGATTTTGGCGATTCGACCCGTTTAGTGGACTATTACTCACCGTTTTGGGGTCCCAAAGCGATTTCCATTCTTGTTTAACCCCAAGGTGTGCTTACGTGTCGGTCATCCACACTCACAGTTTTGGCGATTCGGCCCGTTTAAGTGGACTACTACTCCTTTGTTTTGGGGTGTCGGAGTGATTTCCACGATACTAAAGGTGCTTTTACGTGTCGGATCAATACTCCGTTTGACGATTACGAACCAAGTCATTTTGGGGTCCCAGCGATTTCCATAATTGTTGAACCCCGGCTTACGTGTCGGTCATCAACACTTTCCTGTTTTGGCGATTACGGCCCTTCATGGACTATTACTCCTTTGTTTTGGGGTCGGGTGATTTCCATGATTAACGAACCACAGGGTGCGTTTACGTGTCGATCATCAACACTTTCGTGGTTTTTATCGATTGGCCCGTTTAGTGGACTATTACTCACCGTTTGGGGTCCCAAAGTGATTTCCATTCTTGTTGAACCCAAGGTGCGCTTACGTGCCGGTCATATTACTCGTTTCGTGGACTACTCACTTTGTTTTGGGGTCCGGGTGATTTCCATGAGTAACGAACCACAGGTGCGTTTATGTGTCGATCATCAACACTCGTGGTTTTATCGATTCTGGCCCGTTTATGGACTATTACTCACTGTTTTGGGGCCCAAAGTGATTTCCATAGTTGTTGAACCCCAAGGTGCGCTTACGTGTCGGTCATCAACACTCATAGTTTTGGCGATTCGCCCGTTAGTGGACTATTACTCACCGTTTTGGGGTCGGAGTTATTTCCATGAGTAAGAACCACAGGTTGCTCTTACGTGTCGGTCATCAACACTTTCATGATTTTGGCGATTGACCCGTTCGTGGACTATTACTCACCGTTTTGGGGCCCCAAATTGATTTCCAAGTTGTTGAACCCCAAGGTGCGCTTACGTGTCGATCATCAACACTTTCATGATTTTGGCGATTCGGCCCGTTTCGTGAGCTATTACTCCTTTGTTTGGGGTCCGGGGTGATTTCCACGATTAACGAACCACAGGGGTGCGTTTACGTGTCGATCATCAACACTTTCGAGTTTTGGCCAATTCGACCCGTTTCGTGGACTATTACTCACCGTTTTGGGGTCGAAAGTGATTTCCATTCTTGTTAAACCCCAAGGTGCGCTTACTTGTCGATCATCGACACTCACGGTTTTGGCGATTCTGGTCCGTTCGTGGACTATTACTCACTATTTTGAGGTCGGGTGATTTCCACGATAGCGAACCACAGGGTGCGTTTTGTGTCGATCATCAACACTTTCGCGATTTTGGCGATTCTAACCCGTTCATGGACTATCGCCTTTGTTTTGGGGTCCGGGTGATTTCCACGATTAACGAACCACAGGATGCGTTTACATGTCGGTCATCAACACTTTCGCGGTTTTGTCGATTCTAACCCATTTCGTGGACTATTACTCACCGTTTTGGGGCCCAAAGTGATTTCCATTCTTGTTGAACCCCAAGGTGCCTTACGTGTCGGTCATCAACACTCACAATTTTGGCGATTCTGGCCCGTTTCGCTGTTTTAGGGTCCGGGTGATTTCCACGATATGAACCACAGGGTGTGTTCTGCGTCGTTCATCAACTTTTCGCAATTTTGGCGATTGACCCGTTTCGTGGACTATTACTCATCGTTTTGGGGCCCTAAGCGATTTCCATAGTTGTTGAACCCCAAGGTGCGGTAACATGTCGATCATCAACACTCACGAGTTTTGGCCAATTCGGCCCATTTAGTGACTATTACTCCTTTGTTTTAGATTCCGGAGTGATTTCCACGAGTAACGAACCCTAGGGTGCATTTACGTGTCGGTCATCAATACTCATGATTTTGACGATTCGACCCGTTCGTGGACTATTAGTCATAGTTTTGGGGTCCTGTCGATTTCCATAATTGTTGAACCCCAAGGTGGGCTTACGTGTCGTCGACAACACTCCTGTTTGGCGATTCGGCCCGTTCATGGACTATTACTCCTTGTTTTGGGGTCCGGAGTGATTTCCACGATTAACGAACCCTTGGAGTGCGTTTACGTGTCGATCGTCAACACTTTTCGCGGTTTTTTCGATTCGACCCATTTAGTGGACTATTACTCACCGTTTTGGGGTCCCAAAGTTATTTCCATTCTTGTTGAACACCAAGGTGCGCTTACGTGTCGGTCATCAACACTCACAGTTTTGGCGATTACGGCCCGTTTAAGTGGACTACTCACTTTTTTGGGGTCGGAGTGATTTCCACTTGTATGAACCACCATGGTTTTATGTGTCGGTCATCAACACTTCATGATTTTGGCGGTTCGGCCCGCTTCATGGACTATTACTCCTTTGTTTTGGGGTCGGGTGATTTCCATGATTAACGAACCACAGGGGTGCGTTTGTGTGTCGATCATCAACACTTTCGTGGTTTTATCGATTTGGCCCGTTTAGTGGACTATTACTCACTGTTTTGGGGTCCCAAAGTGATTTCCATTCTTGTTGAACCCCAAGGTGCGCTTACGTGTCGGTCGTCAACACTCATAGTTTTGGCGATTCGGCCCGTTTAGTGGACTATTACTCACCGTGTTTTGGGGTCCGGGTTATTTCCATGAGTAACGAACCTGGGTTGCTCTTACGTGTCGGTCATCAACACTCGTGGATTTTGGCGATTCGACCCGTTTCGTGGACTATTACTCACCGTTTTGGGGCCCAAATTGATTTCCAAGTTGTTGAACCCCAAAATGCGCTTACGTGTCGGTCATCAACTTTTCACAGTTTTGGCGATTACGGCCTGTTTAGTGAGCTATTACTCCTTGTTTGGGGTCCGGGTGATTTCCACGATTAACGAACCACAGGTGCGTTTACGTGTCGGTCATCAACACTTTCATGATTTTGGCGATTCGACCCGTTTCATGGACTATTACTCACCGTTTTGGGGTCGAAAGTGATTTCCATTCTTGTTAAACCCCAAGGTGCGCTTACTTGTCGGTCATCACACACCGCGGTTTTGGCGATTCTGGTCCATTTAGTGGACTATTACTCACTATTTTGAGGTCCGGGTGATTTCCACGAGTATTGCGAACCTGAGGTGCGTTTATGTGTCGATCATCAACACTTTCGCGGTTTTGGCGATTTAACCCGTTCATGGACTATCGCCTGTTTTGGGGTCCGGGTGATTTCCACGATTAACGAACCTAAGGGATATTTACATGTCGGATCATCAACACTCGCGGTTTTATCGATTCTAACCCATTTCGTGGACTATTACTCACCGTTTGGGGCCCAAAGTGATTTCCATTCTTGTTGAACCCCAAGGTGCCTTACGTGTCGGTCGTCAACACTCACAATTTTGGCGATTCTGGCCCCGTTTCGCTGTTTTAGGGTCGGAGTGATTTCCACGATAACGAACCACAGGGGTGTGTTTTGCGTCGTTCATCAACTTTTCGCAATTTTGGCGATTCGACCCGTTTAGTGGACTATTACTCATCGTTTTGGGGCCCCAAGCGATTTCCATAATTGTTGAACCCCAAGGTGCGGTAACATGTCGATCATCAACACTCACGGTTTGGCCAATTCGGCCCATTTAGTGGACTATTACTACGTTTTAGATTCGGGTGATTTCGTCAACCTAAGGTGCATTCGTACGTGTCGTCAATTTTACTCCGATTTTGACGATTCCCGTTTAAGTGGACTATTACTCATAGTTTTGGGGTCCCAAAGCGATTTCCATAATTGTTGAACCCCAGGTGCGCTTACGTGTCGATCGACAACACTCCTGTTTTGGCGATTCTGCCCGTTCATGGACTATTACTCACTGTTTTGGGGTCCGGAGTGATTTCCGATTAACGAACCCTTAGGTGCGTTTCGTGTCGATCATCAACTTTTCGCGGTTTTGTCGATTCGACCCATTTAGTGGACTATTACTCACCGTTTTGGGGTCCCAAAGTTATTTCCATTCTTGTTGAACACCAAGGTGCGCTTACGTGTCGATCATCAACACTCCACGGTTTGGCGATTACGGCCCGTTTAGTGGACTACTCCTTTGTTTTGGGGTCCGGACTGATTTCCACGATAGCGAACCCTGTGGTTTTATGTGTCGGTCATCAACACTTTCGAGTTTTGGCGGTTACGGCCCGCTTCATGGACTATTACTCCTTTGTTTTGGGGTCCGGGTGATTTCCACGATTAACGAACCACGGGGTGCGTTTATGTGTCGATCATCAACACTTTCGTGGTTTTATCGATTACGGCCCGTTTAGTGGACTATTACTCACTGTTTTGGGGTCCCAAAGTGATTTCCATTCTTGTTGAACCCCAAGGTGCGCTTACGTGTCGATCATCAACACTCATAGTTTTGGCCGATTCTGGCCCGTTTAGTGGACTATTACTCACCGTTTTGGGGTCTGGAGTTATTTCCATGAGTAAAGAACCACAGGGTTGCTCTTACGTGTCGGTCATCAACACTTTCATGATTTTGGCGATTGACCCGTTTCGTGGACTATTACTCAGCGTTTTGGGGCCCCAAATTGATTTCCAAAGTTGTTGAACCCCAAGGTGCGCTTACGTGTCGGTCATCAACACTCGCAGTTTTGGCCGATTCTGGCCTGTTTTCGTGAGCTATTACTCTTTGTTTGGGGTCCGGGTGATTTCCACGATTAACGAACCACAGAGGTGCGTTTACGTGTCGGTCATCAACTTTTCATGATTTTGGCCAATTGACCCGTTTCGTGGACTATTACTCACCGTTTTGGGGTCGAAAGTGATTTCCATTCTTGTTAAACCCCAAGGTGCGCTTACTTGTCGGTCGTCGACACTCACGGTTTTGGCGATTCTGGTCCATTTAGTGGACTATTACTCACTATTTTGAGGTCGGGTGATTTCCACGAGTAACGAACCACAGGTGCGTTTATGTGTCGGTCGTCAACACTTTCGCGGTTTTGGCGATTCTAACCCGTTCATGGACTATCGCCTTTTTTGGGGTCACAGGTGATTTCCACGATTAACGAACCACAGGATGCGCTTACATGTCGGTCATCAACTTTTCGCGGTTTTGTCGATTCTAACCCATTTAGTGGACTATTACTCACCGTTTTGGGGCCCAAAGTGATTTCCATTCTTGTTGAACCCCAAGGTGCCTTCGTGTCGGTCATCAACACTCACAATTTTGGCGATTCTGGCCCGTTTAGCTGTTTTAGGGTCCGGGTGATTTCCACGAGTAACGAACCTGGGGTGTGTTCGCGTCGTTCATCAACTTTTCATAATTTTGGCGATTGACCCGTTTACGTGGACTATTACTCATCGTTTTGGGGCCCTAAGCGATTTCCATAATTGTTGAACCCCAAGGTGCGGTAACATGTCGATCATCAACACTCACGATTTTGGCCAATTCGGCCCATTTAAGTGGACTATTACTCACTGTTTTAGATTCCGGGTGATTTCCACGATAATGAACCCTAAGGTGCATTTCGTGTCGGTCATCAATACATGATTTTGACGATTTGACCCGTTTCGTGGACTATTAGTCATAGTTTTGGGGTCCCCAGCGATTTCCATAATTGTTGAACCCCAAGGTGGGCTTACGTGTCGATCGACAACACTCCTGTTTTGGCGATTCGGCCCGTTTCATGGACTATTACTCACTGTTTTGGGGTCCGGGTGATTTCCACGATTAACGAACCCTTGGAGTGCGTTTACGTGTCGATCATCAACACTTTCGCGGTTTTGTCGATTCTCACCCATTTAAGTGGACTATTACTCACCGTTTTGGGGTCCCAAAGTTATTTCCATTCTTGTTGAACACCAAGGTGCGCTTACGTGTCGGTCATCAACACTCACAGTTTTGGCGATTCGGCCCGTTTAAGTGGACTACTCACTGTTTTGGGGTCCGGACTGATTTCCCGAGTAACGAACCATGTGGTTTTATGTGTCGGTCATCAACACTTCATGATTTTGGCGGTTACGGCCGCTTCATGGACTATTACTCCTTTGTTTTGGGGTCCGGGTGATTTCCATGATTAACGAACCACAGGGTGCGTTTATGTGTCGATCATCAACACTCGTGGTTTTATCGATTCGGCCCGTTTCGTGGACTATTACTCACTATTTTGGGGTCCCAAAGTGATTTCCATTCTTGTTGAACCCCAAGGTGCGCTTACGTGTCGGTCATCAACACTCATAGTTTTGGCGATTACGGCCCGTTAGTGGACTATTACTCACCGTTTTGGGGTCTGAGTTATTTCCATGAGTAAAGAACCACAGGTTGCGTTTACGTGTCGGTCATCAACACTTTCATGATTTTGGCGATTCGACCCGTTCGTGGACTATTACTCGGCGCTTTGGGGCCCCAAATTGATTTCCAAAGTTGTTGAACCCCAAAGTGCGCTTACGTGGCGGTCATCAACACTTTCATGATTTGGCGATTCGGCCTGTTTAGTGAGCTATTACTCACTTTGTTTGGGGTCCGGGTGATTTCCCCGATTAACGAACCACAGGATGCGTTTCGTGTCGTCATCAACACTTTCGCGATTTTGGCCAATTCGACCCGTTCGTGGACTATTACTCACCGTTTTGGGGTCGAAAGTGATTTCCATTCTTGTTAAACCCCAAGGTGCGCTTACTTGTCGGTCATCGACACTCGCAGTTTTGGCGATTCTGGTCCGTTTAGTGGACTATTACTCACTATTTTGAGGTCCGGGTGATTTCCACGATATGCGAACCACGGGTGCGTTTTGTGTCGGTCATCAACTTTTCGCGGTTTTGGCGATTCTAACCCGTTTCATGGACTATCGCCTTGTTTTGGGGTCCGGGTGATTTCCACGATTAACGAACCACAGGATAAACACATGTCGGTCATCAACACTCGTGGTTTTGTCGATTCTAACCCATTTAGTGGACTATTACTCACCGTTTGGGGCCCAAGTGATTTCCATTCTTGTTGAACCCCAAGGTGCCTTACGTGTCTGTCATCAACACTCACAATTTAGGCGATTCTGGCCCGTTTACGCTATTTTAGGGTCCGGATTGATTTCCGCGAGTAACAAACCACAGGGTGTGTTCTGGCGTCGTTCATCAACTTTTCGCAATTTGGCGATTCGATCCGTTTCCGTGGACTATTACTCATCGTTTTGGGGCCTAAGCGATTTCCATAGTTGTTGAACCCCAAGGTGCGGTAACATGTTGATCATCAACACTCACAGTTTTGGCCAATTACGGCCCATTTAGTGAACTATTACTCCTTTTTTAGATTTCGGAGTGATTTCCACGATATGAACCACAGGGTGCATTTACGTGTCGGTCATCAATACTACATGATTTTGACGATTACGACCCGTTTCGTGGACTATTAGTCATAGTTTTGGGGTCCCAGCGATTTCCATAATTGTTGAACCCCAAGGTGGGCTTACGGTTGGTCGACAACACTCCTGTTTTGGCGATTCTGGCCCGTTCATGGACTATTACTCCTTTGTTTTGGGGTCCGGGTGATTTCCATGATTAACGAACCACAGGATGCGTTTACGTGTCATCATCAACACTCGTGGTTTTATAGATTCGATCCGTTTAGTGGACTATTACTCACCGTTTTGGGGTCCCAAAGTGATTTCCATTCTTGTTGAACCCCAAGGTGCGTTTACGTGTCGGTCATCAATACTCACTTTGTTTTGGGGTCCGGGTGATTTCCATGAGTGGCGAACCACAGGTGCGTTTACGTGTCGGTCATCAACACTTCGTGGTTTTATCGATTCTGATCCGTTTAGTGGACTATTACTCACCGTTTGGGGTCCCAAAGTGATTTCCATTCTTGTTGAACCCAAGGTGCGCTTACGTGTCGGTCGTCAATACTCCTTTGTTTTGGGGTCGGGTGATTTCCATGAGTGGCGAACCACAGGTTGGTTTACGTGTCGGTCGTCAACACTTTCGCGATTTTGGCGATTCTAACCCGTTCGTGGACTATTACTCACCGTTTGGGGCTAAGCGATTTCCATAGTTGTTGAACCCCAAGGTGCGCTTACGTGTCGGTCATCAACACTTTCATGATTTTGGCGATTCGCCCGTTTAAGTGGACTATTACTCACTGTTTTGGGGTCCGGTGATTTCCATGATTAACGAACCACGGGATGCATTTACGTGTCGGTCATCAACTTTTCGTGGCTTTTATCGATTCTAACCCGTTTCATGGACCATTACTCCTGTTTTGGGTTGGGAAAGTGATTTCCATTTTGTTGAACCCAAGGTGCGCTTACGTGCGGTCATCAACACTCATAGTTTTGGCGATTCTGGCCCGTTTAGTGGACTATTACTCACTTTGTTTTGGGCTCCGGAATTATTTCCATGAGTAATGAACCTGCGGTGCGTTTACTTGTCGGTCATCAACACTTTCGAAGTTTTGGCGATTCGACCCGTTTAGTGGACTATTACTCATCATTTGGGGCTAAGCGATTTCCATAGTTGTTGAACCCCAAGTTGCGCTTACGTGTCGGTCATCAACACTCATTATTTTGGCGGTTCGGCCCGTTTAGTGAACTATTACTCGGTGTTTTAGGTTCCCGGTGATTTCCACGGTAGCGAAACAACAGGTGCGTTTTACGTGTCGGTCATCAATACTCATGGTTTTGGCGATTCGACTGTTTAGTGGACTATTACTCACTGTTTTGGGGTCCGGGTGATTTCCACGATTAACGAACCCTTAGGTGCGTTTACGTGTCGATCATCAACACTTCGCGAGTTTTGTCGATTCGACCCATTTAGTGGACTATTACTCACCGTTTTGGGGTCCCAGCGTTATTTCCATTCTTGTTGAACACCAAGGTGCGCTTACGTGTCGGTCATCAACACTCACAGTTTTGGCGATTACGGCCCGTTTCGTGGACTACTCCTTTGTTTTGGAGTCGGACTGATTTCCACGATAACGAACCACAGTGGTTTTATGTGTCGGTCATCAACACTTTCGCGATTTTGGCGGTTCGACCGCTTCATGGACTATTACTCCTTTGTTTTGGGGTCGGGTGATTTCCATGATTAACGAACCACAGGGTGCGTTTATGTGTCGGTCATCAACACTCGTGGTTTTATCGATTACGGCCCGTTTAAGTGGACTATTACTCACTGTTTTGGGGTCCCAAAGTGATTTCCATTCTTGTTGAACCCCAAAGTGCGCTTCGTGTCGGTCATCAACACTCATAGTTTTGGCGATTACGGCCCGTTTAGTGGACTATTACTCACCGTTTTGGGGTCTGGAGTTATTTCCATGAGTAAGAACCACGGGTTGCGTTTACGTGTCGGTCATCAACACTTTCGCGATTTTGGCGATTCGACCCGTTTCGTGGACTATTACTCAGCGTTTTGGGGCCCCAAATTGATTTCCAAAGTTGTTGAACCCCAAGGTGCGCTTACGTGTCGGTCATCAACACTTTTCGCGATTTTGGCGATTCGGCCCATTTTAGTGAGCTATTACTCACTTTGTTTGGGGTCGGGTGATTTCCACGATTAACGAACCACAGGGTGCGTTTACGTGTCGATCATCAACTTTTCGCGATTTTGGCGATTACGCCCGTTCGTGGACTATTACTCACTGTTTTGGGGTCGGTGATTTCCATGATTAACGAACCACAGGATGCATTTACGTGTCGGTCATCAACTTTCGTGGCTTTTATCGATTCTAACCGTTTCATGGACCATTACTCACTGTTTTGGGTTCGAAAGTGATTTCCATTTTGTTGAACCCCAAGGTGCGCTTACGTGCGGTCATCAACACTCATAGTTTTGGCGATTCGGCCCGTTTAGTGGACTATTACTCCTTTGTTTTGGGCTCCGGAATTATTTCCATGAGTAACGAACCTGCGGTGCGTTTACTTGTCGGTCATCAACACTTTCGAAGTTTTGGCGATTCGACCCGTTTCGTGGACTATTACTCATCATTTGGGGCCCCAAGCGATTTCCATAGTTGTTGAACCCCAAGTTGCGCTTACGTGTCGGTCATCAACACTCATTATTTTGGCGGTTACGGCCCGTTTAATGGACTATTACTCGGTGTTTTAGGTTCCCGGTGATTTCCCGAGTAGCGAAAAACAGGTGCGTTTTACGTGTCGGTCATCAATACTCATGGTTTTGGCGATTCGACCTGTTTCGTGGACTATTACTCCTTTGTTTTGGGGTCCGGGTGATTTCCACGATTAACGAACCCTTAGGTGCGTTTCGTGTCGATCATCAACACTTTCGCGAGTTTTGTCGATTCGACCCATTTCGTGGACTATTACTCACCGTTTTGGGGTCCCAGCGTTATTTCCATTCTTGTTGAACACCAAGGTGCGCTTACGTGTCGGTCATCAACACTCACAGTTTTGGCGATTCTGGCCCGTTTTCGTGGACTACTCACTTTGTTTTGAGTCCGGACTGATTTCCTGATACGAACCCTGTGGTTTTATGTGTCGGTCATCAACACTTTCGCAGTTTTGGCGGTTCGACCGCTTCATGGACTATTACTCCTTTGTTTTGGGGTCCGGGTGATTTCCATGATTAACGAACCACAGAGGTGCGTTTATGTGTCGATCGTCAACACTCGTGGTTTTATCGATTACGGCCCGTTTAGTGGACTATTACTCACTGTTTTGGGGTCCCAAAGTGATTTCCATTCTTGTTGAACCCCAAGGTGCGCTTACGTGTCGGTCGTCAACACTCATAGTTTTGGCGATTCGGCCCGTTTAGTGGACTATTACTCACCGTTTTGGGGTCTGGAGTTATTTCCATGAGTAAGAACCACAGGTTGCGTTTACGTGTCGGTCATCAACACTCGCAGTTTTGGCCGATTCTGACCCGTTTCGTGGACTATTACTCAGCGTTTTGGGGCCCCAAATTGATTTCCAAAGTTGTTGAACCCCAAGGTGCGCTTACGTGTCGGTCATCAACTTTTCGCGATTTTGGCGATTCGGCCTGTTTCGTGAGCTATTACTCCTTTGTTTGGGGTCCGGGTGATTTCCACGATTAACGAACCACAGGGTGCGTTTACGTGTCGGTCATCAACACTCGCGGTTTTGGCCAATTCTGACCCGTTTCGTGGACTATTACTCACGGTTTTGGGGTCGAATGTGATTTCCATTCTTGTTAAACCCCAAGGTGCGCTTACTTGTCGGTCATCGACACTCACGGTTTTGGCGATTACGGTCCGTTTAGTGGACTATTACTCACTATTTTGAGGTCGAGGTGATTTCCACGAGTAAAGAACCACAGGGGTGCGTTTATGTGTCGGTCGTCAACTTTTCGCGGTTTTGGCGATTCTAACCCGTTCATGGACTATCGCACTGTTTTGGGGTCGGGTGATTTCCACGATTAACTAACCACAGGATAAACTTACATGTCGGTCATCAACACTTTCGCGGTTTTGTCGATTCTAACCCATTTAGTGGACTATTACTCACCGTTTTGGGGCCCAAAGTGATTTCCATTCTTGTTGAACCCCAAGGTGCCTTACGTGTCGGTCATAAACACTCACAATTTTGGCGATTCTGGCCCCATTTCGCTGTTTTAGGGTCCGGAGTGATTTCCACGATATGAACCACAGGGGTGTGTTTACGCGTCGTTCATCAACACTTCATAATTTTGGCGATTCGACCCGTTTAGTGGACTATTACTCATCGTTTTGGGGCTAAGCGATTTCCATAGTTGTTGAACCCCAAGGTGCGGTAACATGTCGATCATCAACACTCACGATTTTGGCCAATTCGGCCCATTTAGTGGACTATTACTCACTGTTTTAGATTCCGGAGTGATTTCCACGAGTAATGAACCACAGGGTGCATTTACGTGTCGGTCATCAATACTCATGATTTTGACCGATTCGACCCGTTTCGTGGACTATTAGTCATAGTTTTGGGGTCCTAAGCGATTTCCATAATTGTTGAACCCCAAGGTGGGCTTACGTGTCGATCGACAACACTCCTGTTTTGGCGATTCTGGCCCGTTTCATGGACTATTACTCACTTTGTTTTGGGGTCCGGGTGATTTCCATGATTAACGAACCACAGGATGCGTTTCGTGTCATCATCAACACTCGTGGTTTTATCGATTTGATCCGTTTAGTGGACTATTACTCACCGTTTTGGGGTCCCAAAGTGATTTCCATTCTTGTTGAACCCCAAGGTGCGTTTACGTGTCGGTCATCAATACTCACTTGTTTTGGGGTCGGGTGATTTCCATGAGTGGCGAACCACAGGTGCGTTTACGTGTCGGTCATCAACACTTTCGCAGTTTTGGCGATTCTAACCCGTTTAAGTGGACTATTACTCACCGTTTTGGGGCCCTAAGCGATTTCCATAGTTGTTGAACCCCAAGGTGCGCTTATGTGTCGGTCATCAACACTTTCATGATTTTGGCGATTCTGCCCGTTCGTGGACTACTACTCACTTTGTTTTGGGGTCGGTGATTTCCATTATTAACGAACCCTGAGATGCGTTTACGTGTCGGTCATCAACACTCGTGGCTTTTATCGATTCTAACCCGTTTCATGGACTATTACTCACTGTTTTGGGTTCCGAAAGTGATTTCCATTTTTGTTGAACCCCAAGGTGCGCTTACGTGTCGGTCATCAACACTCATAGTTTTGGCCGATTCTGGCCCGTTTCGTGGACTACTACTCACTGTTTTGGGCTCCCGGAATTATTTCCATGAGTAGCGAACCCTGCGGTGCGTTTACGTGTCGGTCATCAACACTCGAAGTTTTGGCCGATTCTGACCCGTTTCGTGGACTATTACTCATCATTTTGGGCCCCAAAGCAATTTCCATAGTTGTTGAACCCCAAGTTGCGCTTACGTGTCGGTCATCAACACTCTTTTTTTTGGCCGATCCTGGCCCGTTTCGTGGACTATTACTCAGTGTTTTAGGTTCCCATAGTGATTTCCACGAGTAGTGAAACCTTGGGTGCGTTTACGTGTCGGTCATCAATACTCGCGGTTTTGGCCGATTCTGACCCGTTTCGTGGACTATTACTCACTGTTTTGGGGTCCCGGAGTGATTTCCACGATTAACGAACCCTTGGGTGCGTTTACGTGTCGGTCATCAACACTCGTGGTTTTTATCGATTCTAGCCCATTTCGTGGACTATTACTCACTGTTTTGGGGTCCCAAAGTGGTTTCCATTCTTGTTGAACCCCAAGGTGCGCTTACGTGTCGGTCATCAACACTCACAGTTTTGGCCGATTCTGGCCCGTTTATTGGATTATTACTCACCGTTTTAGGGTCCCGGAGTTATTTCCATGACTAACGAACCCTGGGTTGCGTTTACGTGTCGGTCATCAACTTTTCTCGATTTTGGCGATTCGACCCGTTCGTGGACTATTACTCGGCGTTTTGGGGCCCCAAATTGATTTCCAAAGTTGTTGAACCCCAAGGTGCGCTTACGTGTCGGTCATCAACACTTTCGCGATTTTGGCGATTCGGCCCGTTTAGTGAGCTATTACTCTTGTTTGGGGTCCGGGTGATTTCCACGATTAACGAACCACAGGGTGCGTTTACGTGTCGATCATCAACACTCCAGTTTTGGCGATTCGACCCGTTTCGTGGACTATTACTCACCGATTTGGGGTTCAAAGTGATTTCCATTCTTGTTAAACCCTAAGTGCGCTTACTTGTCGGTCATCAACACTCACGGTTTTGGCTGATTCGGTCGTTTAGTGGACTATTACACCTTTGTTTTGAGGTCGCGGGGTGATTTCCACGATAACGAACCACAGGAGTGCGTTTACGTGTCGGTCATCAACTTTTCGCGGTTTTGGCGATTCTAACCCGTTCATGGACTATCGCACTGTTTTGGGGTCGGGTGATTTCCACGATTAACGAACCACAGGATGCGTTTACATGTCGGTCGTCAACATTCGCGGTTTTGTCGATTCTAACCCATTTAGTGGACTATTACTCACCGTTTGGGGCCCA
The DNA here is from genome assembly GCA_021437245.1 of Aegilops speltoides. Taxonomy (NCBI): domain Eukaryota; kingdom Viridiplantae; phylum Streptophyta; class Magnoliopsida; order Poales; family Poaceae; genus Aegilops; species Aegilops speltoides. Next base: position 470,407,421 of record CM038147.1, on the reverse strand, counting down.
AAGTGATTTCCATTCTTGTTGAACCCCAAGGTGCTCTTCGTGTCGGTCATCAACACTCACAATTTTGGCGATTCTGGCCCGTTTCGCTGTTTTAGGGTCGGAAGTGATTTCCAGTATACGAACCACAGGGGTGTGTTTCGCGTCGTTCATCAACCCTCGCGATTTTGGCGATTCGACCCGTTTCTTGAACTATTACTCATCGTTTTGGGGCCCCAAGCGATTTCCATAGTTGTTGAACGCAAGGTGCGATAGCGTGTCGATCATCAACACTCACAGTTTTGACCAATTACGGCCCGTTTCGTGGACTATTACTCACTTTTTTAGGTTCGGGTGATTTCCATGAGTAACGAACCATGGGGTGCATTACGTGTTGGTCATCAATACTCATGATTTTGACGATTGACCCGTTTAGTGGACTATTACTTACAGTTTTGGGGTCTCAGCGATTTCCATAATTGTTGAACCCCAAGGTGGGCTTACGTGTCGGTCATCAACACTCCTGTTTTGGCGATTCGGCCCGTTCATGGACTATTACTCCTTTGTTTTGGGGTCCGGGTGATTTCCATGATTAACGAACCACAGGATGCGTTTACGTGTCGGTCATTAACACTCGTGGTTTTTATCGATTCTGATCGGTTTCGTGGACTATTACTCACCATTTTGGGGTCCCAAAGTGATTTCCATAGTTGTTGAACCCCAAGGTGCGCTTACGTGTCGGTCATCAACACTCGCAGTTTTGGCCAATTCTGCCCCGTTTCATGGACTATTACTCATTGTTTTGGGGTCCCGAAGTGATTTCCATTATTAACGAACCCTGGGATGTGTTTACGTGTCGGTCATCAACACTTGTGGCTTTTGTCGATTCTAACCCGTTTCATGGACTATTACTCACTGTTTTGGGTTCCGAAAGTGATTTCCATTTTTGTTGAACCCCAAGGTGCGCTTATGTGTCGGTCATCAACACTCATAGTTTTGGCCGATTCTGGCCCGTTTCGTGGAGTATTACTCACTGTTTTGGGCTCCCGGAATTATTTCCATGAGTAACGAACCCTGCGGTGCGCTTACGTGTCGGTCATCAACACTCGAAGTTTTGGCCGATTCTGACCCGTTTCGTGGACTATTACTCATCGTTTGGGGCCCTAAGCGATTTCCATAATTGTTGAACCCCAAGGTGCGGTAACGTGTCGGTCATCAACACTCACAGTTTTGTCCAATTCTGGCCCGTTTCGTGGACTATTACTCACTGTTTTAATTTCCCGGAGTGATTTCCATGAGTAACGAACCCTGGGGTGCATTACGTCACTACTAGGGAAAAGCCTAGCACAGCAGCCGGTTTGAGCACCCTCGATGGGCGGTGCGGCGCTACTAATAAGCCTTCTGACTAGCGATGTAGCGATGGCGGCGTGTTGACTGCGCTTCTTTGCTACACAATTGCTGCAGCGTTGTTTTGGGAAAAGCGCTCTGGTATTAGCTGCAGCGCTATTTGATGTAAGCGCTCTTTGGTAAGCGGCGCTCTTGCTAAATCCCCCTCGCTACTACTAGTTTTATTAGTTTTTTTCCATGCAGATTTGTTTTTTATTTGTTTTGCATTTGAATAGGCTTTATACAATAATCTTTAGCATATCATCCACATACAAATGATAGCATATACATACAATTAGTCTCATCAAATCATGTCATCATCATTATCATCATCCAACACAAAGTGGTCTCGATCTCGTCATCAATCTCGAAAATAGCGATACAAGTCTCGATTACTTGCAAATACATCGTCATCCATCTAAACAATGATATACATGAGAATAGCTATCACTTTGAGTACATGAGTTCGTATCCTCTCTCGCATTAGCGTGAACCTAAACTAAATCTTTGCGCGTTAATAAGCTCGGAAAGAAAGCCGGTACACCTAGGCCTTTCACTCCGGCCACTTGTGCGTATGTATACTCTGGCGTAGCACTTCTTCTCCATTTATGATCTATGCACTGCATCGTCACATGAGTCGATGATATGCAACATATATAGTTGAGCAACACAAAGAGGCAGACTTGGCAAAAATAGAAACAACATATCATAAGCATAAATAACAAAGTTCGCCATACCCAAATGACCTAACTAGAGTGATTTTAAGCTAGTCGAGGAGGCGGTTTAATTACATCACAAATAAAGTTTCACGTGCATAACTCAAAGTTTTGTCATAAAAGAAACTATGGACTAAGCGGACACATTGTCATATATCGACAATCACTCCACGCATGTCGTGCCATCCATCCAAGTCGGGAGATAGTCGCCGAGCTTTGTGAAAACTTCATGTCGAGGCGCTAGAGGCTATCCATGTTGAGACGTCTTCGCGACATTTGTCATACGCATGGAACATCCTGTTTTTCGGCGACCTCATTCATGATGATTTGGGCAAGTTCGCGGCTGGATGTTATAGAACTCAGCTCGAAGTCGATGATCCTCGATATCTCCTATGTCCTTTGCCCATTGCGAGAATATGGGCATCGCTAGATCTAGGTGCCATGTGAAGGTTACGGTGATCCCGTCGGTACTCCAGCATGTGGTGTAGGACATAGAATCCATCATTAAGAGAATCGTTCGGTTCTTTGGATGCAGCGTGATCGGTCTTATTCTTTGAAGGCGTGCTGCCGCCCTTTTCTTCTTGTCCTAACATCTCCACCTTGCTTGGTAGTAAAACATAGCACCATCGAGAACATCTTTGATGTGGGTGTAATCCTTTTGTGAATGTTCTTGACGAGTCCAAGTAAAAAGTGTGGGAGAATCGGGGGTAGAGGATGATGAGGACGGTAGCGCCCTTATTCGCATAAAATAAGTACACCTCAAATTAATTAGTCTCCACCGTGCAAATGAATTATTGAAATCGAAGGAAGGATAGCGGTAGCGGATGACTTACAGGATGATAAGGCACGAGAATCGCCTCCTTGTCCTTATTGGCGAGCATGGCGGCGATGTAATCCCTGGCGTATTCATGATCTGTGCACAGACTCCCAAGAAGGCCTCGTGCATGTAATGCGGGTCAGCGACACGAGATATGAGCTATCTGCTCAACTTAGCGATGTAGCTCATGTGCAAGGCATAAAGGCGGACAAAAGTAAAATCCAGCTTCTTCACGTGAAACATATCCGAATATGTAATCGAATCGGAGGAAGAACTTATCATGGGGAAGCCATTGGCGTCGACATTTGCTGCGGAACATTAACCACGTAAGTGGGTATCACTGGATCTTCGGCGATGAGGCCTTTCTCTACCCGCAGCACATCGTCATGAAGTCTCCTCGGATCGCGAATCTGGCCCGTGGCGCTGTTTGGTAGGATTGGTTTACCGGGATATGCCATTTATCCGCGCCGGGGATATCTACGCAGTCCGAAGCCGAGGCTCTTTGGCGGCTGGATCATAGAATCAGTTTTTGCCTTTCCTCGCTCTCTTCCTAGGCTTCTTTACCACGGATGGTCGTCGATACAGCGTTGAGGCGGTAATTCGAGCAACGACTCATGATGCTCAAACCACGAGGCGCCCGGTATAGACATCTTGTTCAGCGCCATCGTCATCCTCATCCTCATCCATGGCGGCGTCATCGACCTCTAATGGAGCCACTGCTTACCCGTCGCTATCACCCAACCCGACACCCGGCGCTAATTGGGTAGGTGGGGTGTTGATATTCATACCTTCTTTGAGGCTGCGTGCTCGTGGGTGTGCTCCGGCCGCCTCGGACAAAGCAGACTCTTTAGCCTGAGGACCCACCCATTGCAACAATCACCAAGCCGCCCTTGGTCTCGTCGTCATCCCCACTAGTATTAGAGGAGGCAAATTCTCGTGGCCGGTTTGACCTTGCAGCCACGGAAACCTTGAAGGCGTTAAAGGGTATCGGCGGCTGTGGAACAATGGTTCCTTCGGCTCCATTATCGTCCCCTTCCCCGTCCACCTTACATTGCCGATGGTGTACAATATGGTGCCGCAGGGTTTCGTTAACCTGCAAATAAAAAGTCTGCGGCGTGAGACATCCGAAAAGCGGCAGCGGGAGATTATACATTTATATTGAAGGGGCGGTGTGGAAGATACCGTGAGGCGTCGAGCTCAGCCAAGAGGAGGCACCACCGAGCACGTCCGGTCGCGGCAGCGAGTCGCGATAGCAGTCGCAGGAGGCGAGTGCGGGAAGCGAGTGCGGGAGCGGTGCGGGGAGCATGTGCTGCCAAGAAGTCGACAAGGGAAAGTCCTCTGCATTTTTTGGATTTTCCCTCGTCCAAATGTGAGCGTCCGTCACCAAGGAAGTAGATAAATCTGCAACCGCTTTGTTTTGCGGCAGCTATCGCTATTGCGGTTATGCGAGATGATTTCTTCTCAACGCAATCTCAACCTTCTTGTCGATGCTTTCTTGATTAACCTCCGTCTTTCCTTTCTCTCCTCCGTGGTCTCACGGTAGTACTTCTTCCGTGGCGCCGTCTCGACACCGTGCAGCGTCCATCTGACGGTCGAGTATCCACGGTTGTCGTTTGAGTATGTTCAACGCCGGTTGAATGGAGTGTCCCGCAGGCCTCGCCAATGCCTCGAGGCGGCGAGTCGCTTTCGACCGCAATCGGCGTTGCTCTCTCTGCAAAGGCACAAGGATCGTTTACAAATATGACTAGCGTGTGCGGTCGAATTGATCGAAACTAAAATTACCGGTAGTCTCATGAACTCCGTAATGACCGGTGTTGTCTCATAAACCTTCTTGATGGGTCCCAGCGGTGGCGGGCCCTCGGGGCGTCACGTTCTGCGGGGCGGTGAAATCCGCCAAAGTGCAGGATGCCCGGACTTCGCGGCTTCAGCGTCCTCCTTGGCCCATTGGACCTCTTTCCACCGTAACCACGGCTTCCGGTGGTGGGTCCCAATGTTCCTCTTTTGAAGCCCCTTCATGTACTTAGACTTTTCTTTGGCAGCCGGCCTCGCAAGCCTCCTTGAATATTTGAAACTGCACTTTCGTGATTGTCGGACTTTCCTTTACAATCTCGGGTAGGGTTCCCCGCCGTTGATCTTTGCTTTCACTCGATTTTTCTAGGCGGCCAGCGTTGCTAAACTTGGTCATGGCGTGTTTGTTTATATTCTTCATTGTCGGGTCATTATGCGGATCTTCATAATCCTTCTCATTCCGGCCGGGAACAAGAATATCTGGTGAAACTTCTTTGGGAGGAGCTCCTCATATTTTCTATCTTCTTTAGATTCTCGCCGTTGATGGTGGCGGTTGTCCGTATGATGCAGCCTATTTGATTGCCGTAACTTGGCAGCTCTTCCTCGGCGCCTTTGGCTCAAAATTGCCGTTGTCCACCTCCGTGACCACCAGTCTAGTAGTCCTGAGTTTGTTAGGAAGCCGTTGCCTCTTCGCTTTCGGTGCTACACGGATCCGCTCCCGAGGCAGCACGGTCTCGGGCGCCGGTCTCGATGCGGTCTGAATCTCAGCGCGGTGTCGATCTGACACCGATCTGCGTGTCGGTCTCGGCACCGGTCTGCGTGTCGGTCTCGTCCCGATGTCGGGCCAGCAACAACATCTGTTGATCGTCGGTAAAGCTAAAAATTAAATGCGCCGCCCGGTGAGCGTCGTCATAATCACGAACCACATCCTTCATCATTGCTAGCCATGTTTCCTATGATTAAATCTAGTCAATTAATTCTAGACCTAATAAAATGAATAATGACATAAAAAGGACTATTGTTTTGCAGGAATGTTGACTCCTTCTTGGTGCGGCAAATCCGGGCACTTTCGATATGTCTAGTTTGTAGCACAAGTCATTCCGAAATTCACGGAAATTTCGGCATGACCTTTGCTAAAAAGTGGACAAATCGAGAACTGAAATTTAGGAACGAAATGAATCAACATTCGGCAAAACTATAAACCCACTCAACATCATTCACAGAAACAACAAAGCCACCACTTGGGCACAATCGAACAACTTCAATGAAAAGATATGACATGACCACTTCAATGAAAAATAAAATTTGCCTAAATTCTTTTCCTTGAAAAATAGTGGTCTTTTGAAAATCAAAACCTTTGACAATCTACTTAACCTAGCTTCTTAATCCAGCGAACCTAATTAACCTACCTATTTAACCTAGTTGGTTAATCTTGTTTACCTAGATAATTAACCTAATTAAACTAGTTAGCAGCAGCTAGTTCTCTGTCAAAGCCTAAAATAAATTTCTGCACTAATTAACATGGATAATTAACCTAATTAAACTAGTTAACTGACTAGTTCTCTGTCATAGCCCTAACTAAGTTTTGCACTAACCTAGATAATTACCTAATTAAACTAGTTAACCTAACTACTTCTCTGTCAATGCCCTAACTAAATTTTGCCCTAAAACCTAGATAATTAACCTAATTAAAACTAGCTAACCTATGCATGAGAGAGAGGAGGAGGGTGGGGCTTCTGAGATGATAGCTCGGTGGTGGCGGCGGAGGCGGTGTGGTGGAGGAGGCGAGGCGTCTCCGTGTGGCGAGGCGAGGCGTCTCGGTGGTGGCGAGAAGGTGGCGTCGGCAGCGGCTCGGTGGCGTTAGCGAGCGAGCAGCAGCTCCGTGGCGTTAGAGGCGGCTCGGTGTCGTCGGCAGCGCCGCAGCTCACAGTGGCGTCGTCGTCGGCGGCGAGTGTGAAGCGGCGAATCGGGGAGGCAATGGCCAGAGAGTGGGGTTTGAGGATTTGGGGAAGTGGTGGTGGGGCGGAAGCGGTTTTTGGCTATGTCAAACTTAGCGGTAGCGCGTTTATAAGCAGCGCTATAGCTAAGTTAACTATAACGCTTTCGCAGCAGCGCGCTGCTATAGCTAATTTCCTATTCTGTTTCTATAAGCGGGGTTTAGGGCACGCGCTGCAGCTACATTAGCTATAAGCGCGTCTTACGAACAATTGCTTTGCTATGCCTTCTCTCGATTTTCACTTTTTCGTTTATTTTGCTTTACATTTTATTTTCCCTTTCTCCTTTTCTATTTCTTTCATTTTCATTTAAATTTCTATTTGTTTATCATCTTATTTTATTTTTTGTTAGTAGTAGCGCTCTTGGTGAAGCAGCTTGCTAAGCTGTGATGTAGCGATGGCGCGTTCCATCTAAGATCGCTCTTTGTTGTCGTAACCTAACATTCTACCAATGGGAATATTAGTAGTAGCGCTTTTTTGGTGGGCAAGCGCTCTTTGCTAAGTTTAATACTGTAGCGGTTTCTAGTAGCTCGCTATTGCTAAATAGCACTAGCGCTGTTTTTTGAACCGCGCTGCTGCTAAGATTCTGTGTATAGCCTTTTCCCTAGTAGTGCGTGTTGGTCAACAATACTCGTAGTTTTGACCGATTCTGACCCGTTTCGTGGACTATTAGTTACAGTTTTGGGGTCCCAAAGCGATTTCCATAATTGTTGAACCCCAAGGTGGGCTTACGTGTCGGTCATCAACACTCCCTGTTTTGGCCGATTCTGGCCCGTTTCGTGGACTATTACTCACTGTTTTGGGGTCCCAAAGTGATTTCCATTCTTGTTGAACCCCAAGGTGCGCTTACGTGTCGGTCATCAATACTCACTGTTTTGGGGTCCCGGAGTTATTTCCATGAGTGACGAACTCTGGGTGCGTTTACGTGTCGGTCATCAACACTCGTAGTTTTGGCCGATTCTATCCCGTTTCTCGACTATTACTCACCGTTTTGGGGCCCCAAAGCGATTTCCATAGTTGTTGAACCCCAAGGTGTGCTTACGTGTCGGTCATCAACACTCGCAGTTTTGGCTGATTCTGGCCCGTTTCGTGGGCTATTACTCACGGTTTTGGGGTCCCGGGGTGATTTCCACGATTACCGAACCCTGGGGTGTGTTTACGTGTCGGTCATCAAGACTAGCGGTTTTTGTCGATTCTGACCCGTTTCGTGGACTATTACTCACCGTTTTGGTGTCCGAGAGTGATTTCCATGATTAACGAACCCTGGGGTGCGTTTACGTGCCGGTCATCAACACTCGTGGTTTTTATCGATTCGAAACCGTTTCATGGACTATTACTCACCGTTTTGGGGTCCCAAAGTGATTTCTGTTCTTGTTGAACCCCAAGGTGCGCTTACATGTCGGTCATCAACACTCACAGTTTTGGGCGATTCTGGCCCGTCTAGTGGACTATTACTCACTGCTTTGGGGTCCCGAAGTTATTTTTGTGAGTAACGAACCCTGGGTTGCGTTTACGTGTCGGTCATCAACACTCGCAGTTTTGGCCGATTCTGACCCGTTTCGTGGACTATTACTCACCGTTTTGGGGCCCCATATTGATTTCCATAGTTGGTGAACCCCAAGGTGCGCTTACGTGTCGGTCATCAACACTCGCAGTTTTGGCTGATTACGGCCCGTTTAGTGAGCTATTACTCCTTGTTTGGGGCCGGGTGATTTCCACGATTAACGAACCACAGGGTGCGTTTACGTGTCGGTCATCAACGCTTCGCGATTTTGGCGATTCGACCCGTTCATGGACTATCACGCACTGTTTTGGGGTCGGGTGATTTCCACGATTGCGCGAACCCTCGGCGTGTTTACATGTCGGTCGTCAACACACGGTTTTTGTCGATTCTGACCCGTTTCGTGGACTATTACTCACCGTTTTGGGGTCCCAAAGTGATTTCCATTCTTGTTGAACCCCAAGGTGCGGTTACGTGTCGGTGATCAGCACTCACAATTTTGGCCGATTCTGGCCCCGTTTCGCTGTTTTAGGGTCCCGGACTGATTTCCACGAGTAACGAACCATGGGGTGTGTTTATGCGTCATTCATCAACTTTTCGCGATTTTGGCGATTCGACCGTTTAGTGGACTATTATTCACCGTTTTGGGCTAAGCGATTTCCATAGTTGTTGAACCCCAAGGTGTGCTTACGTGTCGGTCATGAACACTCGCGATTTTGTCGATTCTGTCCGTTTAGTGGACTATTACTCCACATTTTAGATTCCCGGAGTGATTTCCACGAGTAACGAACCACAGGGTGCGTTTAAGTTTCGGTCATCAACACTCATAGTTTTGGCCGATTGACCCGTTCATGGACTATTGCTCCTTTGTTTTGGGGTCCCGAGTGATCTCCACGATTAACGAACCCTGTGGTGTGTTTACGTGTCGGTCATCAACTTTTCGTGGTTTTATCGATTACGGCCCGTTTCATGGACTATTACTCACCGTTTTGTGGTCCTAAAGTGATTTCCATTCTTGTTGATACCCAAGGTGCGCTTACATGTCAGTCATCAACACTCACAGTTTTGGCCGTTTCTGTGTCGTTTCGTGGACTAATACTCACTGTTTTGGGGTCCCGGAGTTATTTCCACGAGTAACGAACCCTTGGGTGCGTTAATGTGTCGGTCATCAACACTAGCAGTTTTGGCCGATTCTGGCCCGTTTCATTGACTATTACTCACCGCTTACGTGTCGGTCATCAACACTCATAGTTTTGGCCGGCTTTGGCCCGTTTCGTGGACTATTACTCACTCCTTTAGGTTCCTGGAGTGATTTCCACGAGTAACGAAACCTTGGGTGCGCTTACGTGTCGGTCATCAACACTCGTGGTTTTGGCCGATTTTGGCCCGTTTCGTGGGCTATTACTCACTGTTTGGGGTCCCGGAGTGATTTCCACGATTAACGAACCCTGGGGTGCGTTTACATGGTGGCCATCAACACTCGTGGTTTTTGTCGATTCTGACCCATTTCATGGACTATTACTCACTGTTTTGGCGTCCCAAAGTGATTTCCATTCTTGCTAAACCCCAAGGAGCGCTTACGTGTCGGTCATCAACACTCACGGTTTTGGCCGATTCTGGTCCGTCTCGTGGACTATTACTCGCTATTTTGAGGTCGAAGTGATTTCCCGATAGCGAACCACAGGGTGCGTTCGTGTCGGTCATCAACTTTTCGCGGTTTTGTCGATTCGGCCCGTTCATGGACTATTACTCACTGTTTTAGATTCCGAAGTGATTTCCACGATAGCGAACCACAGGTGCGTGTCGTGTCGTCATCAACACTCACAGTTTTGGCGATTCGACCCGTTTCATGGACTATTACTCCTTTGTTTTGGGGTCGGGTGATCTCCACGATTAACGAACCCTGGGGTGCATTTACGTGTCCGTCATCAACACTCGTGGTTTTTATCGATTCTGGCCCGTTTCATGGACTATTACTCACTGTTTTGGGGTCCCGGAGTGATCTCCACGATTAACGAACCCTGTGGTGCGTTTACGTGTCGGTCATCAACACTCGTGGTTTTTATCGATTCTGGCCCGTTTCATGGACTATTACTCACCGTTTTGTGGTCCTAAAGTGATTTCCATTCTTGTTGATACCCAAGGTGCGCTTACATGTCAGTCATCAACACTCACAGTTTTGGCCGTTTCTGTGCCGTTTCGTGGACTAATACTCACTGTTTTGGGGTCCCGGAGTTATTTCCACGAGTAACGAACCCTTGGGTGCGTTAACGTGTCGGTCATCAACACTAGCAGTTTTGGCCGATTCTGGCCCATTTCATTGACTATTACTCACCGTTTTGGGGCCCCAAAGCGATTTCCATAGTTGTTTAACCCCAAGGTGCGCTTACGTGTCAATCATCAACACTCATAGTTTTGGCGGTTTGGCCCGTTTCGTGGACTATTACTCACTCCTTTAGGTTCCGGGTGATTTCCACGATAATGTGAAACCAGGTGCGTCTCGTCTCGGTCATCAATACTCACAGTTTTGGCGATTCGACCCGTTCATGGACTATTACTCACTTTGTTTTGGGTCCGGGTGATTTCCACGATTAACAAACCACAGGAGTGCGCTTACGTGTCGGTCATCAACACTTTCGCGGTTTTGGCGATTTTGGCCCGTTCGTGGGCTATTACTCCTTGTTTGGGTCCCGGGTGATTTCCACGATTAACGAACCACAGGGTGCGTTTACATGTCGACCATCAACACTTTCGTGGTTTTGTCGATTGACCCATTTCATGGACTATTACTCACTGTTTTGGGGTCCCAAAGTGATTTCCATTCTTGCTAAACCCCAAGGGCGCTTACGTGTCGGTCATCAACACTCACGGTTTGGCGATTCTGGTCCGTCTCGTGGACTATTACTCACTATTTTGAGGTCGAAGTGATTTCCACGATAACGAACCACAGGAAGTGCGTTTACGTGTCGGTCATCAACTTTTCATGATTTGTCGATTCTGGCCCATTTAGTGGACTATTACTCACTGTTTTAGATTCCCGAAGTGATTTCCACGAGTAACGAACCCTGGGGTGCGTATACGTGTCGTCGTCAACACTCACAGTTTTGGCGATTCGACCCGTTCATGGACTATTACTCCTTTGTTTTGGGGTCGGGTGATCTCCACGATTAACGAACCACAGGGGTGCATTTCGTGTCCGTCATCAACACTCGTGGTTTTTATCGATTCTGGCCCGTTTCATGGACTATTACTCACCGTTTTGTGGTCCTAAAGTGATTTCCATTCTTGTTGATACCCAAGGTGCGCTTACATGTCAGTCATCAACACTCACAGTTTTGGCCGTTTCTGGGCCGTTTCGTGGACTAATACTCACTGTTTTGGGGTCCCCGAGTTATTTCCACGAGTAACGAACCCTTGGGTGCGTTAACGTGTCGGTCATCAACACTCGCAGTTTTGGCTGATTCTGACCCATTTCATTGACTACTACTCACTATTTTGAGGTCCCGAAGTGATTTCCACGAGTGACGAACCCTGGGGTGGGTTTACGTGTCGGTCATCAACACTTTCGCGGTTTTGGCGATTCTTACCCGTTCATGGACTATCGCCTGTTTTGGGGTCGGGTGATTTCCACGATTAACGAACCACAGGGTGCGTTTACGTGTCGATCGTCAACGCTTCGCGATTTTGGCGATTCGACCCGTTCATGGACTATCGCCTTTGTTTTGGGGTCCGGGTGATTTCCACGATTAACGAACCCTCGGGTGTGTTTACATGTCGGTCATCAACACTCACGGTTTTGTCGATTGACCCGTTTAGTGGACTATTACTCACCGTTTGGGGTCCCAAAGTGATTTCCATTCTTGTTGAACACCAAGGTGCGCTTACGTGTCGATCATCGGCACTCACAATTTTGGCGATTCGGCCCGTTTATTTGTTTTAGGGTCCGGGTGATTTCCACGAGTAACGAACCATGGGGTGTGTTTGTCGTCATTCATCAACACTTTCATGATTTTGGCGATTCGACCGTTTAGTGGACTATTATTCACCGATTTGGGCAAGCGATTTCCATAGTTGTTGAACCCCAAGGTGCGCTTACGTGTCGGTCATCAACACTCGCAGTTTTGTCCGATTCTGTCCCGTTTCGTGGACTATTACTCACTATTTTAGATTCCCGGAGTGATTTCCACGAGTAACGAACCCTGGGGTGCGTTTAAGTTTCGGTCATCAACACTCACAGTTTTGGCCGATTCTGACCCGTTTCATGGACTATTACTCACTGTTTTGGGGTCCCGAAGTGATCTCCACGATTAACGAACCCTGTGGTGCGTTTACGTGTATGTCATCAACACTCGTGGTTTTTATCGATTCTGGCCCGTTTCATGGACTATTACTCACCGTTTTGTGGTCCGAAAGTGATTTCCATTCTTGTTGATACCCAAGGTGCGCTTACATGTCAGTCCTCAAAACTCACAGTTTTGGCCGTTTCTGTGCCGTTTCGTGGACTAATACTCACTGTTTTGGGGTCCCGGAGTTATTTCCACGAGTAACGGACCCTTGGGTGTGTTAACGTGTTGGTCATCAACACTCACAGTTTTGGCGATTCTGACCCGTTTCATTGACTATTACTCACCGTTTTGGGGCCCCAAAGCGATTTCCATAGTTGTTGAACCCCAAGGTGCGCTTACATGTCGGTCATCAACACTCATAGTCTTGGCCGGTTTTGGCCCGTTTAAGTGGACTATTACTCACTGTTTTAGGTTCCCGGTGATTTCCACGAGTAACGAAACAGGTGCGTTCGTGCGGTCATCAATACTTTCGCGATTTTGGCGATTACGATCCGATTCGTGGACTATTACTCACTGTTTTCGGGTCCCATAGTGATTTCCACGATTAACGAACCCTGGGGTGTGCTTACGTGTCGGTCATCAACACTCACAGTTTTGTCCGATTCTGGCCCGTTTCGTGGGCCATTACTCACTGTTTGGGGTCCCGGAGTGATTTCCACGATTAACGAACCCTGGGGTGCGCTTACGTGTCGGTCATCAACACTCATGGTTTTTGTCGATTCTGACCCGTTTCGTGGACTATTACTCACCGTTTTGGGGTCCCAAAGTGATTTCCATTCTTGCGGAACCCCAAGGTGCTCTTACGTGTCGGTCATCAACACTCACGGTTTTGGCCGATTCTGGTCCGTTTCATGTACTATTACTCACTATTTTGAGGTCGAAGTGATTTCCACGATGCGAACCCTAGGGGTGCGTTTACGTGTCGATCATCAACACTTTCATGATTTTGGCCAATTCGACCCGTTTCATGGACTATCGCCTTTGTTTTGGGGTCCCGGAGTGATTTCCACGATTAACGAACCCTGGGTGCGTTTACATGTCGGTCATCAACACTCGTGGTTTTTGTCGATTATGACCCGTTTCGTGGACTATTACTCACCGTTTAGGGGTCCCAAAGTTATTTCCATTCTTGTTGAACCCCAAGGTGCGCTTACGTGTCGGTCATCAGCACTCACAATTTTGGCCGATTCTGGCCCGTTTTCGCTGTTTTAGGGTCTTGGAGTGATTTCCACGAGTAACGAACCCTGGGGTGCGCTTATGTGTCGGTCATCAACACTCGCAGTTTTGGCCGATTCTGGCCCGTTTTGTGGGCAATTACTCACCGTTTTGGGGTCCCAAAGCAATTTCCATAGTTGTTGCACCCCAAGGTGCGGTTACGTGTCGGTCATCAACACTCACAGTTTTGGCCGATTCTGGTCCATTTCGTGGACTGTTACTCACTATGTTGAGGTCCCGAAGTGATTTCCACGAGTAATGAACCCTGGGGTGCGTTTACGTGTCGGTCATCAACACTCGAAGTTTTGGCCGATTCTGACCCGTTTCATGGACTAATACGCACTGTTTTGGGGTCCCGGAGTGATTTCCACGATTAACGAACCCTGGGGTGCGTCTACATGTCGGTCATCAACATTCGCGGTTTTTGTCGATTCTGACCCGTTTCGTGGACTATTACTCACCGTTTTGGGGTCCCAAAGTGATTTCCATTCTTGTTGAACCCCAAGGTGCGCTTACGTGTCGGTCATCAGCACTCACAATTTTGGCCGATTCTGGCCCGTTTATTTGTTTAGGGTCGGGTGATTTCCACGATAACGAACCTGGCGTGTGTTTATCGTTGTTCATCAACACTTTCGCGGTTTTGGCGATCTGGCCCGTTTATTGGACTATTACTCACCGTTTTGGGCCCCAAAGCGATCTCCATAGTTGTTGAACCCCAAGGTGCGCTTATGTGTCGGTCATCAACACTCGCAGTTTTCGCCGATTCTGGCCCGTTTTGTGGGCAATTACTCACCGTTTTGGGGTCCCAAAGCGATTTCCATAGTTGTTGAACCCCAAGGTGCGCTTACGTGTCGGTCGTCAACTTTCGCGATTTTGTCGATTCGGCCCGTTCGCGGACTATTACTCCTTGTTTGATTCGGGTGATTTCCACGAAAGCGAACCACAGGGTGCGTTACGTGTCGGTCATCAACACTCACAGTTTTGGCCGATTCTGACCCGTTTCATTGACTATTACACACTGTTTTGGGGTGCGTTTACATGTCTGTCATCAACACTCGTGGTTTTTATCGATTCTGGCCCGTTTCATGGACTATTACTCACCGTTTTGTGGTCCTAAGGTGATTTCCATTCTTGTTGACCCACGGTGCGCTTACATGTCAGTCATCAACACTCACAGTTTTGGCCGTTTCTGTGCCGTTTCGTGGACTAATACTCACTGTTTTGGGGTCCCGGAGTTATTTCCACGAGTAACGAACCCTTGGGTGCGTTAACGTGTCGGTCATCAACACTCGCAGTTTTGGCCAATTCTGACCCGTTTCATTGACTATTACTCGCTGTTTTGGGGTCCCGGAGTGATTTCCACGATTAACGAACCCTGGGGTGCGCTTACGTGTCGGTCATCAACACTTTCGCGGTTTTGGCGATTCGGCCCGTTCGTGAGCTATTACTCCTTTGTTTTGGGATCCGGGGTGATTTTCACGATATGCGAACCACTGGGGTGTGTTCTGCGTCGTTCATCAACACTTTCATGATTTTGGCGGATTGACCCGTTTAGTGGACTATTACTCACCGTTTTGGGCTAAGCGATTTCCACAGTTGTCGAACCCCAAGGTGCGCTTACGTGTCGGTCGTCAACACTCGTAGTTTTGGCCGATTCTGGCCCGTTTCGTGGGTAATTACTCACCCTTTTGGGGTCCCAAAGCGATTTCCATAGTTGTTGAACCCCAAGGTGCGCTTACGTGTCGGTCATCAACACTCACAGTTTTGGCCGATTCTGGCCCGTTTCGTGGATTATTACTCACTGTTTTAGTTCCCGGAGAGATTTCCACGAGTAACGAACACTGGGGTTCCTTTACGTGTCGGTCATCAATACTCGCAGTTTTGGATGATTCTGACCCGTTTCGTGGACTATTACTCACCGTTTTGGGGTCCCAAAGCGATTTCCATTCTTGTTAAACCCCAAGGTGAGCTTAGGTGTCGGTCATCAACACTCATAGTTTTGGCCGATTTTGGCCCGTTTCGTGGACTAACTCACTATTTTGGGGTCCTGGAGTGATTTCCACGAGTAATGAACCCTGGGGTGCACGTGTCGGTCATCAACACTCGCAGTTTTGGCCGATTCTGACCCGTTTCATGGACTAATACCACTGTTTTGGGGTCCCGGAGTGATTTCCACGATTAACGAACCCTGGGGTGCGTCTACATGTCCGTCATCAACACTCGCGGTTTTTGTCAATTCTGACCCGTTTCGTAGACTCTTACTCACCGTTTTGGGGTCCCAAAGTGATTTCTATTTTTGTTGAACCCCAAGGTGCGCTTACGTGTCGGTCATCAGCACTCACAATTTTGGCCGATCCTGGCCCCGTTTCGTTGTTTTACGGTCCCGGAGTGATTTCCACGAGTAACGAACCACAGGGTGCGTTTACATGTCGATCATCAACTTTTCGCAGTTTTGGCGATTCTCACCCGTTCATGGACTATTACTCACCATTTTGGGGTCCCAGCGATTTCCATAGTTGTGAACCCCAAGGTGCACTTACGTGTCGGTCATCAACACTCGCGGTTTTGTCCGATTCGGCCCGTTTCGTGGACTATTACTCACTATTTAGATTCCTAGAGTGATTTCCACGATAGCGAACCACAGGGGTGCGTTTACGTGTCGGTCATCAACACTCACAGTTTTGGCCGATTCTAACCCGTTTCATGGACTATTACTCACTGTTTTGGGGTCCCGGAGTGATCTCCATGATTAACGAACCCTAGGGTGCGTTTACGTGTCCGTCATCAACACTCATGGTTTTTATCGATTCTAGCCCGTTTCGTGGACTATTACTCATCGTTTTGTGGTCCTAAAGTGATTCCATTCTTGTTGATACCCAAGGTGCGCTTACGTGTCAGTCATCAACACTCACAGTTTTGGCCGTTTCTGGGCCGTTTCGTGGACTAATACTCACTATTTTGGGGTCCCGGAGTTATTTCCACAGTGGCGAACCCTTGAGGTGCGTTAACGTGTCGATCATCAACACGCAGTTTTGGCGATTCGACCCGTTCATTGACTATTACTCACCGTTTTGGGGCCCCAACGCGATTTCCATAGTTGTTGGACCCCAAGGTGCACTTACGTGTCGGTCATCAGCACTCATAGTTTTGGCCGATTCTGGCTCGTTTCGTGGACTATTACTCAGAATTTTAGGTTCCCGGGGTGATTTCCACGAGTAACGAACACTGGGGTGCGTTTACGTGTCGGTCATCAATACTCGCAGTTTTGGACGATTCTGACCCGTTTCGTGGACTATTACTCACCGTTTTGGGGTCCCAAAGCGATTTCCATTCTTGTTAAACCCCAAGGTGCGCTTATGTATCGGTCATCAACACTCGTAGTTTTGGTCGATTTTGGCCCGTTTCTTGGACTAACTCACTGTTTTGGGGTCCGGGTGATTTCCCGACAAATGAACCACAGGGTGCGTGTCGGTCATCGGCTTTTCGCGATTTTGGCGATTCGACCCGTTTACGTGGACTATTACTCACCGTTTTGGGGCTAAGCGATTTCCATAGTTGTTGAACCCCAAGGTGCGGTAGCGTGTCGGTCATCAACACTCACAGTTTTGGCCGATTCAGTCCCGTTTCGTGGACTATTACTCACTGTTTTAGGTTCCCGGAGTGATTTCCATGAGTAAAGAACCCTGGGGTGCGTTTACGTGTCGGTGATCAATACTCGCAGTTTTGACCGATTCTGGCCCGTTTCGTGGACTATTACTCACAGTTAAGGGGGTCCCAAAGCGATTTCCAAAATTGTTGAACCCCAAGGTGCGCATACGTGTCGGTCATACACACTCGCTGTTTTGGCCGATTCTGGCCCGTTTCGTGGACTATTACTCACTATTTTGGGGTCCCGGAGTGATTTCCATGATTAACGAACCCTTGGATGCGTTTACGTGTCAGTCATCAACACTCGTGCATTTTATCGATTCTGATCCGTTTCGTGGACTATTACTCACCGTTTTCGGGTCCCAAAGTTATTTCCATTCTTGTTGAACCCCAAGGTGCGCTTACGTGTCGGTCATCAATAGTCACTGTTT
This sequence comes from Aegilops speltoides, assembly GCA_021437245.1. NCBI lineage: Eukaryota > Viridiplantae > Streptophyta > Magnoliopsida > Poales > Poaceae > Aegilops > Aegilops speltoides. The sequence continues at coordinate 470,389,603 of CM038147.1, read as the reverse complement.
TGGGGTCCCGAAGTTATTTCCATGAGTGACGAACCCTGGGGTGCGTTTACATGTCGGTCATCAACACTCACAGTTTTGGCTGATTCTGACCCGTTTCATGGACTATTACTCACTGTTTTGGGGTCCCGGAGTGATCTCCACGATTAATGAACCCTGGGGTGCGTTTATGTGTCCGTCATCAACACTCACAGTTTTGGCCGATTCTGACCCGTTTCGTGGACTATTACTCACCGTTTTGTGGTCCTAAAGTGATTTCCATTCTTGTTGATACCCAAGGTGCGCTTACGTGTCAGTCATCAACACTCATAGTTTTGGCCGATTCTGGGTCGTTTCGTGGACTAATACTCACTGTTTTGGGGTCCGGAGTTATTTACGATACGAACCCTTGGGTGCGATAGCGTCGGTCGTCAACACTTTTCATGATTTTGGCGATTCGACCCGTTTCGTTGACTATTACTCACCGTTTTGGGGCCCCAAAGCGATTTCCATAGTTGTTCAATCCCAAGGTGCGCTTACGTGTCGGTCATCAACACTCACAGTTTTGGCCGATTCTGGCCCGTTTTGTGGACTATTACTCAGTTTTTTAGGTTCCCGAAGAGATTTCCACGAGTAACAAACACTGGGGTGCATTTACGTGTCGGTCATCAATATTCGCAGTTTTGGACGATTCTGACCCGTTTCGTGGACTATTACTCACCGTTTTGGGGTCCCAAAGAGATTTCCATTCTTGTTAAACCCCAAGGTGCGCTTATGTGTCGGTCATCAACACTCGTAGTTTTGGCCGATTTTGGCCCGTTTCGTGGACTAACTCACTATTTTGAGGTCCCGGTCTGATTTCCACGAGCAATGAACCCTAGGGTGCACGTGTCGGTCGTCATCACTCGCAGTTTTGGCCGATTCTGACCCGTTTCATGGACTATTACTCACTGTTTCAGGGTCCCGGAGTGATTTCCATGATTAACGAACCCTGGTGTGTGTTTATGTGTCGGTCATCAATACTCACGGTTTTTGTTGATTCTGGCCCGTTTCGTGGACTATTACTCACCGTTTTGGGGTCCCAAAGCGATTTCCATTCTTGTTGAACCCCAAGGTGCGCTTATGTGTCGGTCATCAACACTCATAGTTTTGGCCGATTCTGTCCCGTTTCGTGGACTATAACTTACTGTTTTCGGGTCCTGGAGTGATTTCCACGAGTAATGAACCCTGTGTGCGTTTATGTGTCGGTAATCAGCACTCATAGTTTTAGCCGATTCGACCCGTTTAGTGGACTATTACTCACCATTTTGGGGCTAAGCGATTTCCATCGTTGTTGAACCCCAAGGTGCGATAGCGTGTCGGTCATCAACACTCACAGTTTTGGCCGAGTCTGGCCCGTTTCGTGGACTACTACTCACCGTTTTAGGTTCCCGGAGTGATTACCACGAGTAAAAACCATGCGGTGCGTTTACGTGTCGGTCATCAATACTCGCAGTTTTGACCGATTCTGACCCGTTGCGTGGACTATTACTCACAATTTTGGGGTCCCAAAGTGATTTCCATAATTGTTGAACCTCAGGGCGCGTTTACTTGTCGGTCCTCAACACTCGCTGTTTTGGCCCATTCTGGCCCGTTTCGTGGACTATTATTCACTGTTTTGGGGTCCCGGAGTGATTTCCATGATTAACAAACCCTGCGATGCGTTTACGTGTCGGTCATCAACACTCGTGGTTTTCATCGATTCTGATTCGTTTCATGGACTATTACTCACCGTTGTGGTGTCCCAAAGTGATTTCCATTCTTGTTAAACTAGCGATGCTTCGTGTCGGTCATCAATACTCACTTGTTTTGGGGTCGCAGTTTTTCCATAGTGGCGAACCACAGGTGCGTTTACGTGTCGATCGTCAACACTTTCGTAGTTTTGGCGATTCTAACCCATTCGTGGACTATTACTCACCGTTTGGGGCTAAGCGATTTCCATAGATGTTGAACCCCAAGGTGCGCTTACGGGTCGGTCATCAACACTTTCGTAGTTTTGGCGATTCGGCCCGTTTAGTGAGCTATTACTCCTTTGTTTTGGGCTCCCGGGGTGATTTCCACGATTACCGAACTCTGGGGTGTGTTTACGTGTCGTTCATCAACACTCGCGGTTTTTGTCGATTCTGACCCGTTCCATGGATTATTACTCACCATGTTGGGGTCCCAAAGTGATTTTCATTCTTTTTGAACCCCATGGTGCGCTTACGTGTCGGTCATCAACACTCATAGTTTTGGTCGATGCTGACCCATTTCGTGGACTATTACTCACCATTTTGGGGCCCCAAAGCGATTTCCTTCGTTGTTGAACCCCATGGTGCGGTAACGTGTCGGTCATCAACACTCACAGTTTTGGCCGTTTCTGGCCTGTTTCGTGGACTATTACTCACTGTTTTAGGTTCCCGGCGTGATTTCCACGAGTAAAGAACCCTGGGGTGCATTTACGTGTCGGTCATCAATACTTCATGATTTTGACGATTCGACCCGTTCGTGGACTATTACTCACAGTTTGGGGTCCCAAGCGATTTCCATAATTGTTGAACCTCAAGGTGCGCTTATGTGTCGGTCCTCAACACTTTCATTGTTTTGGCGATTACGGCCCGTTCGTGGACTATTACTCACTGTTTTGGGGTCCCGGAGTGATTCCATGATTAAGGAACCCTGCGATACGTTTACGTGTCGGTCATCAACACTCGTGGTTTTTATCGATTCTGACCCGTTTCGTGGACTATTACTCACCGTTTTGGTGTCCCAAAGTGATTTCCATTCTTGTTAAACCCCAACGTGCGATTACGTGCCGGTCATCAATACTCACTGTTTTGGGGTCCCGCAGTTATTTCCATGAGTGACGAACCCTGGGTGCGTTTACGTGTGGGTCATCAACACTCGTAGTTTTGGCCGATTCTATCCCGTTTCATGGACTATTACTCACCGTTTTGGGGCCCCAAAGCGATTTCCATAGTTGTTGAACCCCAAGGTGCGCTTACGTGTCGGTCATCAACACTTTCATGATTTTGGCGATTCGGCCCGTTTAGTGGGATGTTACTCCTGTTTTGGGGTCCCGGGGTGATTTCCACGATTATCGAACCCTGGGGTGTGTTTACGTGTCGGTCATCAACACTTTCGCGGTTTTGTCGATTCGACCCGTTTCATGGATTATTACTCACCGTTTGGGGTCCCAAAGTGATTTTCATTCTTGTTGAACCCCATGAGTGCGCTTACGTGTCGGTCATCAACACTCACAAGTTTGGCGATTCGGCCCGTTCGTGGACTATTACTCACTTTGTTTTCGGGTCGGGGTGATTTTCACGAGTAAGAAACCACAGGGTGCGTTTACGTGTGGGTTATCAACTTTTCATGATTTTGGCCTATTCGACCCGTTTAGTGGACTATTACTCCTGTTTTGGGGTCCCGGTGATTTCCACGAGTAGCGAACCACAGGTGCGTTTACGTGTCGGTCGTCGACACTTTCGTCGTTTTATCGATTGACCCGTTTATGGACTATTACTCACCGTTTTGGGGTCGAAAGTGATTCCCATTCATGTTGAACCCCAAGGTGCGCTTACGTGTTGTCATCAACACTCACAGTTTTGGCCGATTCTGGCCCGTTTCGTGGACTATTACTCATTGTTTTGGGGTCCCGGAGTTATTTCCCGATAGCGAATCCTAGGGTGCGTTTACGTGTCGGTCATCAACACTCGCAGTTTTGGCCGATTCTGACCCGTATCATGGACTATTACTCATCGTTTTGGGGCCTCGATTTCCATAGTTGTTGAACCCCAAGGTGCGCTTACGTGTCGGTCATCAACACTCATAGTTTTGGCGATTACAGCGCGTTCGTGGACTATTACTCACTATTTTAGGTTCGGGTGATTTCCACGATAACGAACCACAGGAGTGCGTTTACGTGTCGGTTATCAATACTCGCAGTTTTGGCCGATTCTGGCCCGTTTCGTGGACTATTACTCACCGTTTTGGGGTCCCGGAGTGATTTCCACGATTAAGGAACCCTGGGGTGCGCTTACGTGTCGGTCATCAACACTCGCGGTTTTTATCGATTCTAACCCGTTTCATGGACTATTACTCATCGTTTTGGGTTCCGAAAGTGATTTCCATTTTTGTTGAACCCCAAGGTGCGCTTACGTGTCGGTCATCAACACTCACAGTTTTGGCCGATTATGGCCCGTTTCGTGGACTATTACTCACTGTTTTGGGGTCCCGGAGTTATTTCCACGAGTCACGAACCATGGGGTGCGTTTACGTGTCGGTCATCAACACTCGAAGTTTTGGCCGATTCTGACCCGTTTCGTGGACTATTACTCATCGTTTTGGGGCCCTGTCTGTGTCAAAACCGGCAGATCTCGGGTAGGGGGTCCCGAACTGTGCGTCTAGGCGGATGGTAACGAGGAGGCGAGGACACGATGTTTTACCCGAGTTGGGCCCTCTCGATGGAGGTAAAACCCTCGTCCTACTTGATTAATATTGATTATATGGGTAGTACAAGAGTAGATCTACCGGGAGATCAAGGAGGCTAAACCTAGAAGCTAGCCTATGGTATGATTGTTGTAATGTATGTTGTCCTATGGACTAAAGCCCTCCGGTTTATATAGACACGGAGGAGGCTAGGAGATTACGAGTCGGTTACAATGGTAGGAGATCTACATATCCGTATTGCCAAGCTTGCCTTCCACGCCAAGGAAAGTACCATCCGGACACGAGCGAGTCTTCAATCTTCTATCTTCGTAGTCTTGGAGTCCGGCGGATAATGATAGTCCGGTGGCGGACACCCCTAGTCGAGGACTCCTCGGTAGCCCTGAACCGGTCTTCAATGGCGATAAGTCCGGCGTGCATAATGTTCGGCATTGCAAGGCGGGTTCCTCCTTGAATAATCCGGAGAAGATAATGAACACCAGGATAGTGTCGGCTCTGCAAAATAATTTCCACATTCCACCGTAGAGAATAAAATATACACTAGCTCAATCTGGCGGCGTCTTAGGCGTGACATCACCGTAACCAAGCCTTTGTTTGAATCTATACCACCTCGGCACGTTTAGCGGCGGTTTCTTAGCGCGTCTTGTCGAGCGAGATCATGTTCCCCTTATTCGGGATCCTCATCAATACGGACGTGGGTAACCCAACGCGCCATTGATGGTGGCGCTTGGGGATAGCGAGTTTTACCGGGCGGTGGGGGCGCATAGTTTTCGTCGCCTATATATAAGGATAAGATTCACCTTCTCACCTCGCCTTCTTCCTCCTTTGCTTATCCATCTCCGCGCACTCAAGCTCCAACGCCCAAGCTTGCGCATCTCGCCTCGACCTTCTCCGAATATGTCCGGGCGGGAGGTAAATGGTTAGCCTCCACCGCCAGGAGGAGGACATCACCAAGCTTCTTGTGACGCGGATACCTTTCGGCGATATTGCGCGCCGGCTGCCCGACAAGGGCAGCTCATCCCTACCGAGCCTCATGAGAGGTCGTCTTCCTTCCCCACTTCCTCCGCGGACTGGGCTTTCCGCTCCATCCATTTGTCAGGGGCTCATGTTTTACTCGTCACTGGATTTCCACGATCGGCGCGAACTTCATCCTCAACATCTCGGCGTTTATCGTGCGTGTGTGAGCCTTCCTCTGCATCCGGCCCCACCGGCTGTGGCTCAAGACCTTCAACGTCAAGCGAAGGTTGTGAAGAACGCATAAGCGGAATCTTGGGCGCCATGTTGGGCAAATTGCCGCGTCCCTTAACTAGAAAGGACCTTCGTGGACTCCGTCAAGGGTGGCAATCGGGGTGGTTCTACATCACCGAGCGCGCAAGCCCACATGGTCGATGGCCCTCGAGTTCGAGATCTGGATTCCCCGCAGCTCACCTCACGGAAGAGAAGGGCTTGCGGTGGGGCAATCCGGTGGAGGTGACGGGACTCGAGCCTGCATCAAGAAGATGGTGAGCAATAGGCTCGGCTCGTCGACATGGTCCAAGTCATGCTCCCTCGGCGGATTCTCCCATGCCAAACGGGCATTCAATTTGTGGGAGTTCAATCCGGAACAGCACGGGCGCTAGCGGGCTCTTGATACAACATCTGGCGCTGGAGGTGCTGTTCAAGGCGCCAAGCCCCGCATCTGCGGCGGAAGATCATGATTCAGCTCGCGATGTCAATTGGCGAGGTAAGTGATTCAACCTGTTACGTGACACTTGTGATAACTATATTGACTCTAGTGAGGTTTCATCCTGCCTCTTCCTTTGGCAGGAATGGATGGAGAAGGCCAAGCTGCTCATCGGCCCGGCTCCCATGCGAAGACCAGTGAGCGCCCGCTTAGCAGGGCTCTGGTTCCGGCACCGCCGTGGTCTTGCGGAGAAAACCAGAAGGTGTACGGGGACTCGAAAGAGTTCTGTAATCGAGCGTCGGCGGCGGCGAGGACTCCTCCACGAAGGCGAGGAGGAGGTATTCTCTCCGGAGGAGGAGAGAAGAGAAAACTTCCCCAATCGGGGGCGAAGGTCGAAGTTTGAGAACTATCCCCGGACAGTTTCGCCAACATCAGCGTTGGCGAGGATGAAATAACCCCCAAGGGCGAGGCGTTAACAAGATCGTAAATATCCGGATCATTCATCGCCCGTACTTTTTATGTCATGCGATATCCTTCTAACACGCATTCGCCCATAGTCCGGTTGATGATGATCTCCCGACTTCGATGGCGGGTCGTTAGCCTCGTCGGACGTAAATTCCGTCCGACCGCCTCTACCCAGCGCGCCGGCGAGGGCGCGAGGTGGGATCCCAGAGGACCCATCGGAGGAGGCTCGAGGCGCCGTCGAGCGACCTCCGGACTTTGCGCGGACTCTACGCCGGAACCGCGGTGGTTCGAGTCAACAAGCGGCCCCTCGAAAGAAGGGCAGGACCGTGGCCGGCGGCCTCCGTCCAACGGAGGTGCGGATAACCTGTTGGGCGCTTAAAGGCGCTTCCATCAGGAAGAACACCGCACTATCATGAGTGCGGTGATTGAAAAGTCGACTTGCTAGGCGGGCTGACCAAAACTGCGGCGACCTTCTAACGAGGCTTTGAGGTAGAAGTTAAAATTATGTAATGTAATACCGCATAGGCGGTAGCCACGATGCTTAGTTCGGTGTTTGGAAAGAAAAGCGGATGAGGATCTAACAAGATATACGGGGTTGCCTAAAATATGTCAATATGGGTTCGTGAGCTGCTTTTCTTGACCTCTGCCGCGTGCTTGGCGGAGGTCGAGTCTTGAAGAAGGATCTCGGCGGTTCGAGCAAGAGCTCGGCCATGCCAGAGGCAGCTCGAGGAAAAAGAAGGTGAGTAACACCACTTTAAATAAGTACCTTCTGAGAAAAGGGTTTGGTTGCAAATAAAATTAACAAGGATAATATGTGTATTGCGGGGCCACTAACGGTGGCAGCCACGAAGGATCTTTGTGTCACGGCGAGCAGCAGTCTTGGCATGAGCAAACTGGCGAGAAAAGCAAGAGAGCACGGGTGGCGGAAGTTCGGCAAAGCTCCGGGCTCTCATGGAAAAGCATGAGAGTTTGGGCGTGACTCAAGACTTCGAGTCGAGCTTGCCTCGGCTCTCGAAAGTGTAAATCCGCCAAGGCGAGGCCGTAAGGCCCGCCGGAGGTTGAGGACATAAAGAAGATAGCGGCGGGTAAGGCATTTTTCATACAAAGCAGGCATGTTAATGTGAATTACGATACTTACCGCGTCCGGAGCTCTCGAGGCGTTTGCGGATCTGCCACGTAGTGCATCGATGCCGCCGCATTCTATCGTGGCGAGGAGGGCTCGATGGAAGGTCTTCGGTCTCGATACTCACGAGGGCGGCCATCCAGTGCCCCCAAGCAACCGGTGAAGCGGTGATCGAACTCCACAAGGTGGCGAGGAGGCCATGAAGGGCCTCATAGTCCGGCTATAGCCTGGGCAGGCCATGCACAGGAGCTACTTTGGCCTCGTCTGCGGGCTGGTGGATGCATGCCCAGGCTGGATGTAGTCAGCGCTCACTTTGTATTGAAAGCGTAGCGTCGGGCCCTTGCCGCATAAAGGTGCAATGGGGTAAAGCTGGATGCGGGCTTCTCACGGACCCACCGCCCGTTGGGCAAGGAGCATCGCCGCGCGGGCGGTATTATAAAGTTGTCTGAAGGGAACTGCGATATTGCAGATGAGTGCTCGAAATGTAATCTTTAGTGAACTTCATTGTGTATTTATCACTGTGCCTTTGAAAACTTCGTTCATATCGCCATGAGCAGCGCTTGTTTAATTTAAAATATTACCTTACATGCGGCTGTTTGTGAAATCGAGAGATGGCAAGTCGTTGGCTTCAGCCCCCAAGCCACAAGTCTTTGGGGTGTTGGGATAAACTTGAGCACTCTTGTTCCCATTTTTGGTCCATCTAGGGAGGCGCTCAACCACGACGAACAAAGCGCCGGACTTATAATGCTTGAACACTCTCCTTAGCCATAGAATTCTATAATTTTAAATTTGGTGAAGCCCTGGTATTCGGAACACGAATCCGAGGCGCTATCACGCCTTCATCGGACATTATCCGGAACTTCGCTCGAAGCGGCGTGAGTCTTTAAGGACCGAAAGAACCTCTCGAACAGCGACCGGTCTCTCGCCTTATCATGCCGGTCGGTTTAGCTTTCTCCACGGCGTTAACCCGGCTCAGCAGAGGCGCAATTGCGATGGTTCTCGGTGCCACCTTAGCCGACAGAATGGAACATAAAGCGCCAAAAGCGTGGGGCAGGCAAACCCAACTATTGACCCAAGACATGATTGGGCCGATTCATATAATGCTATAAGTTTGGGGTGCCGCACTTGTGAAAGTGTTAGGACTTTATCACGCCATAATTTGGGAGCGAAGCCCTGGCGTATTGGCCGTACCAAAATATCGTGTGCAAGATGTCATATAATGAACATATATATAAAAGATAATGCAATTGCAATAAAAAGGTGCTGCATTATTTTTGAAAGAAAATCTGCTAGTAAAGCGGTGATACAAATAGTCTTGATAAGCAAGGATTTGGACTCAATAAACATGTCCCCCTCGAGGATGAGCTGCAGACTTGGTGTATATAATCTAATTTAATGCTCGTGGTGAGACCACAGATGTTAAATGTGACCTTCGTTAGTCACGACTATTGCATCTTGAGTTGGCGGGTTAAGCCCGGACGGGGCTTACAGTGGCTGAGTCTGTGTACATAAAGAAGAAGGAAAATAAAAAGAAGGGGGCACACTTGTGAGCCCTGGTGTGATCAAGCCGCACTCTGGGTCCATTGTGATCGGGCCCTTTCCTGCGCCCATGGTATCTCCAAAGCGTAATGATGTCTGTGAGTGTTATTCTTGCGATCATCTTGTGGGCGAGGTTGGGGTTGCATTGCTATCGTGCTCTGATCGCGCCCGGTGGTCTTAGTTGGCATTGCTCGGGCGGCGCTTTCTGTGTCCGGCCTTTTAAGCTGCGGACTTGAGAATTGCCTTTGAAGGCTGCTCGTACTTCAGCCGCGAGCCGTGTATGTTCCTCCGTTCGGAGGGCGTTCCGTATTCCCATTGATCGTGATGACTCCACGAGGGCTGGCATCTTGAGCTTTAGGTATGCATAGTGCGGCACGCGTTGAATTTCTTGACAGCGGTTCGTCCGGCGAGCATGATAGCCGCTGCAAAGCGGGACTATGTCGAAGATTAATTCTTCGCTCGAAGTTATCCGGGGATCGAAGACCACTTCGGTGTGACCGAGCACTGTCGGTTGGCCTCCACTCCTGGGATGACACCTTTAAAGGTTGTCTTTGTAGGTTTAATCCTTGATGGGTCTATGCCCATTTTGCGCACTGTATCCTGGTAAAGCAGGTTCAGGCTACTACCGCCGTCCATCAGGACTCTTGTGAGGTGAAATCCATTGACGATTGGGTCTAAAACCAATGCGGCGAATCCGCCATAAGCGTATCTGCGGTCGGATGGTCTCTTCGATCGAAAGTGATCGGACAAGAGGACCATGGATTGAACTTTGGGGCGGTAGCTCCATCGCATAGGCGTCCACGAGTGCGCGTTGCCTCTCCCTCTTGGGTATGTGGGTCGCGTATATCATATTCACCGTCCGCACTTGTGAGAAACCCATACATCCTCTGTTGTTCGTGGTCGGGTCTCCTCCTCGTCGTCCTTTGTTTAGCCTTGTCATTGTTTTGACAATTAACTTGCGGCCTGTGAACACCCAGCAATCTCTATTGGTGTGGTTAGGCTGGCTTTCGGAGAGTGCCATGTATCGGCATAAGTGGTGATATTCGGTCCAGTTAGACGGACCGGAGTGGTTCTTTTGAATGGCTTCTTCGTGGCGGGTTTAGAGCCTTGGAATCCGGCATTGACTGCCGTATCCTCCTTATAATCGCCATTTATGCGGCGCTTGTTTTGTTCGGCGTGACCTGCCGTTGTTGTCCTTTGTATCCGGACTGCCATAATTTTTACGGAGGTTGTTGCTACGGGCTAGCCAGCTGTCCTCTCCCGCAAAAGCGGGTCATTGCGATGTTAGGGCTGCCATAGATTTCAGCTTTTCCTGCCCAGTGCGGGCTAGCCATTCGTCCCGGATGTTATGTTTAAAGGCTGCGGGGCCTCTGCATCCGGACGGTCGGCGATTTGGTTTTCTTTGTCAGAACCGTGTCGAGAATTATGCGGCCTATTAAATGCAGCTATTGAATAATGTGGCTTAGGTCATGGCGTCGGTGGTGCACATATGTGCCCTGGAAGTTGTCGAGGAATCGGCTTCGGGTCCTCCTAACACCAATTGACTCTGCGGGCAAGCTGTTTAGCCAATGCCGAGCTGGTCCTTTAAGCTTGAGTGGGAGATACTTGATGGCATGTAGATCGTCACGCGGGCCATATGAATGTGGAAGATAGTCTTCAATCCAAACGCGAGTCTGTTGTGCCATCGTAAGATTCAATGTTCTGGGTTTAAACCCTTGAGGATCGATGATCCATTACGCCGTCGATGAAGCATAGAGGTGTCTGGCGCCCTGTATTGAGCAATATCGCGGCGCAGCTCGAGGCGCTATCTGCTGTGTTCGGACCGGCGGTGTTATTATGTCGTAGCGGCGGTATTAAATCGTGGGTCGTAGGCGCCCACGTGATCCGTAGATGGATCTGGATTGCCTTGCCTTGTCCTCAATATGTCTACGCAAGTCTGGCGCGTTCCCTCTTGGCCGTACTTTTGGGCGATGCGAGAGTGCGGTCTTGGTGGGGGCTGGATGCCTCTCTGTCACGACCTTTGGGTGGTCGGTCGGCCATGTCGTCTTGTTGGTGGCGAAGGTATGTATGCTTCCTCCTCTAATCGGAGAGCAGCTTGCGTCTTAGGTAACTTTTGGAGGCGTTCAAGTTTATACTCTTGACGCGAGGACCTCGGTCCATCGATCGGCGGCAGTCTTGATCAGCTTGGGCTGTTGCTGCTTTTCTTTAGGCTGTTTGCCATGGCGAAAGCCTGCGCAAGCGCTCTTGTTGACAGGATCCTCGAGTGCGGCGAATTCATCATCGTTGAGGCTTGCTTCATCTTGGAGGAGGCATATAGTTATCATCCTCAACCCCTTAAATGCGCCGCCCTCTCGTGAGGGCTTGCTTGCATCCTCTGCGCTGAGTCTTCTTTGGAGGATTGTCTTCGGCACTCTCCGGAGTATTATTGTCTCCCGTGCGGAATCTCCATTCTTCTGTGGCGGGATTTAGGCGGCGCCCTTGGCCTTGGCGTCTGGGCTGCTTCTTTAGAGAATCTGCCTCCGCTGCTTCTTCGCCGTCCCCGTCTTTCGGGGTGTCCACCATATATATATCGTATGACGAGGTGGTCTTCCAGTGCCCTGTAGGCGCTGGCTCCTATTCGTCTCCGTCATCGTCGTCCATGGCGTCGATGTCGTCGGAGTCGAAGTCTAGCATGTCGGTTAAATCATCGACAGTGGCTACAAAGTGGGTGGTGGGTGGGCTCTGAATTTCTTTGTCGTCCGTGCCCCAACCATCCTGGTCATAGTCCGGCCAGGACTCTCCTGATAGCGAGAGATGCTTTAGTGAATTTAGGATATCGCCAAAAGGTGAGTGTTGGAAAATGTCCGCGGCGGTGAATTCCATAACCGGCGCCCAATCCGGATCGATTGGTAGGGGCGCGGGAGGTTCGGAGTCTCGCGAGGAGTCCGGCACCTCGGAATCACGGGCTTTGTAGGGGACAAGATTAGTGTTCGGCTCCATCGCCGTGGGTGTTGAAGCCCCTGGGGCGGCGTCTATCCACGCGCCCTCGATCCGGGCGATCGGCTCCGGGCTAATGGCTGAAGCGGATCCGAGTGCGGCCGCCAAAGGCCTTTGTTACGGCGAGCTAGATCGTGCCCATCGTCGCGGTCTGGTGGCGCTTGGCTGTGGCTCGAGTCCGTCGAAGATCAAGTCTCGGCGGACATCGGCCGTGAAGTTTAAACTTCGAATCGACTGGCGGCGGGCGTAGCTTCGATCTGCTCGGATGGCCAAGTGAATTGGCCCGCGATCTTGGCCGCTGAATCTGAAGATCTGTCCGGGAGAAAAGTCTGCGCCACGGACATCGTTGTTGGTTGAAGATGCCATCAAGCCTATCGGTGGCGACATAGAGGCTGTCAATGAAAGCACCAATGTCGATTGTCAAAACCGGCGGATCTCGGGTAGGGGTCCCGGCGTGCGTCTAGGCGGATGGTAACGAGGAGGCGAGGACACGATGTTTTTACCCAGGTTGGGCCCTCTCGATGGAGGTAAAACCCTCGTCTTGCTTGATTAATATTGATGATATGGGTAGTACAAGAGTAGATCTACCACGAGATCAAGGAGGCTAAACCTAGAAGCTAGCCTATGGTATGATCGTTGTAATATATGTTGTCCTCGGACTAAAGCCCTCGGTTTATATAGACACGAAGGAGGCTAGGTTTACAGTCGGTTACAATGGTAGGAGATCTACATATCCGTATTGCCAAGCTTGCCTTCCGCCAAGGAAAGAACCATCCGGACACGGCGGGTCTTGATCTTCAATCTTCTATCTTCGTAGTCTTGGAGTCCGGCGGATAATGATAGTCCGGCTGTCCGGACACCCCCTAGTCCAGGACTCCCTCAGGCCCCAAAGCGATTTCCATAGCTCTTGAACCCCAAGGTGCGCTTACTTGTCGGTCATCAACACTCACAGTTTTGGCCGGTTCTGGCCCGTTTCATGGACTATTACTCACTATTTTAGGTTCTCAGAGTGATTTCCACGAGTAACAAAACCTTGTGTGCGTTTACGTGTCGGTCATCAATACTCATGATTTTGGCCAATTCGACCCGTTTAAGTGGACTATTACTCCTTGTTTTGGGGTCGGGTGATTTCCACGATTAACGAACCACAGGGTGCGTTTACGTGTCGATCATCAACACTTCGTGGTTTTATCGATTACGGCCCGTTTCATAGACTATTACTCACTGTTTTGGAGTCCCAAAGTGATTTCCATTCTTGTTGAACCCCAAGGTGCGCTTATGTGTCGATCATCAACACTCACGGTTTGGCGATTCGGCCCGTTTAGTGGACTATTACTCCTTTGTTTTGGGGTCCGGAGTTATTTCCACGATAACGAACCACAGGTTGCGTTTACGTGTCGGTCATCAACACTCGCCGTTTTGGCCGATTCTGACCCGTTTCATGGACTAATACACACTGTTTTGGGGTCCCGGAGTGATTTCCAAGATTAACGAACCCTGGGGTGCGTTTACATGTCGGTCATCAACACTCGCGGTTTTTGTCGATTCTGACCCGTTCCATTCTTGTTGAACCCCAAGGTGCGCTTACGTGTCGGTCATCAACACTCACAATTTTGGCGATTCGGCCCGTTTAGCTGTTTTAGGGTCGGGTGATTTCCACGAGTAATGAACCACCTGGGGTGTGTTCTGCGTCGTTCATCAACACTTTCGCGATTTTGGCGATTCGACCCGTTTAGTGGACTATTACTCACCGTTTTGGGCCCTAAGCGATTTCCATAGTTGTTGAACCCCAAGGTGCGCTTACTTATGCATCACCAACACTTTCGTAGTTTTGGCCGATTCTGGCCCGTTTCATGGGCAATTACTCACCGTTTTGGGGTCCAAAAGCGATTTCCATAGTTGTTGAACCCCAAGGTGCGCTTACGTGTCGGTCATCAACACTCACAGTTTTGTCCGATTCTGGCCCGTTTCGTGGACTATTACTCACTGTTTTAGATTCCCGGAGTGATTTCCATGAGTAACGAACCCTGGGGTGCGTTTACGTGTCGGTCATCAACATTCACAGTTTTGGCCGATTCTGACCCGTTTCTTGGACTATTACTCATTGTTTTGGCGTCCCGGAGTGATCTCCACGATTAACGAACCCTGGGGTGCGTTTACGTGTCCATCATCAACACTCGTGGTTTTTATCGATTCTGGCCCGTTTCGTGGACTGTTACTCACCGTTTTGGGGTCCGAAAGTGATTTCCATTCTTGTTGATACCCAAGGTGCGCTTACGTGTCAGTCATCAACACTCACAGTTTTGCCGATTACGGGCGTTTAGGTGGACTAATACTCCTGTTTTGTGGTCGGAGTTATTTCCACGATAACGAACCCTTGGGTGCGTTAACGTGTCGGTCGTCAACACTTTCGCGATTTTGGCGATTCGACCCGTTCGTTGACTATTACTCACCGTTTTGGGGCCTAAGCGATTTCCATAGTTGTTGAACCCCAAGGTGCGCTTACGTGTCGGTTATCAACACTCACAATTTTGGCCGATTCTGGCCCGTTTCGTGGACTATTACTCATTGTTTTAGGTTCCTGGAGTGATTTCCACGAGTAACGAACACTGGGGTGCGTTTACGTGTCGGTCATCAATACTCGCAGTTTTGGACTATTTTGGCCCGTTTCGTGGACTATTACGCACCGTTTTGGGGTCCCAAAGCGATTTCCATTCTTGTTATACCCCAAGGTGCGCTTATGTATCGGTCATCAACACTCGCAGTTTTGGCCGATTTTGGCCCGTTTCGTGGACTAACTCACTGTTTTGGGGTCCCGGAGTGATTTCCACGAGTAATGAACCCTGGGGTGCACATGTCGGTCTTCAACAGTCGTATTTTTCGCCGATTCTGAACCGTTTCATGGACTATTACTCACTGTTTCAGGGTCCCGGAGTGATTTCCACGATTAACGAACCCTGGTGTGTATTTACGTGTCGGTCATCAATACTCGCGGTTTTTGTTGATTCTGACCCGTTTCATGGACTATTACTCACCGTTTTGGGGTACCAAAGCGATTTCCATTCTTGTTGAACCCCAAGGTGTGCTTATGTGTCGGTCATCAACACTCATAGTTTTGGCCGATTTTGACCCGTTCCGTGGACTATAACTTACTGTTTTGGGGTCCTAGAGTGATTTCCACGAGTAATGAACCCTGGGGTGTGTTTATGTGTCGGTAATCAGCACTCGCAGTTTTGGGCGATCTGGCCCGTTTCGTGGACCAGAATCCCTCACTGTTTTGGGGTCCCAGAGTGATTTCCATGATCTGGCCCGTTGCGTTTACATGTCGGTCATCAACACTCGTGGTTTTTATCGATTCTGATCCGTTTCGTGGACTATTACTCACCGTTTTGGGGTCCCAAAGTTATTACCATTCTTGTTGAACCCGAAGGTGCGCTTACGTGTCGGTCATCCATACTCGCAGTTTTGGCCGATTCTAACCCGTTTTGTGGACTATTACTCACCGTTTTGGGGCCCCAAAGTAATTTCCATAGATGTTGAACCCCAAGGTGCGCTTACGTGTCTGTCATCAACACTCGCAGTTTGGCCGATTCTGGCCCATTTCATGGACTATTACTCATTGTTTTTGGTTCCCGGAGTGATTTCCACGAGTTAGGAACAACTTGGGGTGCGTTCGTGTCGGTCGTCAACACTTTCATGATTTTGGCGATTCGGCCCATTCGTGAGCTATTACTCACCGTTTGGGGTCCCGGTGATTTCCACGATTAACGAACCACAGAATGCGTTTACGTGTCGATCATCAACACTCGTGTATTTTGCGATTCGACCCGTTTAGTGGACTATTACTCACCGTTTTGGGGTCCCAAAGTGATTTCCATTCTTGTTAAACCCCAATAATGCGCTTACGTGTCGGTCATCTACACTCACGGTTTTGGCGATTCTGGTCGTTTCGAGGACTATTACTCACTATTTTGAGGTCGGGTGATTTCCACGAGTAAGGAACCACAGGAGTGCGTTCGTGTCGGTCATCAACACTTTCGCATGATTTTGGCGATTGACCCGTTCATGGACTAATATGCCTTTGTTTTGGGGTCCGGGTGATTTCCACGATTAACGAACCCTAGGGTGCGTTTACATGTCGGTCATCAACACTCGCGGTTTTTGTCGATTCTGACCCGTTTCGTGGACTATTACTCACCGTTTTGGGGTCCCAAAGTGATTTCCATTCTTGTTGAACCCCAAGGTGCGCTTACGTGTCGGTCATCAACACTCACAATTTTGGCCGATTCTGGCCCCGTTTTGCTGTTTTTGGGTCCCGGAGTGATTTCCATGAGTAACGAATCCTAGGGTGCGTTTACGTGTCGATCATCAACACTCGCAGTTTTGGCCAATTCTGACCCGTTTCGTGGACTATTACTCATTGTTTTGGGGCCCCGATTTCCATAGCTGTTGAACCCCAAGGTGCGCTTACGTGTCGGTCATCAACACTCACAGTTTTGGCCGATTCTGGCCCGTTTCGTGGACTATTACTCACTGTATTAGGTTCCCAGAGTGATTTCCACGAGTAACGAACCCTGGGGTGCGTTTACGTGTTGGTTATCAATACTCGCAGTTTTGGCCGATTCTGACCCGTTTCGTGGACTATTACTCACCGTTTTGGGGTCCCGGAGTGATTTCCATGATAAACGAACCCTGGGGTGCATTTACATGTCGGACATCAACAGTCGCGGTTTTTATCGATTCTAACCCGTTTCATGGACTATTACTCACTGTTTTGGGTTCCGAAAGTGATTTCCATTTTTGTTGAACCCCAAGGTGCGCTTACGTGTCGGTCATCAACACTCACAGTTTTGGCCGATTCTGGCCCATGTCGTGGACTATTACTCACTGTTTTGGGGTCCCGGAGTTATTCCTCGAGTAACGAACCCTGGGGTGCGTTTACATGTCGGTCATTAACACTCATCATTTTGGGGCCCCAAAGCGATTTCCATAGTAGTTAAACCCCAAGGTGCGCTTACATGTCGGTCATCAAAACTCATAGTTTTGGCCAATTCTATCCCGTTTCATGGACTATTACTCACAATTTTAGGTTCCCGGGGTGATTTCCACGAGTAACAAGCACTGGGGTGCGTTTACGTGTCGGTCATCAATACTCGCAGTTTTGGCCGATTCTGACCCGTTCCATGGACTATTACTCACCGTTTTGGGGTCCCAAAGCGATTTCCATTCTTGTTAAACCCCAAGGTGTGCTTATGTGTCGGTCATCAACTTTTCATGATTTTGGCGATTTTGGCCCGTTTAAGTGGACTAACTCCTTTGTTTTGGGGTCGGGTGATTTCCACGAGTAATGAACCACTGGGGTGCGTGTCGGTCATCAACACTTTCGCGATTTTAGCGATTCGAACCGTTTCATGGACTATTACTCCTTTGTTTGGGGTCCGGGTGATTTCCACGATTATCGAACCCTGGTGTGTGTTTACGTGTCGATCATCAATACTCGCGGTTTTTGTTGATTCTGACCCGTTTCATGGACTATTACTCACCGTTTTGGGGTCCCAAAGCGATTTCCATTCTTGTTGAACCCCAAGGTGCGCTTATGTGTCGGTCATCAACACTCATATAGTTTTGGCCGATTTTGACCCGTTTCGTATGCTATAACTTAATGTTTTGGGGTCCTCGAGTGATTTCCACGAGTAATGAACCGGGGTGCATTTATGTGTCGATAATGCTTTTCATGATTTTGGCGATTCTAACCCGTTTAGTGGACTATTACTCACCATTTTGGGGCCCCAAAGCAATTTCCATAGTTGTTGAACCCCAAGTTGCGGTAACGTGTCGGTCATCAACACTCGCTGTTTTGGCCGATTCTGGCCCGTTTCGTGGACTATTACTCACTGTTTGGGGTCCCGGAGTGATTTCCATGATTAACGAACCCTGGGATGTGTTTACGTGTCGGTCATCAACACTCGTGGTTTTTATCGATTCTAATCCGTTTCGTGGACTATTACTCACCGTTTTGGGGTCCCAAAGTGATTTCCATTCTTGTTAAACCCCAATGCGACCTTACGTGTCGGTCATCAATACTCACTGTTTTGGGGTCCCGCAGTTATTTCCATTAGTGATGAACCCTGGGTGCGTTTACGTGTCGGTCATCAACACTCGTAGTTTTGGCCGATTCTAACCCGTTTCATGGACTATTACTCACCGTTTTGGGGCCCCAAAGTGATTTCCATAGTTGTTGAACCCCAAGGTGCGCTTACGTGTCGGTCATCAACACTCGCAGTTTTGGCCGATTCTGGCCCGTTTCGTGGATTATTAGTCACTGTTTTGGGGTCCCGGGGTGATTTTCACGATTACCGAACCCTGGGATGTGTTTACGTGTCGGTCATCAGCACTCGCGATTTTTGTCGATTCTGACCCGTTTCATGGATTATTACTCACCTTTTGGGGTCCCATAGTGGTTTTCATTCTTGTTGAACCCCATGGTGCGCTTACGTGTCGGTCATGAACACTCACAGTTTTGGCCGATTACGGCCCGTTCGTGGACTATTACTCCTTTGTTTTGGGGTCGGGGTGATTTTCACGAGTAACAAACCACAGGGTGCGTTTACGTGTCGGTCATCAACACTTTCGCGATTTTGGCGATTCGACCCGTTTAAGTGGACTATTACTCTTTGTTTTGGGGTCCCAGTGATTTCCACGAGTAACGAACAACTGGGGTGTGTTTCGTGTCGGTCGTCAATACTACATGATTTTGGCGATTCGACCCGTTTCATGGACTATTACTCACCGTTTGGGATCCCAGCGATTTCCATTCTTGTTAAACCCCAAGTTGCGCTTATGTGTCGATCATCAACACTCGCGATTTTGGCGATTTTGGCCCGTTTAGTGGACTAACTCCTTTGTTTTGGGGTCGGGTGATTTCCACGAGTAATGAACCTGGGGTGCGTGTCGGTCATCAACACTTTCGCGGTTTTGGCGATTCTGAACCGTTTCATGGACTATTACTCCTTTGTTTGAGGGTCGGGTGATTTCCACGATTAACGAACCCTAGTGTGTGTTTACGTGTCGATCATCAATAATCGCGGTTTTTGTTGATTCTGACCCGTTTCGTGGACTATTATTCACCCTTTTGGGGTCCCCAGCGATTTCCATTCTTGTTGAACCCCAAGGTGCGCTTATGTGTTGGTCATCAACACTCATAGTTTTAGCGATTTTGACCCGTTTAGTATACTATAACTTCTTTGTTTTGGGGTCCTTGAGTGATTTCCACGAGTAATGAACCACAGGAGTGCGTTTATGTGTCGGTAGTGCTTTTCATGCAGTTTGGCGATCGACCCGTTTAAGTGGACTATTACTCACCATTTTGGGGCCCCAAAGCAATTTCCATAGTTGTTGAACCCCAAGGTGCGGTAACGTGTCGGTCATCAACACTTTCATTTGTTTGGCGATTCTGGCCCGTTTCGTGGACTATTACTCACTGTTTGGGGTCCCGGAGTGATTTCTATGATTAACGAACCCTGGGATGCGTTTAGGTGTCGGTCATCAACACTCGTGGTTTTTATCGATTCTAATCCGTTTCGTGGACTATTACTCACCGTTTTGGGGTTCCAAAGTGATTTCTATTCTTGTTAAACCCCAACGCGCCCTTATGTGTCGGTCATCAATACTCCTTTGTTTTGGGGTCCATGATTATTTCCATAGTGCGAACCACAGGTGCGTTTACGTGTCGGTCATCAACACTCGTAGTTTTGGCCGATTCTAACCCGTTTCGTGGACTATTACTCACCGTTTTGGGGCCCCAAAGTGATTTCCATAGTTGTTGAACCCCAAGGTGCGCTTACGTGTCGGTCATCAACACTCGCAGTTTTGGCCGATTCTGGCCCGTTTCGTGGATTATTACTCACTGTTTTGGGGTCCGGGAGTGATTTTCATGATTACCGAACCCTGGGATGTGTTTACGTGTCGGTCATCAGCACTCGCGAATTTTGTCGATTCTGACCCGTTTCATGGATTATTACTCACCGTTTTGGGGTCCCATAGTGATTTTCATTCTTGTTGAACCCCAAGGTGCGCTTACGTGTCGGTCATCAACACTCATAGTTTTGGCCGATTCTGGCCCGTTCATGGACTATTACTCCTTTGTTTTGGGTTCCCGAGTGATTTCCACGAGTAAAGAACCACAGGGGTGCGCTTACGTGTCGGTCATCAATACTACATGATTTTGACGATTGACCCATTCCGTGGACTATTACTCACCGTTTGGGGTCCCAGCGATTTCCATAATTGTTGAACCCCAAGGTGCGCTTACGTGTCGGTCATCAACACTTCGCTGTTTTTCGCGATTACGGCCCGTTTAAGTGGACTATTACTCGGTGTTTTGGGGTCCGGGTGATTTCCATGATTAACGAACCCTAGGATGCATTCGTGTCGGTCATCAACTTTCGTGGTTTTATCGATTCGATCCGTTTAGTGGACTATTACTCACTGTTTTGGGGTCCCAAAGTGATTTCCATTCTTGTTAAACCCCAGCGATGCGCTTACGTGTCGGTCATCAATACTCCTTTGTTTTGGGGTCCTTGATTATTTCCATGAGTGGCGAACCACAGGTGCGTTTACGTGTCGGTCATCAACACTTTCGTAGTTTTGGCGATTCTAACCCTTTCGTGGACTATTACTCCTTTGTTTTGGGGCCCTAAAGTGATTTCCATAGTTGTTGAACCCCAAGGTGCGCTTACGTGTCGATCATCAACACTTTCATGATTTTGGCGATTACGGCCCGTTTAAGTGAGCTATTACTCCTTTGTTTGGGGTCGGGGTGATTTCCACGATTACGAACCACAGGGTGTGTTTACGTGTCGGTCATCAGCACTCGCGGTTTTTGTCGAATCTGACCCGTTTCATGGATTATTACTCACCGTTTTGGGGTCCCATAGTGATTTTGATTCTTGTTGAACCCCAAGGTGCGGTAACGTGTCGGTCATCAACACTCATAGTTTTGGTCGATTCTGGCCCGTTTCATGGACTATTACTCACTGTTTTAGGTTCCTAGAGTGATTTCCACGAGTAAAGAACCCTGGGGTGCGCTTATGTGTCGGTCGTCAATACTCGCATGATTTTGACGATTGACCCATTCGTGGACTATTACTCACAGTTTTGGGGTCCCGAGCAATTTCCATAATTGTTGAACCCCAAGGTGCCCCTACGTGTCGATCATCAACACTTTCGCTGTTTTGGCGATTCGGCCCGTTTAGTGGACTATTACTCACTGTTTTGGGGTCCGGGTGATTTCCGTGATTAACGAACCACAGGATGCGTTTACGTGTCGGTCATCAACACTCGTGGTTTTATCGATTCTAATTTCGTGGACTATTACTCACCGTTTTGGGGTCCCAAAGTGATTTCCATTCTTGTTAAACTAGCGATGCGCTTACGTGTCGGTCATCAATACTCACGGTTTTGGGGTCCATGATTATTTCCATAGTGGCGAACCACAGGTGCGTTTACGTGTCGGTCATCAACACTTTCGTAGTTTTGGCGATTCTAACCCATTCGTGAGCGATTACTCACCGTTTTGGGGCCTAAAGTGATTTCCATAGTTGTTGAACCCGAAGTGCGCTCACGTGTAGGTCATCAACTTTCGCATGATTTTGGCGATTCGGCCCGTTTAGTGAGCTATTACTCACTTTTGGGGTCGGGGTGATTTCCACGATTACGAACCACTGGGGTGTGTTTCGTCTCGATCATCGGCTTTTCGCGGTTTTGTCGATTCTGACCCGTTTCATGGATTATTACTCACCGTTTTGGGGTCCTGTCGGTGTCAAAACCGGCGGATCTCGGGTAGGGGGTCCCGAGCTGTGCGTCTAGGCGGATGGTTCACGAGGCGAGGACATGATGTTTTACCCGAGTTGGGCCCTCTCGATGGAGGTAAAACCCTCGTCTGCTTGATTAATATTGATGATATGGGTAGTACAAGAGTAGATCTACCACGAGATCAAGGAGGCTAAACCTAGAAGCTAGCCTATGGTATGATTGTTGTAATGTATGTTGTCCTACGGACTAAAGCCCTCCGGTTTATATAGACAGGAGGAGGCTAGGAATTACAGTCGGTTACAATTGTAGGAGATCTACAAATCCGTATTTCCAAGCTTGCCTTCCGCCAGAGAAAGTACCATCCGGACACGAGCGAGTCTTCAATCTTCTATCTTCGTAGTCTTGAGTCCGGCGGATAATGATAGTCCGGCCGTCCGGACACCCCTAGTCGAGGACTCCTCGGTAGCCCCGAACCGAGGCTTCAATGGCGATAAGTCCAGTAGCGTTCATAGTCTTGGCGTTGCAAGGCGGGTTCTCCTTCAAATTCCATGTACCGGCCGAATAGTGTCGGCTTCACCTCGAATCTTGTGTTCCTCGGCTTCTCGCCAAATAATGGCCCTCTTCCACGCGTCGCTTACGAATCACGAAAAGCCGAGTGTCTTTACATTTCACCCCCTAATTGTGCGAGCCGTCCGCCTTCAAAGAGGCAGAATCCAGATCAAACCGCACCGTCTTCCTCCATGAATACTCCATCGAGCGCCTTTGACCTAGAAATCCATTCCATCATGGATCGTCGCGGCTCTTCTTCACGCGCTCCCAGCCCACCGCCGAGGGTGGAGAAGGTGCTCTATTTACGCTGTGAGCTAGTGAAGCTCCAAGCGGAGGATTTCTCCCTCGGCCTTCATGGTCCCGATCCGGGCCGTACTAGTTACTTATCAAGGTGGGAGGCGGCGGAGGACACTCCAAGCCCCAAAAAGGGGAGGGTATGCTTTGTCCCCTATCGATAAGGAGGCTCGGTTTCCAATACATCTGTTCCTCCGGGCTCACTGAAGTTCTCGGACTCAGCTCCACCACCTCACGCTTTGCCTCATCACTGCATATCATGAGCTCGTAGCTCTATGTGAGCTATGCAGGCATCAAGCCCCATTTTGCATTGTGGAAGAGGCTGTTTTGCCTCGTACCCGTTCTCATGAGGGTCCATATATCAAGTGGTGGCCTTGAAATATGGTGCATCGCGGGACGGATACCTATCGGCACTCCCAAGCGTCGGAAGGCGGCCCTCGGGTGGTTTTATATAGGAGGCGCTCATTGCGGACCAGTCGGATCGGCCTCCGGAGATTAGTCTGCTCCTTCAAGCGCCTCGGTGGCGCCCATGAGCCCCGATTGGAGGAAGACAAGAGTGTCCATTATTTGATGGGTCGGACAAGATTAATGGCTCATTCCGGCTTGACCATGATTGGAGTCATGGCGACATGCATCAGCGAGGGTGCAGCCACTACAATATAGAGGCCACCCATGTGGGATTTCAGCGGGGAGGGCGATGCCACCGGCATGGCGCAAGGGCGGATTCAGCGAGGATCGGTAAAGATCTGTCCGGTCTGTACAAGGGGAGAAGGAGTACTTCCTTGAATGAACCCTTTGAGCGGGTTTTCCATGATCAACCCTAGAGGATGGGTAAGTGAACACCTTGAAGGGCTCTACCCATGCTTTGAAGTTTAAGCTTCTTACATTATATTTTTGGCGCGGGATCTCGCCGGACTATGGAGGACATCTTGAGTCTGCTCCGCAACCGAGGATCGAAGGGTCCACAGGTCCGACCTCGAAGAGGACCGGACATCGAGTGGAGCTGATCGGCGGGGTGTATCACCAGCTCAGCATAGACAATGCTCGAGTAGCCATCACGGCGGACTACCTCGGACTAAGTCCGGCTTCCACAGTGACCGCGACCGAAGTCCGGACACGTTATCTCTTCCTGCCCATTTCGACCTTCGCGAATGATGGTATTTTGCGAGGAGCGCCTTCACGGCAAGCCGAGCCAGCGGCTAACCAGCGAGAGGCGGTCCGAACGGCGGCGGAAAAAGGCGCGGTCTGAGCGGAAGCGTCGCCGCAAAGGTATAGCTTGTATTTGAATTTTGAACAACGTTAGAGAGGCGGCGAGCTCATGATCCTTGTAGGAGAAAAAGCGCTTGCGGACTGCGAGCACACGGAATTGCCGATCCGACCAACACCGGCCGGGCTCCGGCGCCCGGCACGGAGGGAGCAAGCGTAAAGCGAGCGGATCCTTCTCCAGCGGAGGATACCGACGACTATCGCCACCAAGTGCGAGGTGGGGCGCCATGAACCATAGGCGCCGCCGAACGACATTTAAATGAGCGTGCTTTTCCACGAGGCATTGGATGCCTTTAGCGCGAGGGGCAGCGCATCTCCGTGCCGCTCAAGATGGTTTTACGAGCCACGGGCGGTATGTGAAAGACACACGGGTAAGGGAATTTCAATGGTTATATACGGTAGCCCCGAGACTTAAAGTAGTTTATGCAAACTGATTTAAGGATCATTTAATCTGAGCACTTAAGAGAAGAATGCCCGGCTGTCCCGGGGCTGCAAGATTGTAAGGCCCAACTAGAGCCGCACTTGCTGCCGAGGAGGAGATGCAAAGACCCTCTGGTAACACATTTTATTAATAAACATAAGCGCTGTGCGGCGTGCGTGCAAGTCTAATAATGACATTGCGGTACCGCCGAACAAGATCGGACCGGCAAGCATTGATCGCGCCGGCTAAAGGCGGCGAGTGTCTGAATAGGGTTCAGCGGGGAAAGGAACAAGCTCGGGTTGCCAGCGCCAAGCTCGGAGAAGAGCTGAAAGGTGTTGAGCCGAGCTGTCGGCTCCGTTAAGGAGAATCAGCGGCCGTCACGGCATTTATAGTAAGTGCTTGGCGGACTCTTTTGAAAAGAAGAGTTGGCGAGGAAGTATTTTGACATGATTTGTTTTGTAGGTATACTCACGGGTGCGTCCTGCGGAGAGATGCCCATATCAGCGGGTGATCAACTTCTGAACTGTTGCAACTACTCGAGCGAGTTCGGCGAGGCAATGGCGGTGTCGTTCGGCTTTATGGCCAGCCCTCACCCTACCGGGGCCTCGGGGAGCTTCTTGGAGAAAGCTGGGAGTCTTGGCGGCGCTTCCGTTTGTGGAAGATTCGACTTGCCGTCAAGGTGCCAGGAGGCTTGGGCCATGGTGAAGGCAGCGGTACAGAAGGCGGATCCCAACCACATGGCGAAGTTGGACGGTGGGGCACGATGGGAAGGAGATCCTGTGAGTTTAGTGTACAGCCAAGTAGAGTTGGCTGCTAAATTTTCCCAGCAGGGATTGTAAACTAGACAGCACTGTTAGATGGGATTGAGGAGGAATACAATCGATAAATTTGACAATGTATGTTATCCTTTGAAGTGACATGTGAATTGCCTTCTAGCGGATTGTAGATCGTTTGTCTTTGCCGACCTTTTAGCTTCAACCTCCGGACCCTAGAGTCGGGTGTGTCGAATACCTCTGCGGTCGAGACACAACCGTGGTATGCATGGAGACCAGGCGTAGGGGTCATTAGTGCTTTATCAGACAAGTGCCCAACTAGTTATGTTATATTACAAGGTTAGTAAGAAACATCTTTCAGGGAGAATAGTTCCGTTAAGGGTTCCTTTCGCTGGGAGGCATGCCCTAAAGTGCATGTCCGGACTGCAAAGAGAGCAGTAAAACATCTGGGGGCAGATAGATAAAATAGATAAAAAGTCATCTTTTAAATCACCGACCGAATATTCCCTTAAGACGCTAGCTTTGGCTTCACCCGATCTAAGGTACACATCCGGTGACCAGCGGTAACAATCATGAGCTGCTCCTTTACCTCCTAGCGAACAATCGGGAGCGTGGGGGTAAGCACAGGAGGCGAACAACCCAGCTTAGCCAAAACTTAAGTCATATCGATGCATATAATGGCGAGTAAAAGGTACATGTGGAAGCTTGACACATGTGCTGGGTATGAAAACCGTATAATTGAGCTTACGTAAAAAGCCCCGGGAATAATGAGTGCGGATGGCACATCATGCTTATGCAAAGAATCGGCAATAGGCCCGTAAGGGCTTTTCAAATAGAAAGTATAAAGGAAACAAAAGACAGCCAAAGTGTAAAAGGTTTGGGCGGGGAAGGGCGAACTCTTAGTCGGCGCTAGGCATAGAATTTTCGGGCGGGCTGCGTTCCATGGGTTCGGCTCGAGTCGGTTATCAAGCGCATTTATGACGATGCGCTCCGCCCGGTCGATGCTTGATGCGATGATGAAGGGCCCTCCCATTTGGGCTTGAGCTTGTCCTTTTTCTTGTCCGCGAGCGTAGAACTAGTTCACCAACGTTGTATGTCTTGGCCCGTACTTCTCTGCTTTGATATCTTGGGCCTGCTGGCGATAGAATGCGGAGCGAGCCTTGGCGGCGTCCGTGCTTCCTCAATGTGTCCAAGCTGTCCTGCCGATCAAGCTCGGCCTCTCTTTCCTCATACATGCGCTTTTCGAGGTGAGTCATGAATAATGTCGCGAGGCAAGACTGCCTTTGCATCGTATACCATAAAAATGGTGTGAATCCGGTAGTACGGTTAGGCGTTGTCCGCATCCCCAGTCTGGTCGAGCTCCTCGACCCATTGTGTGTCGGTTTAGTAAGTGACCTTACTAATCTGGGTTTAATGCCGCTCATTATTAGACCATTTGCTCTTTCCACTTGACCGTTGGTTTGAGGTGATAAAGCTGAAGCATAGTCGAGCTTGATGCCCATATTTTTGCACCATGACTTAACCTCATCGGCTGTGAAGTTTGTGCGTTGTCGGTGATGATCTTTGTGGGGACTCCGTGGCGGTGTACCACCCACGATATAAAGTCTATCACTGGTCGGACTCTGCCGTTCGACGGTTTGGCCTCTATCCATTTGGTGAATTTATCAACCATGACAAATAGGTACCTTTGCTTGTGGGTTCCCCCTTTAAGGGTCCAACCATATCAAGCCCCGGACATGACGGCGGGTAATGGGTATTGTTTTCGAGGCGGTGGGTGGCATGTGGCGGATTAGCAAAGAGCGACAACCAACGCATCGGCTGGACCAAGTCTGTAGCGTCTGCCCGGCCGTCGGCCAATAAAATCGATGCGGAATGCCTTTCCTACAAGGGCCGAGGCTGTTGCGTGGTGTCCGCCTAGTCGGCATGAATTTCAGCGGGAGGTTTAGCCCTTCCTCTTGGAGATACACCTCGAAGGACTCGGATGTACTTTTCTTATAAAGTTCTCCCTCATGGACCTTATAGGCTTTTCGATCGCCGGACTATGCGGCGGGCCTCGTTTTGGTCTTGGGGAGTTCTGCCTAAGTAAGTAGGATAGGAAAGGTTACATCCGCGGCAATTCTGCCATTATGGCGTGGGCTGAAGGTGTTATGTCGTCTGCCGAATCACGGTTGGTGTGGTTTTCTCGGTTTGCTACTACGGGTTCCTCTTCCCATATCGGATGGCTTGAAGAGCCGTTCTTGGAAAGATATTTGGAGGGACAGCATCACGTTTACGCACCGGCAGCGTGCGATCGTCGATCGCTTGGTTATTGTCTCGGGCTATGTGATGGAATTCAAGTCCTTCAAACCGGTGACATTTTAGGACAGCGTTGCGATATGCTGCCATTTTGGATCCTTGGCGTCAAAGTCTCCATTTATTTGTGATATTGCAAGGTTTGAATCGCGTACCTCTAGGCGTTTAATGCCCATGGAGGCGCCATCCGGAACCATGTAACGGGGCCTCGTATTCGGCTGCGTCGTTGGAGTCCGTGTACAATATTTGAAGTACATCTTGGTGTGTCTCCGGTTGGGGCGTCGATCTGACCTTGACCCGATCCGGCCAACATTTTGGAGCCGTCGAAATGCATAGTCAATTGGAGTATCGCCGTACTCTTTAGGGAGTTGACTTGATCCGTCGGCGGCAATCGGCTAAAACTTATTGAACCCAAGGTGCGCTTATGTGCCGGTCATCAACACTCATAGTTTTGGCGATTCGACCCGTTTCGTGGATTATAACTTACTGTTTTGGGGTCATGGAGTGATTTCCACGAGTAATGAACCTGCGGTGCGTTTATGTGTCGATGTCGGCTTTTCATGATTTTGGCGATTCGACCCGTTTCGTGGACTATTACTCACCATTTTGGGGCCCCAAAGTGATTTCCATAGTTGTTGAACCCCAAGGTGCGGTAACGTGTCGGTCATCAACACTCACAGTTTTGGCCGATTCTGGCCCGTTTCGTGGACTATTACTCACTGGTTTAGGTTCCCAGGATGATTTCCACGAGTAAAGAACCCTGGGGTGCGTTTACGTGTTGGTCATCACTACTCGCAGTTTTGACCGATTCTGACAGGTTTCATGGACTATTACTCACAGTTTTGGGGTCCCAGCGATTTCCATAATTGTTGAACCCCATGGTGCGGTTCGTGTCGGTCATCAACACTTTCATTTGTTTTGGCGATTACGGCCCGTTTAAGTGGACTATTACTCACTATTTTGGTGTCTCGGGTGATTTCCATGATTAACGAACCACAGGATGCGTTTACGTGTCGGTCATCAAGACTACGTGGTTTTATCGATTCGATCCGTTTAGTGGACAATTACTCACCGTTTTGGGGTCCCAAGGTGATTTCCATTCTTGTTAAACTAGCGATGCGCTTACGTGTCGGTCATCAATACTCACTATTTTGGGGTCCATGATTATTTCCATAAGTAGCGGACCACAGGTGCGTTCGTGTCGGTCATCAACACTCGTAGTTTTGGCCGATTCTAACCCGTTTCGTGGACTATTACTCACTGTTTTGGGGCCCCAATGTGATTTCCATAGTTGTTGAACCCCAAGGTGCGCTTACGTGTTGGCCATCAACACTTGCAGTTTTGGCCGATTCTGGCCCGTTTCGTGGGCTATTACTCACTGTTTTGGGGTCCCGGGGAGATTTCCACGATTACCGAACCCTGGGGTGTGTTTACTTATCGGTCATCAGCACTCGCGGTTTTTGTCGATTCTGACCCGTTCCATGGATTATTACTCACCGTTTTGGTGTCCCATAGTGATTTTCATTCTTGTTGAACCCCATGGTGCGCTTACGTGTCGGTCATCAACACTCACAGTTTTGGCCAATTCTGGCCCGTTTCGTGGACTATTACTCACTGTTTTGGGGTCCGGGAGTGATTTTCACGAGTAACAAACCCTGGGGTGCGTTTACGTGTCGGTCATCAATACTCGCAGTTTTGGCCGATTCTGACCCGTTTCGTGGACTATTACTCACTGTTTTGGGGTCCCAGAGTAATTTCCACGAGTAACGAACCCTGGGTGTGTTTATGTGTCGGTCGTCAACACTCACAGTTTTGGCCGATTCTGGCCCATTTCGTGGACTATTACTCACTGTTTTGGGGTCCTGGAGTGATTTCCACGCCATGGGGTGCGTTTACGTGTCAGTCATCAACACTCATCGTTTTTATCGATTCTGACCCGTTTCATGGACTATTACTCACCGTTTTGGGGTCCGAAAGTGATTTCCATTCTTGTTGAACCCCAAGGTGCGCTTACGTGTTGTCAACAACACTCACAGTTTTGGCCGATTCAGGCCCGTTTCGTGGACTATTACTCACTGTTTTGGGGTCGGGGTTATTTCCCGATAGCGAATCTAGGAGTGCGTTTACATGTCGGTCATCAACACTTTCATGATTTTGGCGATTCGGCCCGTTTCGTGGACTATTACTCATCGTTTTGGGGCCCCAATTTCCATAGTTGTTGAACCCCAAGGTGCGCTTACGTGTCGGTCATCAATAGTCAGAGTTTTGGCCGATTCTGGCCCGTTTTGTGGACTATTACTCACTGTTTTAGGTTCCCGGAGTGATTTCCACGAGTAACGAACCCTGGGGTGCGTTTACGTGTCGGTTATCAATACTCACAGTTTTGGCCGATTCGACCCGTTTCGTGGACTATTACTCACAGTTTTGTGGCCCCAAAGCGATTTCCATAGTTGTTGAACCCCAAGGTGCGGTAACATGTCGATCATCAACACTCACAGTTTTGGCCGATTCTGGCCCGTTTCGTGGAATATTACTCACTGTTTTAGGTTCCCAGAGTGATTTTCACGACTAAAGAACCCGGGGATGCGTTTACGTGTCGGTCATCAATACTCGCAGTTTTGACCGATTCTGACCCGTTTCGTGGACTATTACTCACAGTTTTGGGGTCCCAAAGCGATTTCCATAATTGTTGTACCCAAAGGTGCGCTTACGTGTCGGTCATCAACACACGCTGTTTTGGCCAATTCTGGCCCGTTTCGTGGACTATTACTCACTGTTTTGGTGTCCTGGAGTGATTTCCATGATTAAAGAACCCTGGGATGCGTTTACGTGTCGGTCATCAACACTCATGGTTTTTATCGATTCTGATCCGTTTTGTGGACTATTACTTGCCGTTTTGGGGTCCCAAAGTGATTTCCATTCTTGTTAAACCCCAACGTGCGCTTATGTGTCGGTCATCAATACTCCTTTGTTTTGGGGTCTCATGATTATTTCCATGAGTGGCGGACCACAGGTGCGTTACGTGTCGGTCATCAACTTTTCGTAATTTTGGCGATTCTAACCGCCGTGGACTATTACTCACCGTTTTGGGGCCCCAAAGTGATTTCCATAGTTGTTGAACCCAAGGTGCGCTTACGTGTTGGTCATCAACACTTTCATGATTTTGGCGATTCTGGCCCGTTTAGTGGCTATTACTCCTTTGTTTTGGGGTCCCGGGGTGATTTCCACGATTACCGAACCCTGGGGTGTGTTTACTTGTCGGTCATCAGCACTCACGGTTTTTGTCGATTCTGACCCGTTTCATGGATTATTACTCACCGTTTTGGGGTCCCATAGTGATTTTCATTCTTGTTGAACCCCATGGTGCGCTTACGTGTTGGTCATCAACACTCACAGTTTTGGCCGATTCTGGCCCGTTCGTGGACTATTACTCCTTTGTTTTGGTGTCGGGAGTGATTTTCACGAGTAACAAACCAGTGCGTTTACGTGTCGGTTATCAACTTTTCGCATGATTTTGGCGATTGACCCGTTTACGTGCACTATTACTCACTGTTTTGGGGTCGAAAGTGATTTCCACGATAACGAACCACAGGTGCGTTTATGTGTCGATCGTCAACACTCACGATTTTGGCGATTCGGCCCATTTAGTGGACTATTACTCCTTTGTTTTGGGGTCTGAGTTATTTCCACGCCATGGGGTTTGTTTACGTGTCGGTCATCAACACTCATCATTTTTATCGATTCCGACCCGTTTCATGGACTATTACTCACCGTTTTGGGGTCCGAATGTGATTTCCATTCTTGTTGAACCCCAAGGTGCGCTTACGTGTTGTCATCAACACTCACAGTTTTGGCCGATTCTGGCCCGTTTCGTGGACAATTACTCACTGTTTTGGGGTCCCGGGGTTATTTCCACGAGTAACGAATCCTAGGGTGCGTTTACGTGTAGGTCATCAACACTTTCATGATTTTGGCGATTCGGCCCGTTTCGTGGACTATTACTCATCGTTTTGGGGCCCCGATTTCCATAGTTGTTGAACCCCAAGGTGCGCTTACGTGTCGGTCATCAACACTCTCAGTTTTGGCCGATTCTGGCCCGTTTCATGGACTATTACTCACTGTTTTAGGTTTCCGGAGTGATTTCCACGAGTAACGAACCCTGGGGTGCGTTTACGTGTCGGTTATCAACACTCGCAGTTTTGGCCGATTCTGACCCGTTTCGTGGACTATTACTCACCGTTTTGGGGTTCCGAAATGATTTCCATGATTAACGAACCCTGGGGTGCGTTTACGTGTCGGTCATCAAGACTCGCGGTTTTTATCGATTCTAACCCGTTTCATGGACTATTACTCACCGTTTTGGGTTCCGAAAGTGATTTCCATTTTTGTTGAACCCCAAGGTGCGCTTACGTGTCGGTGATCAACACTCACAGTTTTGGCCGATTCTGGCCCGTTTAGTGGACTATTACTCACTGTTTTGGGGTCCCGGAGTTATTTCCACGAGTAACGAAACCTGGGGTGCGTTTACGTGTCGGCATCAACACTCGAAGTTTTGGCCGATTCTGACCCGTTTCGTGGACTATTACTCATCGTTTTGGGGCCCCAAATGATTTCCATAGTTGTTGAACCCCAAGGTGCGCTTACGTGTCGGTCATCAACACTCACAGTTTTGGCCAATTCTGGCCCGTTTCGTGGACTATTACTCACTGTTTTGCGGTCCCAGAGTGATTTCCACGAGTAACGAAGCCTGGGTGCGTTTACGTGTCGGTCGTCAACACTCATAGTTTTGGCCGATTCTGGCCCATTTCATGGACTATCACTCACTGTTTTGGGGTCCTGGAGTGATTTCCACGCCATCGGGTGCGTTTATGTGTCGGTCATCAACACTCGTCGTTTTTATCAATTCTGACCCGTTTCATGGACTACTACTCACCGTTTTGGGGTCCGAAAGTGATTTCCATTCTTGTTGAACCCCAAGGTGCGCTAACGTGTTGTCATCAACACTCATAGTTTTGGCCGATTCTGGCCCGTTTCGTGGACTATTACTCACTGTTTTGGGGTCCCGGAGTTATTTCCACGATAACGAATCCTAAGTGCGTTTACATCGGTCATCAATACTCTTGATTTTGGCTGATTACGGCCCGTTTGTGGACTATTATTCATCGTTTTGGGGCCCCGATTTCCATAGTTGTTGAACCCCAAGGTGCACTTACGTGTCGGTCATCACTTGATCCCGATTTTGGCCAATTCTGGCCCGTTTAGTGAACTATTACTCACTGTCTTAGGTTCCGGGTGATTTCCACGATAACGAACCCTGAAGTGCGTTTACGTGTCGATTATCAATACTACATGATTTTGGCGATTGACCCGTTTAAGTGGACTATTACTCACCGTTTTGGGGTTACGGAATGATTTCCATGATTAACGAACCACAGGGTGCGTTTACGTGTCGATCGTCAAGACTCACGGTTTTATCGATTCTAACCCGTTTCATGGACTATTACTCACCGTTTTGGGTTCGAAAGTGATTTCCATTTTGTTGAACCCCAAAGGTGCGCTTCGTGTCGGTCATCAACACTCACAGTTTGGCGATTCGGCCCGTTCGTGGACTATTACTCCTTTGTTTTGGGGTCCGGAGTTATTTCCACGATACGAAACTGGGGTGCGTTCGTGTCGGTCATCAACTTTTCGAAGTTTTGCGATTCGACCCGTTTAGTGGACTATTACTCATCGTTTTGGGGCCCTAAGCGATTTCCATAGTTGTTGAACCCCAAGGTGCGCTTACGTGTCGGTCGTCAACACTCATAGTTTTGGCCAATTCGGCCCGTTTAAGTGAGCTATTACTCCTTTGTTTTGGGGCCGGTGATTTCCACGATAACGAACCACAGGTGCACTTACGTGTCGGTCGTCAACACTCACAGTTTTGGCCGATTCTGGCCCATTTCGTGGACTATTACTCACTGTTTTGGGGTCCTGGAGTGATTTCCACGCCATCGGGTGCGTTTATGTGTCGGTCATCAACACTCGTCGTTTTTATCGATTCTGACCCGTTTCATGGACTACTACTCACCGTTTTGGTGTCCGAAAGTGATTTCCATTCTTGTTGAACCCCAAGGTGCGCTTACGTGTTGTCATCAACACTCACAGTTTTGGCGATTACGGCCCGTTTAGTGGACTATTACTCCTTTGTTTTGGGGTCGGAGTTATTTCCACGATGTGAAACACAGAAGCGCGTTCGTGTCGGCATCAACACTTTCGAAGTTTTGGCGATTCGACCCGTTTGTGGACTATTACTCATCGTTTTGGGGCTAAGCGATTTCCATAATTGTTGAACCCCAAGGTGCGCTTACGTGTCGATCGTCAACACGCACGATTTTGGCCAATTCGGCCCGTTTAAGTGGACTATTACTCACTTTGTTTTGGGGTCCCGAGTGATTTCCACGATATGAAGCACAGAGTGCGTTTACGTGTCGGTCGTCAACACTCACAGTTTTGGCCGATTCTGGCCCATTTCGTGGACTATTACTCACTTTTTTGGGGTCCTGGAGTGATTTCCACGCCATCGGGTGCGTTTATGTGTCGGTCATCAACACTCGTCGTTTTTATCGATTCTGACCCGTTTCATGGACTACTACTCACCGTTTTGGGGTCCGAAAGTGATTTCCATTCTTGTTGAACCCCAAGGTGCGCTTACGTGTTGTCATCAACACTCACAGTTTTGGCGATTCGGCCCGTTTAGTGGACTATTACTCCTTTGTTTTGGGGTCCGGAGTTATTTCCATGAAATGTGAAACTTGGGGTGTGTTTACATGTCGGTCATCAACACTTTCGAAGTTTTGGCGATTGACCCGTTTAGTGGACTATTACTCATCGTTTGGGGCTAAGCGATTTCCATAGTTGTTGAACCCCAAGTGCGCTTACGTGTCGGTCATCAACACTCATAGTTTAGGCCAATTCTGGCCCGTTTCGTGGACTATTACTCACAGTTTTAGGTTCCCGGATTGATTTACACGAGTAATGAACACTGGGGTGCGTTTACGTGTCGGTCATCAACACTTTCATGATTTTGCGATTCGGCCCGTTTAGTGAGCTATTACTCCTTTGTTTTGGGGTCGGGATGATTTCCATGATTACCAAACCACGGGGTGTGTTTACTTGTCGGTCATCAGCACTCGCGGTTTTTGTCGGTTCTGACCCGTTTCATGGATTATTACTCACCGTTTTGGGGTCCCATAGTGATTTTCATTCTTGTTGAACCCCATGGTGCGCTTACATGTCGGTCATCAACACTCACAGTTTTGGCCGATTCTGACCCGTTTCGTGGACTATTACTCATCGTTTTGGGGCCCCAAAGCGATTTCCATAGTTGTTGAACCCCAAGGTGCGCTTACGTGTCGGTCATCAACACTCACAGTTTTGGCCAATTCTGGCCCGTTTCGTGGGCTATTACTCACTGTTTTGGGGCCCAGAGTGATTTCCACGAGTAACGAACCATGGGTGCACTTACGTGTCGGTCGTCAACACTCACAGTTTTGGCCGATTCTGGCCCATTTCGTGGACTATTACTCACTGTTTTGGGGTCCTGGAGTGATTTCCACGCCATCGGGTGCGTTTATGTGTCGGTCGTCAACACTCGTCGTTTTATCGATTACGGCCCGTTTCATGGACTACTACTCACCGTTTGGTGTCGAAAGTGATTTCCATTCTTGTTGAACCCCAAGGTGCGCTTCGTGTTGTCATCAACACTCACAGTTTTGGCGATTCTGGCCCGTTTAGTGGACTATTACTCCTTTGTTTTGGGGTCCGGAGTTATTTCCACGATGCGAATCCTAGGGTGCGTTTACGTGTCGATCGTCAACTTTTCGTAGTTTTGGCGATTCTGTCCCGTTCATGGACTATTACTCATCGTTTTGGGGCCCGATTTCCATAGTTGTTGAAACCCAAGGTGCGCTTATGTGTCGGTCATCAACACTCACGATTTTGGCCAATTCGGCCCGTTTAAGTGAACTATTACTCACTGTTTTAGGTTCCCGGTGATTTCCACGATAACGAACCACAGGTGCGTTTACGTGTCGGTTATCAATACTACATGATTTAGGCGATTTGACCCGTTTAGTGGACTATTACTCACCGTTTTGGGGTTAGGAATGATTTCCATGATTAACGAACCACAGGGTGCGTTTACATGCGGTCGTCAAGACTCGCGGTTTTTATCGATTCTAACCCGTTTCATGGACTATTACTCACCGTTTTGGGTTCCGAAAGTGATTTCCATTTTTGTTGAACCCCAAGGTGCGCTTACGTGTCGGTCATCAACACTCACAGTTTTGGCGATTACGGCCCGTTCGTGGACTATTACTCCTTTGTTTTGGGGTCCGGAGTTATTTCCACGATATGAAACACAGGGTGTGTTTACGTGTCGGTCATCAACACTTTCGAAGTTTTGGCGATTTGACCCGTTCTTGGACTATTACTCATCGTTTTGGGGCTAAGCGATTTCCATAGTTGTTGAACCCCAAGGTGCGCTTACGTGTCGGTCATCAACACTCACGGTTTTGGCCAATTCGGCCCGTTTAGTGAGCTATTACTCCTTGTTTTGGGGCCGGTGATTTCCACGATAACGAACCACAGGTGCACTTACGTGTCGATCGTCAACACTCACAGTTTTGGCGATTCGGCCCATTCGTGGACTATTACTCCTTTGTTTTGGGGTCTGGGTGATTTCCACGCCATCGGGTGCGTTTATGTGTCGGTCGTCAACACTTTCGTCGTTTTTATCGATTGACCCGTTTCATGGACTACTACTCACCGTTTTGGTGTCGAAAGTGATTTCCATTCTTGTTGAACCCCAAGGTGCGCTTCGTGTTGTCATCAACACTCACAGTTTTGGCGATTCGGCCCGTTTAGTGAACTATTACTCCTTTGTTTTGGGGTCCGGAGTTATTTCCACGATAGCGAATCTAGGGTGCGTTTACGTGTCGATCGTCAACTTTTCGTAGTTTTGGCGATTCTATCCCGTTTCATGGACTATTACTCATCGTTTTGGGGCCCCGATTTCCATAGTTGTTGAAACCCAAGGTGCGCTTATGTGTCGGTCATCAACACTCACAGTTTTGGCCAATTCTGGCCCGTTTCGTGGACTATTACTCACTGTTTTAGGTTCCCAGAGTGATTTCCACGAGTAACGAACCCTGGGGTGCGTTTACGTGTCGGTTATCAATACTCGCAGTTTTGGCCGATTCTGACCCGTTTCGTGGACTATTACTCACCGTTTTGGGGTTCCGGAATGATTTCCATGATTAACGAACCCTGGGGTGCGTTTACATGCCGGTCATCAAGACTCGCGGTTTTTATCGATTCTAACCCGTTTCATGGACTATTACTCACCGTTTTGGGTTCCGAAAGTGATTTCCATTTTTGTTGAACCCCAAGGTGCGCTTCGTGTCGATCGACAACACTCACAGTTTTGGCGATTACAGCCCGTTTAGTGGACTATTACTCCTTTGTTTTGGGGTCCGGAGTTATTTCCACGATAACGAAACACAGGGTGTGTTTACGTGTCGGTCATCAACACTTTCGAAGTTTTGGCCGATTCTGACCCGTTTCGTGGACTATTACTCATCGTTTGGGGGTCCCGAAGCGATTTCCATAGTTGTTGAACCCCAAGGTGCGCTTATGTGTCGGTCATCAACACTCACGAGTTTTGGCCAATTTTGGCCCGTTTAAGTAACCTATTACTCCTTTGTTTTGGGGTGCGGTGATTTCCACGAGTAACGAACCACAGGTGCGTTTACGTGTCGGACGTCAACACTCACAGTTTTGGCGATTCTGGCCCATTTCGTGGACTATTACTCCTTTGTTTTGGGGTCTGGGTGATTTCCACGCTATCGGGTGCGTTCGTGTCGGTCGTCAACACTTTCGTCGTTTTATCGATTCGACCCGTTTCATGGACTACTACTCACCGTTTTGGGGTCCGAAAGTGATTTCCATTCTTGTTGAACCCCAAGGTGCGCTTACGTGTTGTCATCAACACTCACAGTTTTGGCCGATTCTGGCCCGTTTCGTGGACTATTACTCAATGTTTTGGGGTCCCGGAGTTATTTCCACGAGTAACGAATCCTAGGGTGCGTTTACGTGTCGGTCGTCAACACTCGTAGTTTAGGCCGATTCTGGCCCGTTTCGTGGACTATTACTCATCGTTTTGGGGCCCCGATTTCCATAGTTGTTGAAACCCAAGGTGCGCTTACGTGTCGGTCATCAACACTCACAGTTTTGGCCAATTCTGGCCCGTTTCATGGACTATTACTCACTGTTTTAGGTTCCCGGAGTGATTTCCACGAGTAACGAACCCTAGGGTGCGTTTACGTGTCCGTTATCAATACTCGCAGTTTTGGCCGATTCTGACCCGTTTCGTGGACTATTACTCACCGTTTTGGGGTTCTGGAATGATTTCCATGATTAACGAACCCTGGGGTGCGTTCATGTGTCGGTCATCAACACTCAAAGTTTTGGCCTATTCTGACCCGTTTCGTGGACTATTACTCACCGTTTTGGGTTCCGAAAGTGATTTCCATTTTTGTTGAACCCCAAGGTGCGCTTACGTGTCGGTCATCAACACTCACAGTTTTGGCCGATTCTGGCCCGTTTCGTGGACTATTACTCCTGTTTTGGGGTCCGGAGTTATTTCCACGATATGAAACACAGGTGCGTTTACGTGTCGGTCATCAACACTCAAAGTTTTGGCCTATTCTGACCCGTTTCGTGGACTATTACACATCGTTTTGGGGCCCCAAAGCGATTTCCATAGTTGTTGAACCCCAAGGTGTGCTTACGTGTCGGTCATCAACACTCACAGTTTTGGCCAATTCTGGCCCGTTTCGTGGACTATTACTCACTCTTTTGGGGCCCCAGAGTGATTTCCACGAGTAACGAACCCTGGGTGCATTTACGTGTCGGTCGTCAACACTCACAGTTTTGGCCGATTCTGGCCCATTTCATGGACTATTACTCACTGTTTTGGGGTCCTGGAGTGATTTCCACGCCATCGGGTGCGTTTATGTGTCGGTCATCAACACTCACAGTTTTTATCGATTCTGACCCGTTTCATGGACTACTACTCACCGTTTTGGTGTCCGAAAGTGATTTCCATTCTTGTTGAACCCCAAGGTGCGCTTATGTGTTGTCATCAACACTCACAGTTTTAACGATCTGGACCGTTTCATGGACTATTACTCCTTTGTTTTGGGGTCTGGAGTTATTTCCACGATGCGAATCCTAGGAGTGCGTTTACGTGTCGGTCATCAACACTCGCAGTTTTGGCCGATTCTGGCCCGTTTCGTGGACTATTACTCATCGTTTTGGGGCCCCGATTTCCATAGTTGTTGAACCCCAAGGTGCGCTTACGTGTCGGTCATCAACACTCACAGTTTTCGCCAATTCTGGCCCGTTTCGTGGACTATTACTCCTTTGTTTTAGGTTCCGGGTGATTTCCACGATAACGAACCACTGAGAGTGCGTTTACGTGTCGGTTATCAATACTCGTAGTTTTGGCCGATTCTGACCCGTTTCGTGGACTATTACTCACCGTTTTGCGGTTCCGGAATGATTTCCATGATTAACGAACCCTGGGTGCGTTTACGTGCCGGTCATCAAGACTCGTGGTTTTTGTCGATTCTAACCCGTTTCATGGACTATTACTCACCGTTTTGGGTTCCGAAAGTGATTTCCATTTTTGTTGAACCCCAAGGTGCGCTTACGTGTCGGTCATCAACACTCACAGTTTTGGCGATTCGCCCGTTCGTGGACTATTACTCCTTTGTTTTGGGGTCCGGAGTTATTTCCATGAGTATGAAACTTGGGGTGTGTTTACGTGTCGGTCATCAACACTCGAAGTTTTGGCCGATTCTGACCCGTTTCGTGGACTATTACTCATCGTTTTGGGGCCCCAAAGCGATTTCCATAGTTGTTGAACCCCAAGGTGCGCTTACGTGTCGGTCATCAACACTCATAGTTTAGGCCAATTCTGGCCCGTTTCGTGAACTATTACTCACGGTTTTAGGTTCCGGTTGATTTACGAGTAATGAACACTGGGGTGCGTTTACGTGTCGGTCATCAACACTTTCGCAGATTTTGCGATTCGGCCCGTTTAGTGGGCTATTACTCCTTTGTTTTGGGGTCCGGGATGATTTCCATGATTACCAAACCACAGGGTGTGTTTACTTGTCGGTCATCACTTTCGCGGTTTTTGTCGGATTCGACCCGTTTCATGGATTATTACTCACCGTTTTGGGGTCCCATAGTGATTTTCATTCTTGTTGAACCCCATGAGTGCGCTTACATGTCGGTCGTCAACACTCACAGTTTTGGCGATTCTGGCCCGTTCGTGGACTATTACTCCTTTGTTTTGGGGTCAGGGGTGATTTTCACGAGTAACAAACCACAGGGTGCATTTACGTGTCGGTCATCAACACTTTTTCGAGTTTGGCGATTCTGAGCCGTTCGTGGACTATTACTCACTGTTTTGGGGTCCCGGTGATTTCCACGATAACGAACCACAGGTGCGTTCGTGTCGATCGTCAACACTCACGAGTTTGGCCAATTCGGCCCATTTCGTGGACTATTACTCCTTTGTTTTGGGGTCTGGAGTTATTTCCACGCCATAGGGTGCGTTACGTGTCGGTCATCAACACTCATCGTTTTATCGATTGACCCGTTTCATGGACTATTACTCGCCGTTTTGGGGTCGAAACTGATTTCCATTCTTGTTGAACCCCAAAGTGCGCTTCGTGTTGTCATTAACACTCACAGTTTTGGCGATTCTGGCCCGTTTAGTGGACTATAACTCCTTTGTTTTGGGGTCCGGAGTTATTTCCACGATAGCGAATCTAAGTGCGTTTACGTGTCGGTCATCAACACTTTTCATGATTTTGGCGATTCGGCCCATTTCGTGGACTATTACTCGCCGTGTTGGGGCTAAGCGATTTCCATAGTTGTTGAACCCCAAGGTGCGCTTACGTGTCGGTCGTCAACACTCACAGTTTTGGCGTTTCATGGACTATTACTCTTTGTTTTAGGTTCGGGTGATTTCCACGATAACGAACAACTTGGGGTGCGTTTACGTGTCGATCATCAACAATCGCGATTACGGCGATTCGACCCGTTTCGTTGACTATTACTCACCGTTTTGGGGCTAAGCGATTTCCATAGTTGTTGAAACCCAAGATGCGGTAAATATGCCGGTCATCAACACTCACGATTTTGACGATTACGGCCCGTTTAGTGGACTATTAATCACTGTTTTAGGTTCCGGACTGATTTCCACAAATAACGAACAACGGGGTGCGTTTACGTGTCGGTCATCAATACTACGCGATTTTGGCGATTGACCCGTTTAGTGGACTATTACTCACCGTTTTGGGGTCCCAGCGATTTCCATTCTTGTTAAACCCCAAGGTGCGCTTATGTGTCGGTCATCAACACTTGCAGTTTTGGCCGATTTTGGCCCGTTTCGTGACTAACTCACTGTTTTGGGGTCCCGGGGTGATTTCCACGAGTAATGAATCCTGGGGTGCGTGTCGGTCATCAACTTTTCATGTTTTGGCGATTCGAACCGTTCATGGACTATTACTCCTTTGTGTCGGGGTCGGGTGATTTCCATGATTAACGAACCATGGTGTGTGTTTACGTGTCGGTCGTCAATACTCCCGGGTTTTGTTGATTCTGACCCGTTTCGTGGACTATTACTCACCGTTTTGGGGTCCCAAATCGATTTCCATTCTTGTCGATCCCCAAGGTGCGCTTATGTGTCGGTCATCAACACTCATAGTTTTGGCCGATTTTGACCCGTTTCGTGGACTATAACTTACTGTTTTGGGGTCTTGGAGTGATTTCCACGAGTAATGAAGCCTGGGGTGCGTTCATGTGTCGGTAATCAGCACTCACAGTTTGGCGATTCGACCCGTTTAGTGGACTATTACTCACTATTTTGGGGTCCGGAGTTATTTCCATGATATGAAACTTGGGGTGTGTTTACATGTCGGTCGTCAACACTTTCGAAGTTTTGGCGATTGACCCGTTTAGTGGACTATTACTCATCGTTTTGGGGCTAAGCGATTTCCATAGTTGTTGAACCCCAAGGTGCGCTTACGTGTCGGTCATCAACACTCTGATTTAGGCCAATTCTGGCCCGTTTAGTGAACTATTACTCACGGTTTTAGGTTCCGGATTG
This sequence comes from Aegilops speltoides, assembly GCA_021437245.1. Taxonomy (NCBI): domain Eukaryota; kingdom Viridiplantae; phylum Streptophyta; class Magnoliopsida; order Poales; family Poaceae; genus Aegilops; species Aegilops speltoides. The sequence goes on along the minus strand of CM038147.1, from coordinate 470,347,759 downwards.
ATTTACGAGTAATGAACAACGGGGAGTGCGTTTACGTGTCGGTCATCAACACTCATGATTTTTGCGATTACGGCCCGTTTAGTGAGCTATTACTCACTGTTTTGGGGTCCGGGATGATTTCCATGATTACCAAACCACAGGGTGTGTTTACTTGTCGGTCATCGACTTTTCGCGGTTTTTGTCGATTCTGACCCGTTTCATGGATTATTACTCACCGTTTTGGGGTCCCATAGTGATTTTCATTCTTGTTGAACCCCATGGTGCGCTTACATGTCGGCCATCAACACTCACAGTTTGGCGATTCGGCCCGTTCGTGGACTATTACTCCTTTGTTTTGGGGTCGGGGTGATTTTCACGAGTAACAAACCACAGGGTGCATTACGTGTCGGTCATCAACACTTTCATGATTTTGGCGATTTTGAGCCGTTTCGTGGACTATTACTCACTGTTTTGGGGTCCCAGAGTGATTTCCACGAGTAACGAACCCTGGGTGCGTTTACGTGTCGGTCGTCAACACTCACAGGTTTGGCCAATTCTGGCCCATTTCGTGGACTATTACTCACAGTTTTGGGGTCCTGGAGTTATTTCCACGCCATGGGGTGCGTTTACGTGTCGGTCATCAACACTCATCGTTTTTATCGATTCTGACCCGTTTCATGGACTATTACTCGCCGTTTTGGGGTCCGAAAGTGATTTCCATTCTTGTTGAACCCCAAGGTGCGCTTACGTGTTGTCATTAACACTCACAGTTTTGGCCGATTCTGGCCCGTTTCGTGGACTATAACTCACTGTTTTGGGGTCCCGGAGTTATTTCCACGATAGCGAATCTAAGGTGCGTTCGTGTCGGTCATCAACACTTTTCGCGATTTTGGCGATTACGGCCCGTTTAGTGGACTATTACTCATCGTGTTGGGGCTAAGCGATTTCCATAGTTGTTGAACCCAAGGTGCGCTTACGTGTCGGTCATCAACACTCACAGTTTTGGCCGTTTCATGGACTATTACTCACTGTTTTAGGTTCCCGGAGTGATTTCCACGAGTAACGAACACTGGGGTGCGTTTATGTGTCGGTCATCAACAATCGCGATTACGGCGATTCGACCCGTTTCGTTGACTATTACTCACCGTTTGTGGCTGGCGATTTCCATAGTTGTTGAACCCCAAGATGCGGTAATGTGTCGGTCATCAACACTCACAGTTTTGGCCAATTCTGGCCCGTTTCGTGGACTATTAATCACTGTTTTAGGTTCCCGGACTGATTTCCACAAGTAACGAACACTGGGGTGCGTTTACGTGTCGGTCATCAATACTCGCAGTTTTGGCCGATTCTGACCCGTTTCGTGGACTATTACTCACCGTTTTGGGGTCCCAAAGCGATTTCCATTCTTGTTAAACCCCAAGGTGCGCTTATGTGTCGGTCATCAACACTTGCGGTTTTGGCGATTTTGGCCCGTTCGTGACTAACTCCTTTGTTTTGGGGTCGGGGTGATTTCCACGAGTAATGAATCACAGGGGTGCGCGTGTCGGTCATCAACACTTTTCGCGGTTTGGCGATTCTGAACCGTTTCATGGACTATTACTCACTGTGTCAGGGTCCCGGAGTGATTTCCACGATTAACGAACCATGGTGTGTGTTTACGTGTTGGTCGTCAATACTCCCGGGTTTTGTTGATTCTGACCCGTTTCGTGGACTATTACTCACCGTTTTGGGGTCCCAAATCGATTTCCATTCTTGTTGATCCCCAAGGTGCGCTTATGTGTCGGTCATCAACACTCATAGTTTTGGCCGATTTTGACCCGTTTCGTGGACTATAACTTACTGTTTTGGGGTCTTGGAGTGATTTCCACGAGTAATGAAGCCTGGGGTGCGTTCATGTGTCGGTAATCAGCACTCACAGTTTTGGCCGATTCTGACCCGTTTCGTGGACTATTACTCACAGTTTTGGGGTCCCAAAGCGATTTCATAATTGTTGAACCCCAAGGTGCGCTTACGTGTCGGTCATCAACACTCGCTGTTTTGGCCGACTCTGGCCCGTTTCGTGGACTACAACTCACTGTTTTGGTGTTCCGAAGTGATTTCCATGATTAACGAACCCTGGGATGCGTTTACGTGTCGGTCATCAACACTCGTGGTTTTTGTCAATTCTGATCCGTTTCGTGGACTATTACTCACGTTTTGGGGTCCCAAAGTGATTTCCGTTCTTGTTAAACCCCAACGTATTCTTACGTGTCGGTCATCAATACTCCTTTGTTTTGGGGTCCATGATTATTTCCATAGTAGCGAACCACAGGTGCATTTACGTGTCGGTAATCAACACTTTCGTAGTTTTGGCGATTCTAACCCGTTTAGTGGACTATTACTCACCTTTTGGGGCTAAGCGATTTCCATAGTTGTTGAACCCCAAGGTGCGCTTACGTGTCGGTCATCTACACTCATGATTTTGGCGATTCGGCCCGTTTAAGTGAGCTATTACTCACTGTTTTGGGGTCCCGGGGTGATTTCCACGATTACCAAACATTGGGGTGTGTTTACTTGTCGGTCATCAGGACTTTTCGCGGTTTTGTCGATTCTGACCCGTTTCATGGATTAGTGCTCCCCGTTTTGGGGTCCCATAGTGATTTTCATTCTTGTTGAACCCCATGGTGCGCTTACGTGTCGGTCATCAACACTCACAATTTTGGCCGATTCTGGCCCGTTTAGTGGACTATTACTCCTTTGTTTTGGGGTCGGGAGTGATTTTCACGAGTAACAAACCACAGGGTGCGTTACGTGTTGGTCATCAACACTTTCGCGATTTTGGCGATTCGACCCGTTTAGTGGACTATTACTCACTGTTTTGGGGTCCCGGTGATTTCCACGATATGTGAACCACAGGTGTGTTTGCATGTCGGTCGTCAACACTCACAGTCTTGGCCGATTCTGGCCCATTTCGTGGACTATTACTCACTGTTTTGGGGTCCTGGTGTGATTTCCACGCCATGGGGTGCGTTTACGTGTCGGTCATCAACACTCGTCGTTTTTATCGATTCTGACCCGTTTCATGGACTATTACTCACCGTTTTGGGGTCCCAAAGCGATTTCCATTCTTGTTAAACCCCAAGGTGCGCTTATGTGTCGGTCATCAACACTTGCAGTTTTGGCCGATTTTGGCCCGTTTCGTGACTAACTCACTGTTTTGGGGTCGGGGTGATTTCCACGAGTAATGAATCACAGGGTGCATGTGTCGGTCATCAACACTTTCGCGATTTTGGCGATTCTGAACCGTTCATGGACTATTACTCAGCGTGTCGGGGTCCGGGTGATTTCCATGATTAACGAACCATGGTGTGTGTTTACGTGTCGGTCGTCAATACTCCGGGTTTTGTTGATTACGACCCGTTTAAGTGGACTATTACTCATCGTTTTGGGGTCCCAAATCGATTTCCATTCTTGTTGATCCCCAAAGGTGCGCTTATGTGCCGGTCATCAACACTCATAGTTTTGGCGATTTTGACCCGTTTAGTGGACTATAACTTCTTTGTTTTGGGGTCTTGGAGTTATTTCCACGAGTAATGAAGCACAGGGTGCGTTCATGTGTCGGTAATCAGCACTCACAGTTTGGCGATTTGACCCGTTTAGTGGACTATTACTCACTGTTTTGGGGTCCGGAGTTATTTCCATGATGTGAAACTTGGGGTGTGTTTACATGTCGGTCATCAACACTCGAAGTTTTGGCCGATTCTGACCCGTTTCGTGGACTATTACTCATCGTTTTGGGGCCCCAAAGCGATTTCCATAGTTGTTGAACCCCAAGGTGCGCTTACGTGTCGGTCATCAACACTCACAGTTTAGGCCAATTCTGGCCCGTTTCGTGGACTATTACTCACAGTTTTAGGTTCCCGGATTGATTTACACGAGTAATGAACACTGGGGTGCGTTTACGTGTCGGTCATCAACACTCGCAGTTTTTGCCGATTCTGGCCCGTTTCGTGGGCTATTACTCACTGTTTTGGGGTCCCGGGATGATTTCCATGATTACCAAACCCTGGGGTGTGTTTACTTGTCGGTCATCAGCACTCGCGGTTTTTGTCGATTCTGACCCGTTTCATGGATTATTACTCACCGTTTTGGGGTCCCATAGTGATTTTCATTCTTGTTGAACCCCATGGTGCGCTTACATGTCGGTCATCAACACTCACAGCTTTGGCCGATTCTGGCCCGTTTCGTGGACTATTACTCCTTTGTTTTGGGGTCGGGGTGATTTTCACGAGTAACAAACCACAGGGTGCATTTACGTGTCGGTCATCAACACTTTTCATGATTTTGGCGATTACGAGCCGTTTCGTGGACTATTACTCACTGTTTTGGGGTCCGGTGATTTCCACGATAGCGAACCACAGGTGCGTTCGTGTCGGTCATCAACACTCACGAGTTTGGCAATTCGGCCCATTTAAGTGGACTATTACTCACAGTTTTGGGGTCTGGAGTTATTTCCACGCCATGGGAGTGCGTTTACGTGTCGGTCGTCAACACTCGCCGTTTTTATCGATTACGACCCGTTTCATGGACTATTACTCGCCGTTTTGGGGTCGAAAGTGATTTCCATTCTTGTTGAACCCCAAGGTGCGCTTACGTGTTGTCATTAACACTCACGAGTTTGGCGATTCGGCCCGTTTAGTGGACTATAACTCCTTTGTTTTGGGGTCGGAGTTATTTCCACGATAACGAATCTAAGTGCGTTTACGTGTCGGTCATCAACACTTTCGCGATTTTGGCGATTCGGCCCGTTTCATGGACTATTACTCGCCGTGTTGGGGCTAAGCGATTTCCATAGTTGTTGAACCCCAAGGTGCGCTTACGTGTCGGTCATCAACACTCACAGTTTTGGCCGTTTCATGGACTATTACTCACTGTTTTAGGTTCCCGGAGTGATTTCCACGAGTAACGAACACTGGGGTGCGTTTACGTGTCGGTCATCAACAATCGCAGTTCTGGCCGATTCTGACCCGTTTCGTTGACTATTACTCACCGTTTTGGGGCCCCAAAGCGATTTCCATAGTTGTTGAACCCCAAGATGCGGTAATGTGTCGGTCATCAACACTCACAGTTTTGACCGATTCTGGCCCGTTTCGTGGACTATTAATCACTGTTTTAGGTTCCCGGACTGATTTCCACAAGTAACGAACACTGGGGTGCGTTTACGTGTCGGTCATCAATACTCGCAGTTTTGGCCGATTCTGACCCGTTTCGTGGACTATTACTCACCGTTTTGGGGTCCCAAAGCGATTTCCATTCTTGTTAAACCCCAAGGTGCGCTTATGTGTCGGTCATCAACACTTGCAGTTTTGGCCGATTTTGGCCCGTTTCGTGACTAACTCACTGTTTTGGGGTCCCGGGGTGATTTCCACGAGTAATGAATCCTGGGGTGCACGTGTCGGTCATCAACACTTTCGCGATTTTGGCGATTCGAACGTTTCATGGACTATTACTCACAGTGTCAGGGTCCCGGAGTGATTTCCACGATTAACGAACCATGGTGTGTGTTTACGTGTCGGTCGTCAATACTCCCGGGTTTTGTTGATTCTGACCCGTTTCGTGGACTATTACTCACCGTTTTGGGGTCCCAAATCGATTTCCATTCTTGTTGATCCCCAAGGTGCGCTTATGTGTCGGTCATCAACACTCATAGTTTTGGCCGATTTTGACCCGTTTAGTGGACTATAACTTCTTGTTTTGGGGTCTTGGGTGATTTCCACGAGTAATGAAGCACAGGGTGCGTTCATGTGTCGGTAATCAGCACTCACAGTTTGGCGATTCGACCCGTTTAGTGGACTATTACTCACAGTTTGGGGTCCCAGCGATTTCATAATTGTTGAACCCCAAGGTGCGCTTACGTGTCGGTCATCAACTTTTCATTGTTTTGGCGACTCTGGCCCGTTCGTGGACTATTACTCACTGTTTTGGTGTTAGGGTGATTTCCATGATTAACGAACCACAGGATGCGTTTACGTGTCGGTCGTCAACACTTTCGTGGTTTTGTCAATTCTGATCCGTTTAGTGGACTATTACTCACGTTTGGTGTCCCAAAGTGATTTCCATTCTTGTTAAACTAGCGTATTCTTACGTGTCGGTCATCAATACTCCTTTGTTTTGGGGTCCATGATTATTTCCATGAGTGGCGAACCACAGGTGCATTTACGTGTCGGTCATCAACTTTTCGTAGTTTTGGCGATTCTAACCCGTTCGTGGACTATTACTCACCTTTTGGGGCTAAGCGATTTCCATAGTTGTTGAACCCCAAGGTGCGCTTACGTGTCGGTCATCTACACTCATGATTTTGGCGATTCGGCCCGTTCGTGAGCTATTACTCCTTTGTTTTGGGGTCCCGGGGTGATTTCCACGATTACCAAACATTGGGGTGTGTTTACTTGTCGGTCATCAGCACTCGCGGTTTTTGTCGATTCTGACCCGTTTCATGGATTAGTGCTCCCCATTTTGGGGTCCCATAGTGATTTTCATTCTTGTTGAACCCCATGGTGCGCTTACGTGTCGGTCATCAACACTCACAATTTTGGCCGATTCTGGCCCGTTTCGTGGACTATTACTCACTGTTTTGGGGTCCGGGAGTGATTTTCACGAGTAACAAACCCTGGGGTGCGTTTACGTGTTGGTCATCAACACTTTTCGCAGTTTTGGCGATTCGACCCGTTTAGTGGACTATTACTCCTGTTTTGGGGTCCCGGTGATTTCCACGATGCGAACCACAGGTGTGTTTGCATGTCGGTCGTCAACACTCACAGTCTTGGCCGATTTTGGCCCATTTCGTGGACTATTACTCACTGTTTTGGGGTCCTGGTGTGATTTCCACGCCATGGGGTGCGTTTACGTGTCGGTCATCAACACTCGTCGTTTTTATCGATTCTGACCCGTTTCATGGACTATTACTCACCGTTTTGGGGTCTGAAAGTGATTTCCATTCTTGTTGAACCCCAAGGTGCGCTTACGTGTTGTCATCAACACTCACAGTTTTGGCCGATTCTGGCCCGTTTAGTGGACTATTACTCCTTTGTTTTGGGGTCCGGAGTTATTTCCACGAATAACGAATCTAAGTGCGTTTACGTGTCGGTCATCAACTTTTCATGTTTTGGCGATTCGGCCCGTTCTTGGACTATTACTCATCGTTTTGGGGCCCCGATTTCCATAGTTGTTGAACCCCAAGGTGCGCTTACGTGTCGGTCATCAACACTCACAGTTTTGGCCGATTCTGGCCCGTTTCGTGGACTATTACTCACAGTTTTAGGTTCCCAGAGTGATTTCCACGAGTAAAGAACCATGGGGTGCGTTTTCGTGGCGGTCATCAATAATCGCAGTTTTGACCGATTCCGACCCATTTCGTGGACTATTACTCAAAGTTTTGGGGTCCCAAAGCGATTTCCATAATTGTTGAACCACAAGGTGCGCTTACGTGTCGGTCATCAACACTCGCTGTTTTGGCCAATTCTGGCCCGTTCGTGGACTATTACTCACTGTTTTGGTGTCCCGGAGTGATTTCCATGATTAACGAACCCTGGGATGCATTTACGTGTCGGTCTGAAAGTCTCGTGGTTTTTATCGATTCTGATCCGTTTCGTGGACTATTACTCACCGTTTCGGGGTCCCAAAGTGATTTCCATTCTTGTTACACCCCAACGTGCGCTTACATGTCGGTCATCAATACTCCTTTGTTTTGGGGTCCATGATTATTTCCATGGTAGCGAACCACAGGTGCGTTTACGTTTGATCATCAACACTTTCGTAGTTTTGGCGATTCTAACCCGTTCGTGGACTATTACTCATCGTTTTGGGGCTAAGCGATTTCCATAGTTGTTGGACCCCAAGGTGCGCTTACGTGTCGGTCATCTACACTCGCAGTTTTGGTCGATTCTGGCCCGTTTCGTGGGCTATTACTCACTGTTTTGGGGTCCCGGGGTGATTTCCACGATTACCGAACCCTGGGGTGTGTTTACTTGTCGGTCATCAGCACTCGCGGTTTTTGTCGATTCTGACCCGTTTCATGGATTATTACTCACCATTTTGGGGTCCCATAGTGATTTTCATTCTTGTTGAACCCCATGGTGCGCTTACGTGTCGGTCATCAACACTCACAGTTTTGGCCGATTCTGGCCCGTTCATGGACTATTACTCCTTTGTTTTGGGGTCGGGGGTGATTTTCACGAGTAACAAACCACAGGGTGCGTTTACGTGTCGGTCATCAACACTTTTCGCGATTTTGGCGATTCGACCCGTTTCGTGGACTATTACTCACTGTTTTGGGGTCCCGGTGATTTCCACGATAACGAACCACAGGTGCGTTTGCGTGTCGATCGTCAACACTCACGGTCTTGGCGATTCGGCCCATTTCGTGGACTATTAATCCTTTGTTTTGGGGTCTGGGTGATTTCCACGCCATGGGGTGCGTTTACGTGTCGGTCATCAACACTCGTCGTTTTTATCGATTCTGACCCGTTTCACGGACTATTACTCACCGTTTTGGGGTCTGAAAGTGATTTCCATTCTTGTTGAACCCCAAGGTGCGCTTACGTGTTGTCATCAGCACTCACAGTTTTGGCCGATTCTGGCCCGTTTCGTGGACTATAACTCACTGTTTTGGGGTCCCGGAGTTATTTCCACGATTAACGAATCCTAGGGTGCGTTTACGTGTCAGTCATCAGCACTCACGGTTTTTGTCGATTCTGACCCGTTTCATGGATTATTACTCACCGTTTTGGGGTCCCATAGTGATTTTCATTCTTGTTGAACCCCATGGTGCCCTTACGTGTCGGTCATCAACACTCACAGTTTTGGCCGATTCTGGCCCGTTTCGTGGACTATTACTCACTGTTTTGGGGTCCGAGAGTGATTTTCACAAGTAACAAACCCTGGGGTGCGTTTACGTGTCGGTCATCAACACTCGCAGTTTTGGCCGATTCTGACCCGTTTCGTGGACTATTACTCATTGTTTTGGGGTCCCAGAGTGATTTCCACGAGTAATGAACCCTGGGTGCGTTTACGTGTCGGTCGTCAACACTCACAGTCTTGGCCAATTCTGGCCCATTTCGTGGACTATTACTCACTGTTTTGTGGTCCTAGACTGATTTCCACGCCATGGGGTGCGTTTACGTGTCGGTCATCAACACTCGCAGTTTTGGCCGATTCTAACCCGTTTCATGGACTATTACTCACCGTTTTGGGGCCCCAAAGCGATTTCAATAGTTGTTGAACCCCAAGGTGCGCTTACGTGTCGGTCATCTACACTCGCAGTTTTGGTCGATTCTGGCCCGTTTCGTGGGATATTACTCACTGTTTTTGGGTCCCGGGGTGATTTCCACGATTACCGAACCATAGGGTGTGTTTACTTGTCGGTCATCAGCACTCGCAGTTTTTGTCGATTCTGACCCGTTTCATGGATTATTACTCACCGTTTTAGGGTCCCATAGTGATTTTCATTCTTGTTGAACCCCATGGTGCCCTTACGTGTCGGTCATCAACACTCACAGTTTTGGCCGATTCTGGCCCGTTTCATGGACTATTACTCACTATTTTGGGGTCGAGTGATTTTCACGAGTAACAAACCACAGGGTGCGTTTACGTGTCGGTCATCAACACTCGCATGATTTTGGCGATTGACCCGTTTAGTGGACTATTACTCATTGTTTTGGGGTCCCGGTGATTTCTCGATAACGAACCACAGGTGCGTTTACGTGTCGATCGTCAACACTCACGGTCTTGGCAATTCGGCCCATTTAGAGACTATTACTCACTGTTTTGTGGTCTGGGTGATTTCCACGCCATGGGAGTGCGTTTACGTGTCGGTCATCAACACTTTCGCGGTTTTGGTCGATTCTAACCCGTTTAGTGGACTATTACTCACCGTTTTGGGGCCCCAAGCGATTTCCATAGTTGTTGAACCCCAAAGGCGCTTACGTGTCGGTCATCTACACTCATGATTTTGGCGATTCGGCCCGTTTCGTGAGCTATTACTCTTTGTTTTGGGGTCGGGGTGATTTCCACGATTTCCGAACCACAGGGTGTGTTTACTTGTCGGTCATCGGCTTTTCGCGGTTTTGTCGATTCGACCCGTTTCATGGATTATTACTCACCGTTTGGGGTCCCATAGTGATTTTCATTCTTGTTGAACCCATGGTGCCCTTACGTGTCGGTCGTCAACACTCACAGTTTTGGCTGATTACGGCCCGTTTAGTGGACTATCACTCCTTTGTTTTGGGGTCGAGTGATTTTCACGAGTAACAAACCACAGGGTGCGTTTACGTGTCGGTCATCAACACTTTCATGATTTTGGCGATTCGACCCGTTTCGTGGACTATTACTCATTGTTTTGGGGTCCCAGAGTGATTTCCACGAGTAACGAACCCTGGGTGCGTTTACGTGTCGGTCGTCAACACTCACAGTCTTGGCCAATTCTGGCTCATTTCGTGAACTATTACTCACTGTTTTGTGGTCCTAGAGTGATTTCCACGCCATGGGGTGCGTTTACGTGTCGGTCATCAACACTCGCAGTTTTGGCCGATTCTAACCCGTTTCGTGGACTATTACTCACCGTTTTGGGGCCCCAAAGCGATTTCCATAGTTGTTGAACCCCAAGGTGCGCTTACGTGTCGGTCATCTACACTCGCAGTTTTGGTCGATTCTGGCCCGTTTCGTGGGCTATTACTCACTGTTTTGGGATCCCGGGGTGATTTCCCGATTACGAACCACAGGGTGTGTTTACTTGTCGGTCATCCTTTTCGCGGTTTTTGTCGATTGACCCGTTTCATGGATTATTACTCACCGTTTGGGGTCCCATAGTGATTTTCATTCTTGTTGAACCCCATGGTGCCCTTACGTGTCGGTCATCAACACTCACAGTTTTGGCGATTCGGCCCGTTCGTGGACTATTACTCCTTTGTTTTGGGGTCGGGGGTGATTTTCACGAGTAACAAACCACAGGGTGCGTTTACGTGTCGGTCATCAACACTTTCGCAGTTTTGGCGATTGACCCGTTCGTGGACTATTACTCATTGTTTTGGGGTCGGTGATTTCCACGAGTAATGAACCCAGGTGCGTTTACGTGTCGATCGTCAACACTCACAGTCTTGGCCGATTCGGCTCATTTCGTGAACTATTACTCCTTTGTTTGTGGTCCTAAGTGATTTCCACGCCATGGGGTGCGTTTACGTGTCGGTCATCAACACTTTCGCGATTTTGGCGATTCTAACCCGTTTCGTGGACTATTACTCACCGTTTGGGGCTAAGCGATTTCCATAGTTGTTGAACCCCAAAGTGCGCTTACGTGTCGGTCATCTACACTCGCAGTTTTGGTCGATTCTGGCCCGTTTCGTGGGCTATTACTCACTGTTTTGGGATCCCGGGGTGATTTCCACGATTACCGAACCACAGGGTGTGTTTACTTGTCGGTCATCGGCTTTTCGCGGTTTTGTCGATTGACCCGTTTCATGGATTATTACTCACCGTTTTGGGGTCCCATAGTGATTTTCATTCTTGTTGAACCCCATGGTGCCCTTACGTGTCGGTCATCAACACTCACAGTTTTGGCGATTACGGCCCGTTCGTGGACTATTACTCCTTTGTTTTGGGGTCGGGGTGATTTTCACGAGTAACAAACCACAGGGTGCGTTTCGTGTCGGTCGTCAACTTTTCATGATTTTGGCGATTCGACCCGTTCGTGGACTATTACTCATTGTTTTGGGGTCCCGGTGATTTCCACGAGTAACGAACCCTGGGTGCGTTTACGTGTCGGTCGTCAACACTCACAGTCTTGGCCAATTCTGGCTCATTTCGTGAACTATTACTCACTGTTTTGTGGTCCTAGAGTGATTTCCACGCCATGGGGTGCGTTTACGTGTCGGTCATCAACACTCGCAGTTTTGGCCGATTCTAACCCGTTTCGTGGACTATTACTCACCGTTTTGGGGCCCCAAAGCGATTTCCATAGTTGTTGAACCCCAAAGTGCGCCTCGTGTCGGTCATCTACACTCATGATTTTGGTCGATTACGGCCCGTTTAGTGGCTATTACTCCTTGTTTTGGGATCGGGGTGATTTCCACGATTACGAACCACAGGGTGTGTTTACTTGTCGGTCATCAGCACTCGCGGTTTTTGTCGATTCTGACCCGTTTCATGGATTATTACTCACCGTTTTGGGGTCCCATAGTGATTTTCATTCTTGTTGAACCCCATGGTGCCCTTACGTGTCGGTCATCAACACTCACAGTTTTGGCCGATTCTGGCCCGTTTCGTGGACTATTACTCACTGTTTTGGGGTCCGGGAGTGATTTTCACGAGTAACAAACCTTGGGGTGCGTTTACGTGTCGGTCATCAACACTCACAGTTTTGGCCGATTCTGACCCGTTTCGTGGACTATTACTCACTGTTTTGGGGTCCCAGAATGATTTCCACGAGTAACGAACCCTGGGTGCGTTTACGTGTCGGTCGTCAACACTCACGGTCTTGGCGATTCGGCCCATTTCGTGGACTATTACTCCTTTGTTTTGGGGTCTGGGTGATTTCCACGCCATGGGAGTGCGTTCGTGTCGGTCATCAACACTTTCGTCGTTTTATCGATTACGGCCCGTTTCATGGACTATTACTCACCGTTTTGGGCTCTGAAATTGATTTCCATTCTTGTTGAACCCCAAAGTGCGCAGGGTTGTCATCAACACTCACGAGTTTGGCGATTCGGCCCGTTTCATGGATATTACTCCTGTTTTGTGGTCGGAGTTATTTCCACGATAGCGAATCCTAGGGTGCGTTCGTGTCGGTCATCAATACTCATGATTTTGACGATTGACCCGTTCATGGACTATTACTCACAGTTTTGGGGTCCCAGCGATTTCCATAATTGTTGAACCCCAAGGTGCGCTTACGTGTCGGTCATCAACTTTTCATTTGTTTTGGCGATTCGGCCCGTTCGTGGACTATTACTCCTTTGTTTTGGTGTCCGGGTGATTTCCATGATTAACAAACCACAGGATGCATTTACGTGTCGGTCATCAAAACTTCGTGGTTTTATCGATTTTGATCCATTTAGTGGACTATTACTCACCGTTTGGGGTCCCAAAGTGATTTTCATTCTTGTTAAACTAGCGTGCACTTAGGTGTCGGTCATCAATACTCCTTTGTTTTGGGGTCGAAGTTATTTCCATAGTAGCGAACCACAGGTGCATTACGTGTCGGTCATTAACTTTTCGTAGTTTTGGCGGTTCTAACCGTTTAGTGGACTATTACTCACTGTTTTGGGGCCCCAAAGTGATTTCCATAGTTGTTGAACCCCAAGGTGCGCTTGCGTGTCGGTCATCAACACTTTCATGATTTTGGCGATTCTGGCCCGTTTGTGAGCTATTACTCACTGTTTTGGGGCCCTTGGTTATTTCCATGATTACGAACCACAGGGTGTGTTTACTTGTTGGTTATCGGCTTTTCGCGGTTTTTGTCGATTGACCCGTTTCATGGATTATTACTCACCGTTTTGGGGTCTGTCGATTGTCAAAACCAGCGGATCTCGGGTAGGGGTCCCGACTGTGCGTCTAGGCGCATAGTAACGAGGCGAGGACATGATGTTTTACCCAGGTTGGGCCCTCTTGATGGAGGTAAAACCCTCGTCTGCTTGATTAATATTGATGATATGGGTAGTACAAGAGTGGATCTACCACGAGATCAAGGAGGCTAAACCTAGAAGCTAGCCTATGGTATGATTGTTGTAATGTATGTTGTGTCCTCGGACTAAAGCCTTCCGGTTTATATAGACACGGAGGAGGCTAGGGTTACAGTCGGTTACAATGGTAGGAGATCTACATATCCGTATCGCCAAGCTTGCCTTCCACGCCAAGGAAAGTCCCATCCGGACACGGGGCGAGTCTTCAATCTTGTATCTTCGTAGTCTTGGAGTCGTGGGGCGATAATAGTCGACTGTCCGGACACCCCTAGTCGAGACTCCTCGGTAGCCCCGAACCAGGCTTCAATGGCGATAAGTCCAGTAGCGTTTATAGTCTTGGCGTTGCAAGGTGGGTTCTCCTTCAAATTCCATGTATCTGCCGAACCGTGTCGGCTTCATCTTGAATCTTGTGTTCCTCGGCTTCTCGCCAAATAATGGCCCTCTTCCACGCGTCCTTGCAATTTGAAAAGCCAGGTGTCTTTTACATTTCACCCCCTAGTTCTTGTGGTCGTCCGCCTAGAAAGAGGCAAGAATCCAGATCTAAACCACGTCTTCCTCCATGAATACTTCATGAGCGCCTTTGACCTAAAATCCATTCCATCATGGATCGTCGGCAGCGGCTCTTCTTCTCGCTCCCAGCCCACCGCTAGGGGTGGAGGAGGTGCTCTATTCCGCTGTGAGCTAGTGAAGCTCAAGCGGGGATATCTCCCTCCGGCCTTCATGATCCAGTTCGAGCAGGCTGGTTACTATCAAGGTGGGAGGCAGCGGAGGCTACCCCAAGCCCCAATAAGGGGGCGAGTATGCCGTCCCCTATCGATAAGGGGACTCGGTTCCCAATACATCCATTCCTCGCGGGCTCACAGAGTTCTCGGACTCAGCTCCACCACCTCACGCCCGCCTCATCACTGCATATCCTTGAGCTCGTAGCTCTTCTGCGAGCTGTTCACTGGGCATTGAGCCCCATTTTGCATTATGGAAGAGGTTGTTACGCCTCGTACCCCGTTCTTCTGAGGGTCCATATATCAAGTGGTGGCCTTGAAATATGGCGCATCGCGGGACGGATAACCATCCGGTACTCCCAGAAAGCGTCGAAGGCGGCCTTGAGTGGTTTTATATAGGAGATGCTCGCTGCGGACCCGATCCGGATTGGCCTCTGAGTTTAGTGCTGCTCCCGAAGAAAGCGCCTCATTTGGCGCCCGGAGCCCGATTGGAGGAAGACAAGGCGTCCATTACTTGATGGGCGAATTAGATTCTTGGCCCATTCGGGTTGACCATGATTGGAGTCATGGCGACATGCATCATCTTGAAGTACAGCCATTACAATCTGAGGCCACCCTATGTGGGACTTCAGCGGGGAGGGCGATGCCACCCGTCACGGCCGCAAAGGGCGGATTCGACCGAGGATCTGGTAGAGATCCTTTCCGGCTGTATAAGGGGAAAGGAGGACTTCCTTGAGCGAACCCTTTGAATGGGTTTTCCATGATCAACCCTAGAGGATGGGTGGCGAACACCTTTAAGGCTCAACCCATTCTCCGAAGTTTAAGCTTCTTTACATTATGTCTTGGCGCGAGGTCTCGCGGTTGTGGAGGAC
This sequence comes from Aegilops speltoides, assembly GCA_021437245.1. Lineage (NCBI taxonomy): Eukaryota > Viridiplantae > Streptophyta > Magnoliopsida > Poales > Poaceae > Aegilops > Aegilops speltoides. Next base: position 470,332,477 of record CM038147.1, on the reverse strand, counting down.
ATGGTAAGTCCGCTCCGCAACCGAGGATCGAAAGATCCTTGGATCCGGCCTTCGAAGAGGACCCGGACATCGAGGTGGAGCTGATCGACGGGGTATTTCACCAGCTTAGCATGGATGGTGCTATGGTTGCCATTACGGCGAACTACCCCGGACTGTATCCGGCTTCTCAGGTGACCGTGACTGAAGTCCGAACACCACTATCTCTTCCTTTCCCCTTTCTAACCTTCGCGAACGATGGTATGTTACAGGAAGTGTCTTTCTGGCGGAAGCCGAGCCAGCGGCGGTGACCAGAAGAGCGATCTGGACCGGCGGCGGAAAAGGGCGTGGTGCGGCGGAAGCGTCACCGCAAAGGTATAGCTCATATTTGAATTTTGAACAACGTTCTAGGAAGCGCTGAGTGCTCATGATCTTTGTAGGAGAAAAAGCGCTCGCGGACTACGGCGCGAAATTCTTGATCCAACCTACACGGCCGGGCTCGGCGCCCGGCACGGAGGGAGGCAAGCGCAAAGGCAGGTGGATCCTTCTCCAGCGGAGGACACCGACAGGTATCGCCACCAAGTGCGAGGTGGGGCGCCATGAACCATAGGCGCGCCGGACGATATTTTCGTGAGCGTGCTTCTCCCACGAGGCATTGGATGCCTTTAGCGCGAGGCAGCGCATCTCCGTGCCGCTCAAGATGGTTTTACGAGCCACGGGCGGTATGTGAAAAGACATACGGGTAAAGGAATTTTAATGGTTATATATACGGTAGCCCCGAGACTTAAATTGGTTATATTAACTGATTTAGGATCATTTAACGTAAGCTCTTCTGAGAAGAATGCCCGGCTGTCTCGGGAGCTACAAGATTACAAGGCCCAACGAGTCGCACTTGCTGCGCAGGAGGAATCTGAAGACCCCCTAGTAACACATTTTATTAATAAATATAAGCGTTGTGCGGCGTGCGCGCAAGTCTAAAAATGACATTGCAGATGCCGCCGGACAAGATCCGGAAAGGCAAGCATTGCTGCACCAGCTCAAGGCTGACGAGAGTGTGCTGAATAGGGTGCAGCAAGAAAGGAACAAGCTCTAGGATGCCTACGCCAAGCTTGGAGAGGAGCTTGAAGGCGCTCGAGCCGAACTATCCGGCTCCGTTAAGGAGAATCAACGGCTTCGTCGCGGCATTTATAGTAAGTGCTTGAGCGGACTCCTTTGAGAAGAAGAGTTCGGCGAGGAAGTATATTGACATGATATGTCTTGTAGTTATACTCACAGGTCGTCCTGCGGAGAGATGCCGTATCAGCGGGTGATCAACTTCTCGGCTATTGCAGCTGCTCGAGCGAGTTCGGCGAGGCAATGGCGGCGTCGTCCGGGCTTTATGGCCAGCCTGTCCCTACCCAAGGGCCTTGGGGAGCTTGCGGAGAAAGATTCGAGGAGTGCGGTGGCGCTTCCGTTTGTGGAAAGATTTGGCTTGCCGTCAAGGTGCCGAGGAGGCTTGGGCCATGGTGAAGGCAGCGGTATAAGGCGGATCCCAACCATATGGCGAATTTGGACGGTGGGGCCCGATGGGAAGGAGATCCTGTGAGTTTAGTATACAGCCAAGTAGAGTTGGCTGCTAAATTCTCTAGCAGGATTGTAAGTTAAACGACTGTTAGGCGAGATTGAGGAGGAATACTATCGATAAATTTGACAATGTATGTTTTCCTTTAAAATGACATGTGAAATGCCTTCTAGCGGATTGTAGATCGTTTGTCTTTGCCGACCTTTTCGCTTCAACCTCGGGACCCTAGAGTCGGAGTGTGTCCAAATACCTGCTCGGTTAAGAAACAACGGGGTATGCATGGAGACCCGGCGTAGGGGTCATTAGTGCTTTATCGGACAAGTGCCCAACTAGTTATGTTATATTACATGGTTAGTAGAAACATCTTCGGGAGAATAGTTCCGTTAAGGGTTCCTTTCCACAGGAGGCATGCCCTAAAGTGCATGTCGGACTGCGAAAAAGCAGAAAAAACATCTGAGGCGGATAAATAAGTAGGTAAAAAATCATCTTTCAAGTCACCGATCGAATATTCCCTTAAGAGCGCTAGCTTTTGGCTTCACCCGGTCGAGGTACACATCCGGTGACCGGCGGTAACAATTGCAGAGGTGCTCCTTTACCACCTAGCGAACAATCGGGAGCGTGAGGGGTAAGCACAGGAGCGAACAACCCACAGCCAAAACTTAAGTCATATCGATGCATATAATGGTGAATAAGAGGTACATGTGGAAGCTTGACACATGTCTTTGGGCATAAGCCCTTATAATTAAGCACGGTAAAAAGCCCCGAGTATAATCGGTCGGATGGCACATCAAGTGTGTCTGAATAATGCGCAAGTAGGCCCTTAAGGGCTTTTTAGGAAAAAGGTTAAAGAAGAAGAGAAATAAAAGACAGCTGAAGTGTAAAAATTTGGGCCGGGGAAGGGGCGAACTCTTAGTCGGCGCTAAACATAGAATCTTTGGGGCGGGCTGCGTTCCATGGGTTCGGCTCGAGTCGGTTGTCCGATGCATTTCGTAGGCGGTATGCTCCATGGTCAGGACTTGATCGATAATGAAGGACCCTCAATTTGGCTTGAGCTTGTCCTTTTTCTTGTCCGGCGGTGTAGAACTAGTTCGCCAATGTTGTAAGTCTTGGCCCGTGCTTCTACCTTTGATATCTTGAGCTCTGCTTTGATAGAATGCGGGGCGAGCCTTGGCGGCGTTGCGTTCTTCCTCAATCGTCAAACTGTCTTGCCGATCCAACTCGGCTTCTCTTTCTTCATACATGCGTACTCGAGGTGAGTCATGAATAATGTCATGAGGGAAGCGCCTCTGCGCCGTATCTCTCTGTTTTGGTGGTTTGGCCTCTATCCATTTGGTGAATTTGTCCACCATGACCAATAGGTACCTTTGCTTGTGGGTTCCCCCTTTAAGGGGTCCAACCATATCAAGCCCCAGACCCATGACGGCGGGTAATGGGTATAGTTTTGAGGCGGTGGGTGGCATATGGCTCTGATTAGCAAAGAGCTGACAACCGACGCATCTTTGGACTAAGTCCTGAGCATCTGCCCGGGCTGTCGGCCAATAAAATCCTGTACGGAATGCCTTTCCTACAAGGGCCCGGGCTGCTGCGTGGAGGAATACAGTTAGTAGATTTGACAATGTATTTCAAAATGACATGTGAAATGCCTTCTAGCCGGATTGTAGATCGTTTGTCTTTGCCGACCTTTTCGCTTCAACCTCGGGACCCTAGAGTCCGGAGTGTGTCCGAATACCGTTTTGGTTAAGAAACAACCGTGGTATGCATGGAGACCAGGCGTAGGGGTCATTAGTGCTTTATCAGACAAGTGCCCAACTAGTTATGTTATATTACATGGTTAGTAAGAAACATCTTCCAGGGAGAATAGTTCCGTTAAGGGTTCCTTTCCCTGGGAGGCATGCCCTAAAGTGCATGTCCGAACTGCAAAGAAAGCAGAAAAACATCTGGGGGCGGATAGATAAATAGGTAAAAAGTCATCTTTTAAGTCACCGACCGAATATTCCCTTAAGAACGCTAGCTTTCGGCTTCACCTAGTCTGAGGTACACATCCGGTGACCAGCGGTAACAATCGCAGAGGTGCTCCTTTACCTCCTAGCGAACAATCGGGAGCGTAGGGGTAAGCAGAGAGCGAGCAACCCAACCGCCAAAACTTAAGTCATATCGATGCATATAATGGCGAGTAAAAGGTACATGTGGAAGCTTGACACATGTACTGGGTATGAAACCCTTATAATTGAGCTTCTGTTCAAAAAGCCCCCAGGAATGATGAGTGCGGATGGCACATCATGTGTATGCGAAAAAAAATGCGAAAATAGGCCCATAAGGGCTTTTTTTTAAAAGGCGTAAAAAGAGAAATAAAACACAGCCGAAGTGTAAAAGTTTGGACGGGGGAAGGGGACGAACTCTTAGTCCGGCGCTAGGCGTAGAATCGTCGGAGGCGGGCTGCATTCCATGGGTTCGGCTCGAGTCGGTTATCCGGCGCATTTAAGTAAACGGTATGCTCCGCGGTCGAGGACTTGATCGATAATGAAGGGCCCTCCATTTTGGCTTGAGCTTGTCCTTTTTCTTGTCCGTGAGGCGTAGAACTAGTTCACCAGCGTTGTAAGTCTTGGCCCGTACTTCTCTGCTTTGATATCTTGAACCTGCTGCTGATAAAATTGAAAGCGAGCCTTGCGGCGTCACGTTCTTCCTCAATATGTCCAAGCTGTCCTGCCGATCATGCTCGGCCTCTCTTTCCTCGTACATGCGCTTTTCGGGGTGAGTCATGAATAATGTCCGAGGCAAGACTGCCTCTGCGCCGTATACCATAAAAATGGTGTGAATCCGGTAATGCGGTTGGGCGTTGTCGCAGCCCCCCAAAGTGCAGTCGAGCTCCTCGACCAAGTCGTGTCGATTTAGTAAGTGACCGCACTAGTGCGGGTTTAATGCCGCTCATTATTAGATCATTTGCTCGTTCCACTTGACCGTTGGTTTGAGGTGATAGGCGAGCGTAGTCGAGCTTGATGCCCATATTTTTGCACCATGACTTGACCTTGTCGGCTGTGAAATTCGTGCGTTATCGGTGATGATCTTTGTGGGGGACTCCGTGGCGGTGTACTACCCGGATATAAAGTCTATCACTGGTCGGACTCTGCCGTTTTGACCGGTTTGGCCTCTATCCATTTGGTGAATTTATCCACCATGACCAATAGGTATCTTTGCTTGTGGGTTCCCCTTTTGGGGTCCAACCATACCAAGCCCCTAGACCATGACGGCGGGTAATGGGTATAGTTTTGAGGCGGTGGGCGGCATGTGGCTCTGATTAGCAAAGAGGCGACAGCCGGCGCATTCTGGACTAAGTCTGAGCATCTGCCGGGCCGTCGGCCATAAAATCTGTCTGGAATGCCTTTCCTACAAGGGCCGGGCTGCTGCGTGGTGTCCGCCTAGTCCGGCATGAATTTCCGCCGGAGGGCCGCCCTTCCTCTTGGAGATACACCTTTGAAGGACTCGGTTGTACTTTTCTTATAAAGTTCTCCCTCGTGGACCTTGTAGGCTTTCGATCGCGGACTATCGGCGGGCCTCGTTTTGGTCTTGGGAAGTTCCTGCCTAAGCGGTAGGCTAGAAAGGTTACGTCCGCAGGCGATTACTGCCATTATAACGTGGGCTGAGGTGTTATGTCATCGGCTGAATCGCCGGTTGGCGCGGTTTTTTCCGGTTTGTCACTTCCGGACACCTCTTCCCATAGTACGGATGGCTTGATGAGCCGTTCCAGGAAGATATTTGGAGGGACAGCATCACTTTTCGCGCCGATGCGTGCCAGTACGTCGGCCGCTTGGTTATTGTCTCGGGCTATGTGATGGAATTTGAGTCCTTCAAACCGAGCTGACATTTTTAGAACGGCGTTGCGATATGCTACTATTTTCGGATCCTTGGCGTCAAAGTCTATATTTATTTGGGATATTGCAAGGTTTGAATCCCCGCGCACCTCTAGGCGTTGAATACCCATGGAGACTGCCATCCGGAGACCATGTAATAGGGCCTCGTATTCGGCTGCGTTGTTGGAGTCCGTGTACATTATTTGAAGTACGTACTGGACTGTGTCCCCGGTTGGGGACATCAATACGACACCAGCCCCCAGTCCGGCCAACATTTTAGAGCCGTCGAAATGCATAACCCAATTGGAGTATCGCCGTACTCTTTAGGGAGTTGACCGGTCCATTCAGCGGCGAAGTCAGCCAAAACTTGTGACTTTATAGCTCGCGAGGTTTGTAAGTTATATCGAATGGTAAGATCTCAATGGCCCATTTGCAATCCTGCCCGTTCGTCGCGGTTATTTATAATGTCATTGAGTGGTACTTGAGGCCATTGTTATCGAACACTCTTGAAAGTAGTGTCGAACTTAGGGATGCCATGAAGACCGCATATGCTATCTTCGATAGTGCGGGTAGCAGGACTTGCGGGGGTTAACACGGTGGATACATAATACACTGGTTTTGAAGAGAATTTCTGCCCTTACAGCCGCTTGTTCGACAGCGAGGACGCGCTTACAACTTGATGCGTTGCTGCGATGTATAATAACATTGGTTACGCCCAAAGTGGGCGCGGCGGAGACGGTTGTTGCCAATATGGCCTTTATTTCTTGAGTCGGCGGTGGCAGCATCCGTCCCTCAAAGTGTTGGTGCGCTGAGGAGGCGATAGAGGGCGCCTTTTCTCCTAGGCGGAGATAAAGCGGCTTAAGGCTGCCGCATCCTGTTAATTTTGTATTTGTTTGAGGTCTTTTGGAATATCCAACTATAGTGAGCTCGGATTTTAGTCGGGTTTGCTTCAATTCCTCTACGGATACAATGAAGCCCAGCACTTTCCGGCGGTACAGCGCATTTTTCGGATTGACTTGATATCATATGCTCACGAGGTTATCAAATATGAGCCTCAAATCGTCTACTAGAGTTTCGGCGTGTTTTGTTTTGGCGACTCGTCGTCTCGTATCTCTCATTGTTTTCCGATCTGGGTGGCGGACATGTTTGAATCATGCGCTGATATGTTGCGCGGCATTTTTAAGTCGAAGGGCATCGTGTTGAAGCGAGAATGGTGCGTATGGGGTGATGAATGCCGTTGCGGCTTGGTCGCTTCCGCCATCTTGATTTGATGATTGCGGTATCGTCGAGGAAACACAATGAATCGTGCCCGTGGTAGCATCGATAATTTGGTCGATCTTGGGGAAGAGGAAGGCATCCTTTAGGCAAGCCTTATTGAGGTCTTTGAAATCGACCGCAGGCGCCGAGTTTGTCCTTCTTTGGTACCATTACAGTTGCTAGCCAGTCCGGATGTTTGATATCTTTGATGAATCCGGCTTCCAATAGTTTGGCTAGCTCTTCTCCCATTGCTGTCTTTTGGGTTGGAAAATCGTCGAAGAACTGTTTGGTAGCTTAAATCCTTTTAGGATGTTTAGGCTGTGTTACGCCAATCTGCGTGGGATTCGGGCATATCAGAAGGATGCGGTAATGTCGATTTTCTGAAGGAATTCGCGTAGTCTGGCGTCTACTTGAGGTTCAATTGTGCCCCAATGGAGGCCGTCTTTGTTGGGTCCATTGGATGGACCTGGAATTTTGTTATTTCATCTGCTGGTTTGAAGGAGGTGGACTTGGATCTTTATCGAGTATCACATCGTCCTGTTCACCGTGGGCGTGGCGCGATGAGTTCTTCTGCCGCTAAGGCTTGGATAGTGCCTCGAGGGCTAGTGCGGCTGTCTTGTTTTTTGGGCGGAGTGCTATGTCGGATCACTAACAAGAGTGATTATTCCGCTGGGTCCGAGCATTTTGAGCTTCATGTACCCGTAATGAGGTCTTGCTTGAAAAATTGTGAATGCCTCTCGTCCTAATATAGCGTGATATCCGCTATTGAGCAGGGGCCACTTGGAGCGTGACTTCTTGGATCTGTAATTGTCCGCGAGCGAACACCACATCAAGTGTGATTTGTCCGGTGCAGCGTGCCTCCCGGCTAGGGATTATTCCTCTAAAGGTTGTGCTGCCGCTCAATCGGCTCAATCGATTTCCATTTTCCCATGAGTTTCCTCGTAGATGAGGTTTAATCGCTGCCGCCATCCATGAGGAGTTTTGTCAGTCGAAAGTCGTCCACTATGGGACTAAGCACCAGTGCGGCTGGTGCTCTGGCTGTTCGGAATTTAGGCTCGTCGCTGGCTTGAAGGTGATAGCTGTGTCCTCCATGGATTTGTTGTTGCTATTTGGTAGACTTGGCGAGTCCATGGATTGTTAAGCTTTCGCATATTGTTTGTGTGAAAGTCTCGAAGACTATTGATACCGTGCGGTATTGTTGGAGTTGTTTTCTTGGGGCTAAAGCTCCTCGCCACTTTTGGCCACCTGCCGTAATATCAACATGCTCGAAGGCTATGAGTTGGGGCGGCTCCCTACGTACTATAAACTTACGGGGTCCATTGAGCCATCCCTCCGATGCGGTTCCGTTTCCCTTATTGGGTTTTGCTTTTCTTTTTTGCATCGGGGGCTGATTGTAAGGCGCCCTTTTCTCTTGATTTGGGTTTGGGGCTGGATTATCCCAAAATTGATTTTCGGTTTTCGGAAACTCTCCATCGCCTGATGCTTCGTACTATGGATGCGGATCGGTGAAGCGTAATTTTCACTACTAGGAAAAGGCATGCTAGTGGCGCACAGTTTTGCCTTCTAATGGCGCATGGCTGGTGTGCATGCGGCATCACGCCATTAAATTTCTTTCTAATGGCGCACCACATGTCGCCATTAGAATCAGTATTCTAATGGCGCTTTTTGTGATCGCCATTAATCTTGCTCACTGATCGCCATTAGAATGCCTCCCAGGGGCCATATGTACAAATGTGCTATGGCATTCTAATGGCGCATTACCAGTACATGCGCCATTAGTGTGATGATCACAGTGCGCCATTAGTGTCTTTTGTGGTGCGCCATTAGTATGAATATTAGGTTTTATTTTTTTTTTGCTTTTCTGATTTTTGCACAGATTACAAAATATATTATTGCATAGAATATAGACAGCAGCACACAGCAACATCAAATTCATCAAATACAATAGAAGATTAGTCTCGAATACAATTCATCATATTAGTCTCGGATTCAAAAGACCGGACAAAGATAAAACATTACAAGTCTCAAGACCGCGAGTATCGAGTTTGCCTTCACATTTCAAGTCGATATCGATCATCTAAACTACCATCACATAGAAGAGAGTTGTGGTCATCACGATGAGCATCATCGCGATCAAACTGGTCTTCATCCGGTTCCTCAACGCTCCCTCCTCTCTCACCGCTAGATAGCGGGCGTATCTAGATTGGCCTCCGCCCTAGTGGTGTACCCTTTGTAACTATTACCGCTGAAGCGGTGAACCTGTCTCCGACACTCCTCCCGATCATCGTAGACTCCGGGAACCTTACCCTTGTACCACGACATCGGCGGCATCTCTATGCACAAGCCAAACAACAGACAATACATAAGCAATGTGTAAGTATGCAACAAAAGGATCGGAAGAAAAGCAAGACATTAATAGCACGATTCATGGTCCTACTAATAAAATAGCATCGATTACATCTAAGTTGAACAACCGTCCAAACCAAAGAGACATCTGAATTCATTAAAAGTTTAATTACAACATGAACCAATCAATGTTTGAGAACTACACATCACTACTTTCGACTCGACTCATCGGACGGGAGGCGTGGATGAAGCCGCCGTCTGTCGCGATGGTCATGAAATCATGATCGTTGTCACCTGCATTTGTAGCATTCCATCTATCTCCTTTGTTGGGCGGTTGATTTACGAGGAAGAACTGCCCGACGTATGAAGGACATCTTGATGGATGATGTCGCAAACTCCGGCTGGATCGAAAGAATTCTTATGCGAGGTCCGCGTCTGGACTGCCGACAAGCTCGCGGCCCAATCTTTGAGATTATCGGTAGCGAAGGTGATGATGGTCCCTTACGATCGCCCGCATGTGATGGAGGCGTAGTAGGCATCCCGACCGCCCGGTGACTGCTTGACGCGAGAACTTCGTATTGTGTGAGAAGATGTGCTTGCCGTGCCTGAACTGGCTTTGGTGAAGGTGCCTCCAGTTAGGCGTGGCAGGAGAACATCATCAAGAACTTTCTTCACATTTGTGTAGTCTATCATGGAGTTACGGTTGAATTGAAATCGTGGCCATGGAATATTTCGGGCTTAAGAGGATGAGTGTGCAATGTGTGTCCTTTGCACGAACACGGAATGTTAGAAAAAAAAACGATCGAAATCTAAGAAATCATATGTTACAGGCGGTTAAGGGATGACTTACTCGGGAAAGTAAGGCACAAGGAAGTTATCCTTATCTCGTTTGCGAATGGCGCCTTGAGGTGTGAACTCGCAACTTGGCGGTCCCGGCGCTGCTCAAGTGCTTGCTTGCGCATGTAGAAGGGGTCGACTATCACGATGTCGGGGTATTGTCTCTAATGATCCGCATCTGCATGCTCGTGAAAACAGCCGAGCGAAGGTGTAGTGCAGCGGATGAAGGTTAAACATAGCAAAGATGTCATCAAACGCGGGGCGATCATACCCCGATGTCGCCATCCACAAAGCCCTTGCTCTCGGCACCTTAGCCACGAAAACCGGGTATGCCACATCCTTCTCTCGAGGCGCCGCTTCTCCAAAATCAGAACAACATCATGCAGACTCCGCATAGCACCGGTTGCAGCATTCAGCATATTTGGCGGTAGCATCGCCCTACCGCCACATGCACCCTCCTCGAGTTATCCTTAGGTGAAGGTGGCCCGTCACGAGCACGGATCGAACTTCGGTGCGGCTGGCTCGCACCGGCGCCCTTATTAGTCTTCGTTTCGGCCCTTCTTCTTGATCTCTGTAATGGGACGAGTTCGCTCACAGACCGCCTTCTTGGCGTGTTGGGGCTGATAATATTCGCGCCTCAGCTATCGAGGCTCGGTGAAAACGGGAGGCTGGGCGTGTCACGAGAAGCTGAGCGCCAGGCGATGCTTGTTGCAATTGGATTTCTCCGCCGTACCAGCTAGATCGCGGTGGTCTTGGCTGAGTTCTTGAGAAGAGGCCCCGAAATCGTCGGCGTACCCATGTTCAGCAAAGTACTTGTCAACTTTGGTAAATGTACCGTCGTCGTTGTCGTCGCCGTCCGGATCTGTGCCATAGGGCTGTCCGGATCTGTGCCATAAGGATGTCCGGCAGGTCGGTAGCGTTGCTGCGTTCTTGCCATGGCTTGGCGCCCGGCACGATGGCGGTCTTGTATGTGGGGTGGTGTCCCCGCCCCAAGCGAATCTGGCTCTTGGCCATAGCGAGGGGCCGGTTATGCAGTGCCGAGGTCATCTCATCTTCTTCGTCGGCCCCGGTAGTCCGAATCGAGAGTAACAACTTCGTCGCCTTTGGCAGCACCGGACCACTTCAACCCTATACATTGTGGGTGGCATCGGATTACCGTGGAACATGGGGTTGCCGGTTGAGCGATTTTGCCCTTGGCGACATCGACCAACTTCGGCGCCCACGAAGTGCGCGAAGAGTGCAAGGCGTCGGCGGTGCCTGCGAAAACATGTGTAGGCGTCGGGGATGCCCGATCAAAACAAGGAGATGAAGTCATCGGCCGAGAGGCTTAATTACCGTGATGCCGTCAAGCTCGGCTAATGTCGAGCACCACCAGCGGCGGGCGTGCAAGCCAGCGGAAGGCGCTTCTTTGGCGAGTGCGGCGGCGTACACCGGGTGCATTAAGCTCAATACCGTGCGGTGCGAGAACACGAATACCGCCTCCGCCGGAGACACCAATAAGCGCGCCGCCGGAGACACCAATGGCGCGCCGCCGGAGACACCAATGTCGCCGCCGCCGAAGACACCAATGGTGCGCCCCCCTTGTATGCGATTCTGGCCATGAAATTGGGAACCGGGGAGGACCCTTTTGGCGCCCGCAATCCACGTCGTCACCCATGAATCAGCGTAGGCACCATGGCCGAGCCGTTTCCAGCTGTTGTTCCACTTGCTCTTGGACAAGCTCGAATCCGCGCCACTTGTGCCTTGAGTGCTTCAACCTCGCGTCGGCTTTCCGAGCTGGCCTTTTTCTCCTTCCGCACACCAGCGGTATAGTATGACCCCATTTTGTGGACAAGCCTTTGCGGCCACCACGACCGGTGGCGTCGGCTTATCGAGCTTATCCTTCTTTTCATTCGTTCAGCGCCCTATTTAAAGGGGTGTCGAAAGGGAGCTCTTAGGCGACCCAGCGCTCTGCTTTCATTGTCTGCGAAAGGAACATGAGCCATTTAGAAATATTGCTGATTAATTAGAGTGCAGCCATATGGAGCTAATTACGCGGGGTGTATTCCTTACGAGAACAAGCTCAAGCGCCTGGTCTTGGATCCGTGGTAAGCTCCTTTGTTATCGGGTCCTCCTTGTGCGGCCACGACATAGTTCTGATGCCTTGTCACGCTGTATTTCTCAAAGCGGGCGGTAGGCCTTGCTCGGCACGCTCGCGTCCTCCTTGTCCCATATAGGCTCCGCCACTCTATAACCGCCGGGACGAGTTTGTGTTCCCTAAGTTCAACTCCGCATTTCTTTCCCCCCGACTTGATTCGGACTTGCGGGGCTCGGCATGATCTTGAACTCCTCGTACTCATCTTCGCTCATCAAATGATATTTCGCCTTGATCTTGTCATAACTATCACCTTTATCAATCATTCTCTTCACGTGCTTCTCCAAGTAGACAGGGCCGTGCTCATCTTCGTGAGGCGGCATTGCTCCTCTATTCCCTAGAGGCGTGTGTTTTCAAATTCGTCGGGGAACTTGTATCTTTCGTGCAGCCTTGAAGAGGAGGCTGCATAAATTCCTCGGTCCTTATGCCTAAGGTTCTCGGTGTTGATCGAGGCGGTGTTAGGAGAATGCACCCGAGCTGAACCGCTTACCCCTTGACTATATGTTTGGGCTCCGTTGGATTCCGTCGAGTCCACTGAGTAATTCCTCCTTGGCGGTGCGGAGGCGCATTGGGCGCCGGTCCTTCCTTTGCTTCTTGGTTGGCTGCCATCGTGTATGCGCCACCATCATCGATGGTGGCATCCTCGGCGGCACCATCGGTGGTGTCATCCCAGCGCCACTAGGGGTTGTGTAATCAGGATCGGTGTCTTCCGCGGCGTCATCATAGCGGTGAGGTTGTTGTTCCTCCAACTCTTGGGACATCTCCCAGAATTGCTTGCCGCCCGAACCACCGGCCTCATCGTTGTGGGCCATGTTTCTCTCTAAATAGGAAAAAAGTTTGGTCAAAAATATGGTTATTGTCAAGGAACAAGATCATGGTCTCATGATTTAGGGTTGGGCCTAATCACTTGGCTCTATTGCCACCTATGTTGGGTTTATCATCTAGGGTTTATCGATGCTAAGGATAATTCTAAGTTGGGCCTAATCACTTGGCTCTATTGCCACCTATGATTTAATGCAGCAAGAATGGCGGTCGCAGTTGATCCTACTTAACTAAGTACTAAGATAGCCCGGCCCATGCATTAGTCATAAGTACCCCATATGTCCTATTTTTAGCAAAGTCATGCTAAAATTCACGGAAAATTTCAGCATGACCTTTGCTGAAAATAGGACATATAAATACCAATTGCGGAGCGGAAGTTAATCGACATTCGGCAAACTCAAGGGCCTCTCGGGGTACTGCAAATTTGCTTCTTGAGACTCGAGACTCAGCACTGGAAGTACCCACATCCTGCCACATGTGTCCACAGTTCAACAAACATCCTAGTACCATGATACTACAAAATTTGAAAATGACAACTTTTGTACACAAAGTGTTTGTTGTCTTAGCTCTTGTCGGCATACATGTTACTCAGAATTTAGTTTACTAAATGCTAGGCACCTCTGAGGATACTTGAGCTCATGACTGTTGAGAACCTCCTCACAGGATGAAACGTTCCAAGTCGACAACAGGAAACAAAATTTGCACATGACAACAACTAGCTAGTTGATAAAAAAATGAACGATAATGCAAAAAATGCACAAGAAGCTTTACTCGTGACTAATCAATTTTCAAATAAAAACGAACACAATTTGTCAAACTTGGCTTTGACATGAATTGTATCCGCTGGGTGCAAAGGGCCATAGCGTCTTTGAAAATGCTCTTTGGTAGATTCTAACTAGGACCATTAAGAATGGCAATTGGCTATGTCTTTCTTGTGTCATCTTTCTTCTACGGTCGACAATAAAAATGGTCCCCTTGAGGCACTAGTATTAAGTTGTAGCGCATTTTGTTAGATCTAATAGCTTTTTAACATTTTATTCGACGTATTTGTGTACACAGTATCACAGAATCAACTGCCCAATCTCACTGCCGAAAAAATACGAATCCGAACAAAGATTACATCAGACATTTCATCCCCAGTGCTGACAAGTACTTAAACTACCCAGCAAACAGAATTTCAGCATCAGAAAAGCAACATCTTGTCCGAGATTACAGAACTAATTGACCCTCCATCTATGAGCCTTGGACAAACAGGAGAGTACATCAAATAGGGTTCAGACATTCCTCCCCAACACTAAAACATTCACTTGCTCTTTGTGTGATCTAAGAATTGCTACTGAAACCTGAGATAATGACTACTCCCATGCACTACAACCAACCCCCACTAATCTATAATGACTAGCCATGCCATGATGCAAGTGCCCTGTAACAGAAACAACCCCAATCTGCACCAGATCACCCCGTGCAACACTAGCTAGTTGCCTTATACTCCCGCCATGGAGTATATTTTTGCTCTGTGCAACACTAGGCAAATTCTACAAAATATACTCCATGCATCCCTACTGAAATATCAACACTAGGCAACAAGTAAATGAAATCCTGGGCCAGCAATACCTAGGGTTTGCGGGTGAGGGTGGAGGAGAAGGAGAATCACACGGGGGCGCGCGGGGGGGGGGGAGGAGGGCCTTGAGGGGGAGGGCGGGTGGGGAGAGGCCTTGAGAGGGAGGCTGGAGGTGGCCGGGCGGGAGGACGGTGTGGGGGGGCGGAGGGGGGGTCGTCTCCTCCTCTGCTCGGCGGGGGCGGGCGACGGGGCTGGGCGGGACGGGGGGAGGCTGGTGGGGGATCTGGTGAGGAGAGGAGAGAGGCCAGAGGAAATAGGTGAGGATGCTTTCTAATGGCGCACCCTGCGCCGTCGCCATAAATCTGACCGTTCTAATGGCGCACCACCTCGCGGTGCGCCATTAGAATGTTGTTTTATCTACCACAGTAGCCATATCTACAGCCCAACCCTTTCTGTGAACCCACCCACTAGCCCGGTGGTCAGCCACAGCACACACACACGGGAGGTCTGGGTTCGATTCCAGGATCCCCAATATTTTTATGCATTTTAAATGGTGTTTTTATATTTATTTGTGTTTAAATATGTTCAAACTTCTTTAAATCATAACAGTAATATTTTTATGCATTTTAAATGCTGTTTTTATATTTATTTGTGTTTAAATATGTTCAAACTTGTTTAAATTATAACAGTAATATTTTTTATAAAAATAGTAAAAAAATTAAAAAGTGCTCGGCGGTGGGGCGGGGAGGTTGCGATGGGTGGAGCTAAGCGGGGAGGTGCTTGAGTGCGATCGAGATGGAGGATCGAGATCGAGATGGAGGAATCGAGATCAAGTGTCCTCATGAATTCAAAAAGTGCCCATGAAATTTAAAAATATTCATGATATCAAAAAGTGCCCATGAAATACAATCGAGAAATGAAGTCTCGATTTAAATACAATCGGTCTTAGCTAGCTATCTGTTCACAATCTTCTTGCCCTTCTTTTTCGCATAAGCGGAGTTCTTACGTGGAGCAGACGTCCTTTAGGTAGGGTGGTCCTGCTTCTTCTTGTGGTGTGTGCTGCTACTTCATCGTCGTCGTCATGTTCGATCTTGGTCGCCGTGCTTGTCGAAGTCTTGCTCATTGGCTACTCCATCCATTCCGATGATCTTCCTTTTGCCTCTCCTCCGACAACACGACCGGGCTTTGGCGGGTCGGTAATGAAAAGCATTGGTCCACTTGGGAAGCCAGTACCCATGGCTCATTTTTGCGGTGGCGTTTGCGCATGATCTTGATTTGGCCGGGTATAACCATGGTGGTGAAATACGGTCTTCTTTTATAGCGTTTTGGCCCATCGACACGGAACATCGGGACCTTCTCTCGGCGTAGCTCAGCTCCCAGATCTCCTCGATCCTTCCGTAGTATCTGTCCTTGTCGTTACGGTGTAGGATTCCGCCGTTACCGGAGTTCGATAACCATCGCTCTTCATGTCCTTGTCCTCGGTGTAGAATGTGTAGCCGTTGATATCATCGCCTCATAGGTCATCGAGGTTGTGCTCGGCGCCACGTGACAAGGCGAATAGTAGTTGTTCTTCGCGGAAGAATCCTCATGTAAAGTGCAGCGAAGCTTCTGCTTGAACCAACGCGTGAAACATGAGTTGTGCTCTTTGAGTATATCTCCGTCCGTCCTCTGTTGGCCTCGGTCATTGTCGTCTTCTTAATAAAGGTTTTGTGCTCTACCACCCAAGGATCGACCACGTCTATGTGTTGTAGCGCGACTAGGTTTGCTCTTTCAAAGCGGCGAGTCGACCCTCGAAGCCGACATGCATTTCATGGCGACCCTCATGGTGACCCCATCCGGCGAGCCTGCCGAGGTGCTGTTGACTGGCGGACCAGCGGGGTTCTCGATGCCTAGATAATTAAATGCGATGGGAGATGCACTCTTGATCGAGAAAGCCCTGGCTATGCTTCCCTCTGGGCGTGACATGTTGCGAGCGTATCCTTTGATGACACCATTCATCCTTTGAGCGGCATCATCTTTGTGCGAGGAGCGTCGGCCCGAGTTGGATGATATCCTCCACTATATGGACCAGCGGATGCACCATAGCGTCGAAGAATGCGGGCGGGAAGTACATCTCAAGCTCGCGCAGTATCACCACGATCTCTTCACTGTAGCCTTCGAGTTGCCTCCGCCAATCGACTTCCGAGAGATGGCGTCGAAAAAGTTGCACTGAGCCAAATAGCATTTCGCGGACGTGCGCGTCCATGATCCCATGGTTGCAACTAGAAATATCTGCGTCATCGACGCGTGGCGATCGTGAGACTTCATCCGCTGAACTTACGCCCGGCTGGGTCTAGGTATCTGCTTATCTTCCCAGCGTAACCGTAAGGAAGTTTTACTCCTAGGAGGCGGTGAAAAATTGCTCGATCTCCTCGACTTAGAGTGAAGCACGCGGGAGGTAGTCATTTCGGTCTTCTTGGCCTTTTTGCCTTTGCGGCGACTTTCCGTTTCTGCTTCGCCTCATCATCATCATCATCATCATCATCATTAGCGTGAAGCTCTGCACGATGCCCATTGATTTCAAGTCTGCCCTTGCTTTCGGCCCATCTTTGGTCCTCTCGGCATGTTGAGCAGGGTACCAAGCAGACTCGCACGTTCTTCGTGATATGCATGACATCAAGGCTGTGAGGCACGGTGGATCTTCGATGCGGCAAGTCGAAAAGCAGACCTCGTTTTCCATACCTTGGCAGCGGCTCTGGCGCCTTCGCATCTTTCGGCGGTGGGCGGTCTTTCCAATTTTTCAACAGCTTGTCTATTTCCTCGCCGCTCCTCGTACAGGCGTTTTCAAGGTTCGGTTTCACCATCGAACAGATCCTTGCGTTTCCTCCACGGGTCATCGTCGCGAAGCCACCTTCGATGTCCCATGAACACGGTTTTGAAGACCGGGATCTCTATCTAGTCTGGCGTCGTTGTGTCATCCATGCACCTTACGCATCCGAGAAAATCCGTGGACTACCTGCCGCGAGATATCCGTAACCGAGATAGTCGTGCCTTCGTCGTGGCGGTCACGGCTCTCATAGGGAAATATTCTTTCTGCGGCGTCCCACGTATTGGTGGCGTTTTCCACGGCGTGTCTAGCTCCTCCTTGGCAGCCCGGATCTGATTGATGTCGTTCCCTGGTTGTTTGGCCCTTCAATTAGCATACTCATGTGAATGTACTTCCTCTTCATGCACAACCGGGGAAGGTTGTACATCCACACAAACACAGGCCGGTGCTATGTGTGCTTCTCGGCTGCCAAGCGGATTGACTCCATCGGTGCTCGCGCCCGGCCACGATGTTCCTTGGATCCTTCCCAAATTCGGGTCTTGAAGTTCAACGCTTGCCTTTGGCTCGCATCCTTAGGGTGACTCAGCATCTTGTCTTTTTATCTATCTCCGGATCATTTGCGTCATCTTCTCGCTTCTTCTCCTCCCTATCCGCGTGCCAGCGCAGGAGCTTTGCTACCTTAGGGTCCATGAAATACAGCTGCGAGCGAGTGATCGGAAAGTACCACACCGATTTTCGAGGAGCTTTCTTCCTCTTCTTGTATCGAGTGGCGCCGCACACGGACATATGGTAGACTCGCGTGCTCGTCCCGATAAATGATGCAATTGTTCATGCACACATGGTATTTCACGTGCGGTAAAGCCGGAGGACACACGATTTTCTTCGCCTCCTCGAAACTGGTGGGCACTTGTTCCCCTTGGGAAGGCGTTCGTGCGAATGACATGTTCTCGTCGAAGCATCGTCGGTCATTTTGTGTTTTACCTTCATCTCTAGAGCCATGGCGTTACTTTCGGCGGGTATCCTCGGGCTGCATCCTTCGCCTAGCAGATAACGCGTCTATCTCCAGTTGATCCAGCTTAGCTTTCTCTCGGCGGCGGCTCTTGCGTTATCCGTCCGCTTGAGAAGCAGACTCTTGAATATGAGGTCCTGCACCCAGCCTCCATCGTCGTCTGCTCGGCATCTTCATCTTCATGATCATGCCCTTCGTCTTGATCTTCCTCATCATCATGTACGACATCTACATGATGGTGTGTACAACATCACCGTCGTGATCATGTCACGGAGATTCTTTGTCTTCTCGCCCGCCCTCGCCACGGTGGTACTTGTCTTGTTGCCCTTCCTCATTTCTTGCGGCCCGGCCATGGGCGACTTGATAGTCATCTTCATCACCTTGCCACCGATAGCCATCCATGAAACCACGCAAAGCGGTGGTCCCTTTTGCCGGAATCCGGGTCATAATAAGGCTCTTCAACTTGCATCTTCGACATGGACATCTTATCTCCGTCTCGTTCTTTTGAAGCATCTCGGCCTTCACGGAGCTCAAAAACCTATTCACGATGCCTTCGGTCATCATGCGGACCATGGTACGCTGCGAGGTAGAAACAAAGCGATATGTTAGAACCAAGAAAAATTTTGCATGACCTTCCTAAAAATAGGACCAAAAAGAATGCATAGTGCCAAAACTCTCGCTTGAAGCGGAAATGAATCAAAACATTACGGCAAAATATTGGCAACTATCGCATATTTCAAATACGGTACCTTCAAACACAAACATATATGCAACACCACAAACACTTGCAACACCACAAACATACATAGATCTAGCTAGGCCACAAAAGTGCATGTGTGCGTTGTTGGAAGCGAGCTAGGGAGAAAAAAAGTAGATCTATATCATGAAGATAGCTTTCCTTACTTACCTATCAAAACTAGGTAATTTCACCACATAATTTTGTTGAATATATGGTGGAAATGAGGTGAGGAGGAGGAGATGGCCGAAATCTTGGAGAAGGAGGTGGATGGAATGAAGTGGGGAAAGTGAGTGGGTAGGTGTGGGCTGTCCAAAATATCTTGTTGGTCCCAGGTTACTAATGGCGCACCCTGTCCTCATCGCCATTAGAAACCCTGATTACTAATGGCGCATCGAAGAGCGTGCGCCATTAGAAGTTTTGCAAAAAAAAGAATAAAACAAAATTTAGAGTAATGGCGCACTTCACACTTGGTGCGCCATTAGAAGTTGTATATAGTAATGGCGCATTGCAGGTGTCATGCGCCATTAGTATGTATGGGAAAATGGAAAAAAAAATTCATACTAATGGCGCACCCGCTCCACGGTGCGCCATTAGTGTCTTCAATCTAATGGCGTATATCATGGCGGTGCGCCATTAGTATATAGTAGTGGCGCACTGCTCCCACGGTGCGCCATTAGAGTCAATCCTATCTATAGGCCTTTTCCTAGTAGTGTTTGCGACGATCAATGGCGTTTAGTATTCCCTTGTTCGTGCAATTATTGCTGAAGATTGAGATTGCGTTTTCCTCTCGGCAGTCCTTTATCCTGTCCATAACCAGGAGAATCGGCCCGATAGTGATGTCTTGTTTCGCCGGGCTCTTGCCGTATTAGAGATAGATCGCATATGTCTGGGCGGGTGGGTGGACTAAAGTCCAGATCTCTGCCCATCTTGGGGCTCAAAGGCCGAGGAGTTTCCGAATTTGGAAGCTTGGTTTGCTGGACACAATCCAGCGAGTCCGTAGCGATGCATGGTTTTAAGTTCCATGCTTGATCGTAGTCCGTCCCTCCGCGGAAATCCGGCATGGAGGGTTCTGGAATCCGGACATAAGTAGTTTTCAATACAGGCGAAGAGTTGTCGTATTGTTCCTCTACCACTGCGACGTGGTGGGTGGCCTGGGGAGAGTTAATCTCTCTCAGATCGGTTTTAAGCCCAATCTGGTTGTAGTCCGTAGCGACTCCCGGCGGCGATGCGATCAAGAGCTCGTTAACGAGACGAGAGCTCTATTGGATCCAACTGTTCGGCAACTTTTAGGTGGCGAAGATTGCCGGCGACTCGAGAAGTCATTGTCGAGCGGCGGCGGACAGCGGTCATAAAAAACCACCTACCCGGATAGTTTGGCCGGCGGCCAAGGGCCCTTCGGCGAAAACACCGTCTTTGAATATGGGTGGAGGCATCCGCCCTATCGGTGACGACACAGAGGAACTCTCAATGAAAGCACCAATGTCGGTATCAAAACCGGCGGATCTCGGGTAGGGGGTCCCGAACTGTGTGTCTAGGCGGATGGTAACAGGAGGCGAGGACACGATGTTTTTACCAGGTGGGCCCTCTTGATGGAGGTAAAACCCTACGTCCTGCTTGATTAATATTGATGATATGGGTAGTACAAGAGTGGATCTACCACGAGATCAAGGAGGCTAAACCTAGAAGCTAGCCTATGGTATGATTGTTGTAATGTATGTTGTGTCCACGGACTAAAGCCCTCCGGTTTATATAGACACCGGAGGAGGCTAGGAATTACAGTCGGTTACAATGGTAGGAGATCTACATATCCGTATCGCCAAGCTTGCCTTCCACGCCAAGGAAAGTCCCATCCGGACACGGGACGGAGTCTTCAATCTTGTATCTTCGTAGTCTTGGAGTCCGGCGGACGATAATAGTCCGGCTGTCCGGACACCCCCTAGTCCAGGACTACCTCAGGTCCCATAGTGATTTTCATTCTTGTTGAACCCCATGGTGCGCTTACGTGTCGGTCATCAACACTCACAGTTTTGGCCGATTCTGGCCCGTTTCCTGGACTATTACTCACTGTTTTGGGGTCCGGGAGTGATTTTCACGAGTAACAAACCCTGGGGTGCATTTACGTGTCGGTCATCAACACTCGCAGTTTTGGCCGATTCTGACCCGTTTCGTGGACTATTACTCACTGTTTTGGGGTCCCAGAGTGATTTCCACGAGTAACGAACCCTTGGTGCGTTTGTTGGGGAACGTAGTAATTTCAAAAAAATTCCTACGCACACGCAAGATCATGGTGATGCATAGCAACGAGAGGGGAGAGTGTTGTCTACGTAACCTCGTAGACCAAAGCGGAAACGTTGACGCACATAGAGGAAGTAGTCATACGTCTTCCCGGTCCAACCCATCCAAGCACCGTTACTCCGGCACCTCCGAGTTCTTGACACACGTACAGCTCGATGACGCACCCCGGGCTCCGATCCAGCAGAGCTTCGGGGAGGAGTTCCGTCAGCACGACGGCGTGGTGACGATCTTGATGTTCAACCGACGCAGGGCTTTTCCTAAGCACCGCTACAATATGACCGAGGTGTAATATCGTGGAGGGGGGCACCGCACACGGCTAAGGAACGATCACGATGATCAACTTGTGTGTCTATGGGGTGCCCCCTGCCCGTATATAAAGGGTGGAGGAGGGAGGGCGGCCCTCTCTATGGCGGCCTTAGGGGAGTCCTACTCCCACGGGAGTAGGATTCCCCTTCCTAGTCCAACTAGGAGACCTTCCAAGTAGTAGGAGTAGGGGACAAGGAAGGGAAGAGAGAAGGGAAGGAAGGAGGGTGCGGCCCTCCCTAGTCAATTCGGACTAGGCCATGGGGCACGTGCCTGCCCTAGGCAGCCCCTCTCTCTTCCGTATGGCCCAATAAGGCCCAATACTTCTCCTCGGCGAATTCCGTAACTCTCCGGTACTCCGATAAATACCCGAATCACTCGGAACCTTTCCGAACTCCGAATATAGTCGTCCAATACATCGATCTTTACATCTCGACCATTTCGAGACTCCTCGTCATGTCCCCGATCTCATCCGGGACTCGAACTCCTTGGTACATCAAAACTCATAAACTCATAATAAAGCTGTCATCGAAACCTTAAGTATGCGGACCCTACGGTTCGAGAACAATGTAGACATGACCGAGACCGTCTCGGTCAATAACCAATAAGCGGGACCTGGATGACCATATTGGTTCCTACATATTCTCTGAAGATCTTTATCGGTCAGACCGCATAACAACATCGTTGTTCCTTTGTCATCGGTATGTTACTTGCCCAAGATTCGATCGTCGGTATCCAATACCTAGTTCAATCTCGTTACCAGCAAGTCTCTTTACTCGTTCGTAATACATCATCTCGCAACTAACTTATTAGTTGCAATGCTTGCAAGGCTTAAGTGATGTGCATTACGAGAGGGCCAGAGATACCTCTCAGACATTGGAGTGACAAATCCTAATCTCGAAATCGCCAACCCAACAAGTACCTTTGGAGACACCTGTAGAGCACCTTTATAATCACCCGATTCGTTGTGACGTTTGGTAGCACACAAAGTGTTCCTCCGATAAGCAGGAGTTGCATAATCTCATAGTCATAGGAACATGTATAAGTCATGAAGAAAGCAATAGCAACATACTAAACGATCGGGTGCTAAGCTAACGGAATGGGTCATGTCAATCAGATCATTCAACTAATGATGTGATCCCGTTAATCAAATAACAACTCTTTTTCCATGGTTAGGAAACATAACCATCTTTGATTAACAAGCTAGTCAAGTAGAGGCATACTAGTGACACTCTGTTTGTCTATATATATTCACACATGTATTATGTTTCCGGTTAATACAATTCTAGCATGAATGATAAACATTTATCATGATGTAAGGAAATAAATAATAACTTTATTATTGCCTCTAGGGCATATTTCCTTCAGTCTCCCACTTGCACTAGAGTCAATAATCTAGTTCACATCGCCATGTGATTAACAACGATAGTTCACATCATCATGTGATTAACACCGATAGTTCACATCGCCATGTGACCAACACCCAAAGGGTTTACTAGATTCAGTAATCTAGTTCATATCGCTATGTGATTAACACCCAAAGAGTACTAAGGTGTGATCATGTTTTGCTTGTGAGAGAATCTTAATCAGCGGGTCTTTCACATTCAGATCCGTTATGTATTTTGCAATTTTCTATGTCTACAATGCTTTGCAGAGCTACTCTAGCTAATTGCTCCCACTTTAAATATATATCTAGATCGAGACTTAGAGTCATCGGATCGGTGTCAAAACTTGCATCGACATAACCCTTCTGACGAACCTTTTGTCACTTCCATAATCGAGAAACATATCCTTATTCCACTAAGGATAATTTTGACATTGTCGATGATCTACTCCTAGATCACTATTGTACTCCTTGCCAAACTTCGGTGCAGGGTATACAATAGATCGGTACACTGACATGGCATACTTTATAGAACCTATGGCCAAGGCATAGGAATGACTTTCATTCTCTTTCTATCTTCTGCCGTGGTCGGGTTTTGAGTCTTACTCAATTTCACACCTTGTAACACAGGCAAGAACTCTTTCTTTGACTGTTCCATTTTTAACTACTTCAAAATCTTGTCAAGGTATGTACTCATTGAAAAAACTTATCAAGCGTCTTGATCTATCTCTATAGATCTTGATGCTCAATATGTAAGCAGCTTCACCGAGGTCTTTCTTTGAAAAACTCCTTTCAAACACTCCTTTATGCTTTGTATAATAATTCTACATTATTTCCGATCTACAATATGTCATTCACATATACTTATCAGAAATGTTGTAGTGCTCCCACTCACTTTCTAGTAAATACAGGCTTCACTGCAAGTCTGTATAAACTATATGCTTTAATCAACTTATCAAAGTGTATATTCCAACTCCGAGATGCTTGCACCAGTCCATAGATGGATCCCTGGAGCTTGCACATTTTGTTAGCACCTTTAGGATTGACAAAACCTTTTGGTTGCATCATATACAACTCTTCTTTAATAAATCCATTAAGAAATGCAGTTTTGACATCCTTTTGCCAGATTTCAGAAAATGTGGCAATTGCTAACATGATTCGGACAGACTTTTAAGCATCGACACGAGTGAGAAAATCTCATTGTATTCAACATCTTGAACTTTGTCAAAAACCTTTTTCGACAAGTCTAGCTTTGTAGATAGTAAGACTACTATCAGCATCCGTCTTCTTCTTGAAGATCCATTTATTTTCTATGGCTTGCCGATCATCGGGCAAATCCATCAAAGTCCATACTTTGTTCTCATACATGGATCATATCTCAGATTTCATGGCCTCAAACCATTTTGCGGAATCTGGGCTCATCATCGCTTCCTCATAGTTCGTAGGTTTGTCATGGTCAAGTAACACGACCTCTAGAACAGGATTACCGTACCACTCTGGTGCGGATCTCACTCTGTTTTACCTACGAGGTTCGGTAGTAACTTGATCTGAAGTTACATGATCATCATCATTAGCTTCCTCACTAATTGGTATAGTAGTCACAAGAACAGATTTACGTGATGAACTACTTTCAATAAGGGAACAGTCTGATTACCTCATCAAGTTCTACTTTCCTCCCACTCACTTCTTTGAGAGAAACTCCTTCTCTAGAAAGGATCCATTTATTAACAACGAATGTTTTGCCTTGGATCTGTGATAGAAGGTGTACCCAACAATTTCCTTTGGGTATTCTATGAAGGCGCACTTCTCCGATTTGGGTTTGAGCTTATCGGGATGAAACTTTTCACATAAGCATCGCAGCCCCAAACTTTAAGAAGCGACAACTTTGGTTTCTTGCTAAACCATAGTTCATATAGTGTCGTCTCAGCAGTTTAGATGGTGCCCTATTTAGCGTGAATGCAGTTGTCTCTAATGCATGATCCCAAAGCGATATTGGTAAATCGGTAAGAAACATCATAGATTGTACTATATCCAATAAAATGCAGTTATGACGTTCGAACACACCATTATGATGTGGTGTTCGGTGGCATGAATTTGTGAAACTATTCCACATTGTTTTATTTGAAGACCAAACTCGTAACTCAAATATTTGTCTCGCGATCGGATCGTAGAAACTTTATTTTTCTTGTTACGATGATTTTCCACTTCACTCTGAAATTCTTTGAACCTTTCAACTATTTAAGACTTATGTTTCATCAAGTAGATATACCCATATCTGCTCAAATCATCTTGTGAAGGTCGAGAAAATAACGATACTTGCCACGAGCATCAACACTCATTGGATCGCATACATCGGTATGTATTATTTCCAATAAGTCGGTAGCTTGTTCCATTGTTAGGAGAAGCGGAGTTTTAGTCATCTTGCACAAAAGGCACGGTTCGCAAGCATCAAATGATTCATAACCAAGTGATTCCGAAAATCCATCTTTATGGAGTTTCTTCATCGCTTTACACCTATATGACCAAAGCGGCGATTGCCACAAATAAGTTGCAGATATCATTATTAACTTTGCATCTTTTGGCATCAATATTATGAATATGTGCATCACTATGATCGAGAGCCAACAAACTATTTTCGTTGGGTGTATGACCATCGAAGGTTTTATTCATTTAAATAGAACAACAATTATTCTCGATTTTAAATGAATAACTATATTGCAATAAACATGATCAAAACATATTCATGCTCAGCATAAGCGCCAAATAACATTTATTTAGGTTTAACACTAATCCCGAAAGTATAGGGGTGTGCGATGATGATCATATCAATCTTGGAACTACTTCCAACACTCATCGTCACTTCCCTTCAACTAGTCTTTGTTTATACGTAACTCCTGTTTGAGTTACTAATCTTAGCAACCGAACAAGTATCAAATACTCAGTGGCTACTATAAACACTAGTAAAGCACACATCAATAACCTGTATATCAAATATACCCTTGTTCACTTTGCCATCCTTCTTATCCACCAAATATTTAGGGCATTTCCACTTCCAGTGACCATTCCCTTTGCAGTAGAAGCACTTAGTCTCAGGCTTAGGTCTAGACTTGGGCTTCTTTACTTGAGCAGCAACTTGCTTGCAGTTCTTTTGAAGTTCCCTTCTATCCCTTTGCCCTTTTCTTGAAACTAGTGGTCTTGTTAACCATCAACACTTGATGTTCTTTCTTGATTTCTACCTTCATCGATTTCATCATCATGAAAAACTCGGGAATCATTTTCATCATCCCTTGCATACTATAGTTCATCACGAAGTTCTACTAGCTTGGTGATGGTGACTAGAGAATTCTGTCAATCACTATCTTATCTGGAAGATTAACTCCCACTTGATTCAAGCGATTGTAGTACCCAGACAATCTGAGCACATGCTCACTAGTTGAGTGATTCTCCTCCATCTTTTAGCTATAGAACTTGTTGAAGACTTCATATCTCTCAACTCGGGTATTTGCTTGAAATATTAACTTCAATTCGTGGAACATCTCATATGGTCCATGATGTTCAAAACATCTTTGAAGTCCCGATTCTAAGCCATAAAGCATGGTGCACAAAACTATCAAGTAGTCATCATATTGAGCTAAAAGCGTTCATAACGTGCGCATACGCTCTGCAATAGGTGCATCACCTAGCGGTGCATTAAGGACATAATTCTTACGTGCACAATGAGGATAAACCTCGGATCGCGGATCCAATCCGCATCATTGCTACTAACATTTTTCAACACAATTTTCTCTAGGAACATATCAAAATAAACATATGAAAGCAACAACGCAAGCTATTGATCTTACAACATAATTTGCAAAATACTACGGGACTAAGTTCATGATAAATTTAAGTTCAATTAATCATATTACTTAAGAACTCCCACTTAGGCAGACATCTCTCTAGTCATCTAAGTGATCACGTGATCCAAATCAACTAAACCATAACCGATCATCACGTGAGATGGAGTAGTTTTCAATGGTGAACATCACTATGTTGATCATATCTACTATATGATTCACGCTCGACCTTTCGGTCTCCGTGCTCGAGGCCATATCTGCATATGCTAGGCTCATCAAGTTTAACTTTGAGTATTCGCGTGTGCAAAACTGGCTTGCACCCGTTGTAGATGGACGTAGAGCTTATCACACCCGATCATCACGTGGTGTGCAGGCACGACGAACTTTGGCAGCGGTGCATACTCGGGAGAACACTTCTTGATAATTAGTGAGAGATCATCTTAAAATGCTACCGTCAATCAAAGCAAAAATAAGATGTATAATAGATAAACATCATATGCAATCAAAATATGTGACATGATATGGCCATGATCATCTTGCGCCTTTGATCTCCATCTCCAAAATCTTGTCATGATCTCTATAAATCACCGCACGACACCATGATCTTCACCATCTTGATCTATATCAATGTGTCATCACATGGTTGTCTCACCAACTATTGCTCTTGCAACTATTGCTATCGTATAGCGATAAAGTAAAGTATTATTTGGCACTTGCATCTTATGCAACAAAGAGACATCCATAGGGCTTCTGCCAATTGCCGATAACTTCAAGAAAACATGATCATCTCATACAACAACTTATATCTTATCACGTCTTGACCATATCACATCATAACATGCCCTATGCATCAAAACCACAATGATAGTTTGTCAAGTTGGTGCTGTTTTAACCTTCGCAAGGACCAGGCGTAGCACACTCGGTTCAACTAAAGTTGGGCCGACACCGCTAGCCACTGTGTGCAAAGCAGCGGCGGTAGAACTAGTCTCGCGTAAGCGTCTGGCGTAATGTCGGTCGGGCGCTTCATCCAACAATACCGCCGAACCAAAGTATGACATCTTTGGTAAGCGGTATGACTTATATCGCCCAAAACTCACTTGTGTACTACTCGTGCATATAACATCAAACCATAAAACCTGGCTCGATACCCTTTGTTGGGGAGCGTAGTAATTTCAAAAAATTCCTATGCACCGCAAGATCATGGTGATGCATAGCAACGAGAGGGGAGAGTGTTGTCTACGTACCCTCATAGACCGAAGCGGAAGCATTGACGCAACGTAGAGGAAGTAGTCGTACGTCTTCCCGGTCCAACCGATCCAAGCACCGTTACTCCGGCACCTCCGAGTTCTTGACACACGTACAGCTCGATGACGCACCCCGGGCTCCGATCCAGCAGAGCTTCGGGGAGGAGTTCCGTCAGCACGACGGCGTGGTGATGATCTTGATGTTCAACCGACGCAGGGCTTTTCCTAAGCACCGCTACAATATGATTGAGGTGTAATATCGTGGAGGGGGGCACCGCACACGGCTAAGGAACTATCACGATGATCAACTTGTGTGTCTATGGGGTGCCCCCTGCCCCCGTATATAAAGGAGTGGAGGAGGGGAGGGCCGGCCCTCTCTATGGCGCGCCCTAGGGGAGTCCTACTCCCAGGGAGTAGGATTCCCCTTTCTAGTCAACTAGGAGACCTTCCAAGTAGTAGGAGTAGGAGACAAGGAAGGGAAGAGAGAAGGGAAGGAAGGAGGGTGCGGCCCTCCCCTAGTCAATTCGGACTAGGCCATGAAGCTTGTGCCTGCCCTAGGCAGCCCCTCTCTTTTCCTTATGGCCCAATAAGGCCCAATACTTCTCCTCGTGAATTCCGTAACTCTCCGGTACTCCGATAAATACCCGAATCACTCGGAACCTTTCCGAACTCCGAATATAGTCGTCCAATACATCGATCTTTACGTCTCGACCATTTCGAGACTCCTCGTCAGACCGCATAACAACATACGTTGTTCCCTTTGTCATCGGTATGTTACTTGCCCAAGATTCGATCGTCGGTATCCAATACCTAGTTCAATCTCATTACCGGCAAGTCTCTTTACTCATTCCGTAATACATCATCTCGCAACTAACTTATTAGTTGCAATGCTTGCAAGGCTTAAGTGATGTGCATTACCGAGAGGGCCCAGAGATACCTCTCCGACATTCGGAGTGACAAATCCTAATCTCGAAATCGCCAACCCAACAAGTACCTTTGGAGACACTGTAGAGCACCTTTATAATCACCCGATTCGTTGTGGCGTTTGGGAGCACACAAAGTGTTCCTCCGGTAAACGGGAGTTGCATAATCTCATAGTCATAGGAACATGTATAAGTCATGAAGAAAGCAATAGCAACATACTAAACAATCGGGTGCTAAGCGAACGGAATGGGTCATGTCTATCAGATCATTCAACTAATGATGTGATCCCGTTAATCAAATAACAACTCTTTTTCCATGGTTAGGAAACATAACCATCTTTGATTAACAAGCTAGTCAAGTAGAGGCATACTAGTGACACTCTGTTTGTCTATATATATTCACACATGTATTATGTTTTCGGTTAATACAATTCTAGCATGAATGATAAACATTTATCATGATATAAGGAAATAAATAATAACTTTATTATTGCCTCTAGGGCATATTTCCTTCAGCGTTTACGTGTCGGTCATCAACACTCACAGTTTTGGCCGATTCAGGCCCATTTCATGGACTACTACTCACTGTTTTGGGGTCCCGGAGTGATTTCCACGCCATGGGGTGCGTTTACGTGTCGGTCATCAACACTCGTCATTTTTATCGATTTTGACCCATTTCATGGACTATTACTCACCGTTTTGGGGTCCGAAAGTGATTTCCATTCTTGTTGAACCCCAAGGTGCGCTTACGTGTTGTCATCAACACTCACAGTTTTGGCCGATTCTGGCCCGTTTCGTGGACTATTACTCACTGTTTTGGGGTCCCGGAGTTATTTCCATGAGTAACGAATCCTAGGGTGTGCGTTTACGTGTCGGTCATCAACACTCGCAGTTTTGGCCGATTCTGACCCGTTTCGTGGACTATTACTCATCGTTTCGGGGCCCCGATTTCCATAGTTGTTGAACCCCAAGGTGCGCTTATGTGTCGATCATCAACACTCACAGTTTTGACCGATTCTGGCCTGTTTCGTGGACTATTACTCACTGTTTTAGGTTCCCGGAGTGATTTCCACGAGTAATGAACCCTGGGGTGCGTTCACGTGCCGGTTATCAATAATCACAGTTTTGGCCGATTCTAACCCGTTTCGTGGACTATTACTCACCGTTTTGGGGTCCCGGAGTGATTTCCACGATTAATGAACCCTGGGTGCGTTTACGTGTCGGTCATCAACACTCGTGGTTTTTATAGATTCTAACCCGTTTCATGGACTATTACTCACCGTTTTGGGTTCCGAAAGTGATTTCCATTTTTGTTGAACCCAAGGTGCGCTTACGTGTCAGTCATCAACACTCACAGTTTTGGACGATTCTGGCCCGTTTCGTGGACTATTACTCACTGTTTTGGGGTCCCGGAGTTATTTCCACGAGTAACGAACCCTGGGTGCGTTTACGTGTCGGTCATCAACACTCGAAGTTTTGGCCGATTCTGACCCGTTTCGTGGACTATTACTCATCGTTTTGGGGCCCCAAAGCGATTTCCATAGTTGTTGAACCCCAAGGTGCAATTACGTGTCGGTCATCAACACTCACAGTTTTGGCCGGTTCTAGCCCGTTTCGTGGACTATTACTCACAGTTTTAGGTTCCCGGAGTGATTTCCACGAGTAACGAAACCTTGGGTGCGTTTACGTGTCGGTCATCAATACTCGCAGGCCGATTCTGACCCGTTTCGTGGACTATTACTAACTGTTTTGGGGTCCGGGAGTGATTTCCACGATTAACAAACCTTGGGGTGCGTTTATGTGTCGGTCATCAACACTCGTGCTTTTTATTGATTCTGGCCCGTTTCATGGACTATTACTCACTGTTTTGGGGTCCCAAAGTGATTTCCATTCTTGTTGAACCCCAAGGTGCGCTTACGTGTCGGTCATCAACACTCACAGTTTTGGCGATTAAGCCCGTTTAGTGGACTATTACTCCTTGTTTTGGGGTCCGGAGTTATTTCCACGATACTTGAACCCTTGCGATTACGTGTCGGTCATCAACACTTCATGATTTTGGCGATTCGACCCATTTCGTGGACTATTACTCACCGTTTGGGGCCCCAAATTGATTTCCATAGTTGTTGAACCCCAAGGTGCGCTTACGTGTCGGTCGTCAACTTTTCATAATTTTGGCGATTCTGGCCCATTTCGTGAGCTATTACTCACCGTCTGGGGTTAGGGTGATTTCACGATTAACGAACCACGGGGTGCGTTTACGTGTCGGTCATCAACACTCTTGTTTTTTGTCGATTCTGACCCGTTTCGTGGACTATTACTCACCGATTTGGGGTCCCAAAGTGACTTCCATTCTTGTTAAACCCCAAGGTGTGCTTACGTGTCGGCCATCAACACTCATGGCTTTGGCCGATTCTGGTCCGTTTTGTGGACTATTACTCATTGTTTTGAGGTCCCGGAGTGATTTCCACGAGTAACGAACCCTGGGGTGCGTTCACGTGTCGGTCATCAACACTCGCAGTTTTCGCCAATTCTGACCCGTTTCATGGACTAATTCGCACTGTTTTGGGGTCCCGGAGTGATTTTCACGATTAACGAACCCTGGGTGCGTTTACATGTCGGTCATCAACACTCGCGGTTTTTGTCGATTCTAACCCGTTTCGTGGGCTATTACTCACCGTTTTGGGGTCCCAAAGTGATTTCCATTCTTGTTGAACCCCAAGGTGCGCTTACGTGTCGGTCATCAACACTCACAATTTTGGCGATTTCGGCCCGTTTATTGTTTTAGGGTCCCGGAGTGATTTCCACGAGTAACGAACCCTGGGGTGTGTTTAAGCGTCGTTCATCAACACTCGCGGTTTTTGTCGATTCTGACCCGTTTCATGGACTATTACTCACTGTTTTGGGCCCCAAAGCGATTTCCATAGTTGTTGAACCCCAAGGTGCGCTTACGTGTCGGTCATCAACACTCGCAGTTTTGGCCGATTCTAGCCCGCTTCGTGGGCAATTACTCACCGTTTTGGGGTCCCAAAGCGATTTCCATAGTTGTTGAACCCCAAGGTGCGCTCACGTGTCGGTCATCAACACTCGCAGTTTTGTTCGATTCTAGCCCATTTCGTCGACTATTACTCAATGTTTTAGATTCCCGGAGTGATTTCCACGAGTAACAAACCTTGGGGTGTGTTTACGTGTTGGTCATCAAGACTCACAGTTTTGGCCGATTCTGACCCGTTTCATGGACTATTACTCACTGTTTTGGGGTCCCGGAGTGATCTCAACGATTAACGAATCCTGGGGTGCGTTTACGTGTCCGTCATCAACACTCGTGGTTTTTATCGATTGTGACCCGTTTCGTGGACTATTACTCACCGTTTTGGGGTCCTAAAGTGATTTCCATTCTTGTTGATACCCAAGGTGCGCTTACGTGTCAGTCATCAACACTCACAGTTTTGGCCGATTCTGGTCCGTTTCGTGGACTAATACTGACTGTTTTGGGGTCCCGGAGTTATTTCCACGAGTAACGAACACTTGGGTGCGTTAACGTGTCGGTCATCAACACTCGCAGTTTTGGCCGATTCTGACCCGTTTCGTTGACTATTACTCACCGTTTTGGGGCCCCAAAGCGATTTCCATAGTTGTTGAACCCTAAGGTGCGCTTACGTGTCGGTCATCAACACTCACTGTTTTCGCAAATTCTGGCCGTTTCATGGACTATTACTCACTGTTTTAGGTTCCCAGAGTGATTTCCACGAGTAACGAACACTGGGGTCCCTTTACGTGTCAGTCATCAATACTCGCAGTTTTGACCGATTCTGACCCGTTTCGTGGACTATTACTCACCGTTTTGGGGTCCCAGCGATTTCCAATCTTGTTAAACCCCAAGGTGCGCTTATGTGCCGGTCGTCAACACTCACGGTTTGGCGATTGACCCGTTCGTGGACTAACTCCTTTGTTTTGGGGTCCGGGTGATTTCCACGAGTAATGAACCACAGGGAGCGCGTGTCGGTCATCAACACTTTCGCGATTTTGGCGATTCGACCCGTCTCATGGACTATTACTCTTTGTTTGGGGTCCTGGTGATTTCCACGATTAACGAACCACGGTGTGTGTTTACGTGCCGGTCATCAATACACGCGGTTTTATTTGATTCTGACCCGTTTCGTGGACTATTACTCACCGTTTTGGGCCCCAAAGCGATTTCCATAGTTGTTGAACCCCAAGGCGCGCTTACGTGTCGGTAATCAACACTCGCAGTTTTGGCCGATTCTAGCCCGTTTCGTGGGCAATTACTCACCGTATTGGGGTCCCAAAGCGGTTTCCATAGTTGTTGAACCCCTAGGTGTGCTCACGGGTCGGTCATCAACACTCGCAGTTTTGTCCGATTCTGGCCCGTTTCGTGGACGATTACTCACTGTTTTAGATTCCCAGAGTGATTTCCACAAGTAACAAACCCTGGGGTGCGTTTACGTGTCGGTCATCAACACTCACAGTTTTGGCCGATTCTGACCCGTTTCATGGACTATTACTCACTATTTTAAGGTCCTAGAGTGATCTCCACGATTAACGAACCCTGGGGTGCGTTTACGTGTTCGTCACCAACACTCGTGGTTTTTATCGATTCTGACCCGTTTCCTGGACTATTACTCACCGTTTTGGGGTCCTAAAGTGATTTCCATTCTTGTTGATACCCAAGGTGCGCTTACGTGTCAGTCATCAACACTCACGATTTTGGCGATTCGGGCGTTTGTGGACTATCTTGTTGTTTTGGGGTCCCGGAGTTATTTTCACGAGTAATAAACCCTTGGGTGCGTTAACGTGTCGGTCATCAACACTCGCAGTTTTTGCCGATTCTGACCCATTTCGTGGAATATTACTCACTGTTTTAAGTTCGGAGTGATTTCCACGAGTAACAACTAATTTGGGTGCCTTTTTCGTGTCGGTCATAAATACTCATGATTTTGACCGATTGACCCATTCGTGAGTATTACTCACCGTTTGGGGTCCCAAAGCGATTTCAATCTTGTTAAACCCCAAGGTGCGCTTATGTGTCGGTCGTCAACTTTTCATGATTTTGGCGATTTTGGCCCGTTTCGTGGACTAACTCCTTTGTTTTGGGGTCGAGTGATTTCCACGAGTAATGAACCACGGGGGTGCGTGTCGGTCATCAACACTCGCAGTTTTGGCCTATTCTGACCCGTTTCATGGACTATTACTCACTGTTTCAGGTTCCCTGAGTGATTTCCACGATTAACGAACCCTGGTGTGTGTTTACGTGCCGGTCATCAATAGTCTTGGTTTTTGTTGATTCTGACCCGTTTCGTGGACTATTAATTACTCACCGTTTTGGGGTCCCGGAGTTATTTCGATGAGTAACGAACCCTGGGGTGCGTTTACGTGTCGGTCATCAACACTCGAAGTTTTGGCCGATTCTGACCCGTTTCGTGGACTATTACTCTTTGTTTTGGGGTCCGGAGTTATTTCCACGATAGCGTACCTAGGTGCGTTTATGTGTCGATCATCAACACTTTCGAAGTTTTGGCGATTGACCCGTTCGTGGACTATTACTCATCGTTTTGGGGCAAAGCGATTTCCATAGTTGTTGAACCCCAAGGTGCGCTTACGTGTCGGTCGTCAACACTCCAGCTTTTGGCTGTTACGGCCCGTTTAGTGGACTATTACTCTCGGTTTTAGGTTCCGGGTGATTTCCACGATAACGAAACCCAGGTGCGTTTACGTGTCGGTCATCAATACTCGCAGTTTTGGCAGAATCTGACCCGTTTCGTGGACCATTACTAACTGTTTTTGGGTCCCGGAGTGATTTCCACGATTAACGAACCCTGGGGTGTTGTCGGTCATCAACACTCATGATTTTTATCGATTCTGGCCCGTTTCGTGGACTATTACTCACTGTTTTGGGGTCCCAATGTGATTTCCATTCTTGTTGAACCCCAAGGTGCGCGCTTACGTGTCGGTCATCAAGACTCACAGTTTTGGACGATTCTGGCCCGTTTAGTGGACTATTACTCACTGTTTTGGGGTCCCGGAGTTATTTCCACGAGTAACGAACCCTTGTGTTTACGTGTCGGTTATCAACTTTTCGCAGATTTTGGCGATTGACCCGTTTAGTGGACTATTACTCACCGTTTGGGGCCCCAAATTGATTTCCATAGTTGTTGAACCCCAAGGTGCGCTTACGTGTCGATCACAACACTTTCATGATTTTGGCGATTCGGCCCATTTCTGGCTATTACTCACTGTTTGGGGTCCCGGAGTGATTTCCACGATTAACGAACCCTAGGGTGCGTTTACGTGTCGGTCATCAACACTCGTGTTTTTTGTCGATTCTGACCCGTTTCATGGACTATTACTCACCGTTTTGGGGTCCCAAAGTGACTTCCATTCTTGTTAAACCCCAAGGTGTGCTTACGTGTCGGCCATCAACACTCACGGCTTTGGCCGATTCTGGTCCGTTTCGTGGACTATTACTCATTGTTTTGAGGTCCCGGAGTGATTTCCACGAGTAACGAATCCTGGGGTGCGTTTACGTGTCGGTCATCAACACTCGCAGTTTTGGCCAATTCTGACCCGTTTCATGGACTAATACGCATTGTTTTGGGGTCCCGGAGTGATTTCCACGATTAACGAACCCTGGGGTGCGTTTACATGTCGGTCATCAACACTCGCGGTTTTTGTCGATTCTGACCCGTTTCGTGGGCTATTAATCACCGTTTTGGGGTCCCAAAGTGATTTCCATTCTTGTTGAACCCCAAGGTGCGCTTACGTGTCGGTCATCAACACTCACAATTTTGGCGATTCGGCCCGTTTTCTTTGTTTTAGGGTCCCGGGTGATTTCCACGAGTAACGAACCACAGGTGTAATTACGCGTCGTTCATCAACACTTTCATGATTTTGGCGATTCGACCCGTTTAGTGGACTATTACTCCTTGTTTTGGGCCCCAAAGCGATTTCCATAGTTCTTGACCCCAAGGTGCGCTTACGTGTCGATCGTCAACACTTTCGCGATTTTGGCGATTCGGCCCGTTCATGGGCAATTACTCACCGTTTTGGGGTCCCAAAGCGATTTCCATAGTTGTTGAACCCCAAGGTGCGCTTACGTGTCGGTCATCAACACTCGCAGTTTTGTCCGATTCTAGCCCGTTTCGTCGACTATTACTCACTGTTTTAGATTCCCGGAGTGATTTCCACGAGTAACAAACCCTGGGGTGTGTTTACGTGTCGGTCATCAACACTCACAGTTTTGGCCGATTCTGACCCGTTTCATGGACTATTACTCGCTGTTTTGGGGTCCCGGAGTGATCTCAACGATTAACGAACCCTGGGGTGCGTTTACGTGTCCGTCATCAACACTCGTGGTTTTTATCGATTCTGACCCGTTTCGTGGACTATTACTCACCGTTTTGGGGTCCTAAAGTGATTTCCATTCTTGTTGATACCCAAGGTGCGCTTACGTGTCAGTCATCAACACTCACGATTTTGGCGATTACGGGCGTTTGTGGACTATCTTGTTGTTTTGGGGTCCCGGAGTTATTTCCACGAGTAACGAACCCTTGGGTGCGTTAATGTGTCGGTCATCAACACTCGCAGTTTTGGCCGATTCTGGCCCGTTTCGTTGACTATTACTCACCGTTTTGGGGCCCCAAAGCGATTTCCATAGTTGTTGAACCCTAAGGTGCGCTTACGTGTCGGTCATCAACACTCACTGTTTTCGCCAATTCTGGCCATTTCATGGACTATTACTCACTGTTTTAGGTTCCCAGAGTGATTTCCACGAGTAACGAACACTGGGGTGCCTTTACGTGTTGGTCATCAATACTCGCAGTTTTGACCGATTCTGACCCGTTTCGTGGACTATTACTCACCATTTTGGGGTCCCAAAGCGATTTCCAATCTTGTTAAACCCCAAGGTGCGCTTATGTGTCGGTCATCAACACTCGCAGTTTTGGCCGATTTTGGCCCGTTTCGTGGACTAACTCCTTTGTTTTGGGGTCGGGTGATTTCCACGAGTAATGAACCACAGGGTGCGTGTCGGTCATCAACACTTTCGCAATTTTGGCGATTCGACCCATTTCATGGGCTATTACTCCTTTGTTTGGGGTCCCTGAGTGATTTCCACGATTAACGAACCCTGGTGTGTGTTTACGTGCCGGTCATCAATACTCGCAGTTTTATTTGATTCTGACCCGTTTCGTGGACTATTACTCACCGTTTTGGGCCCCAAAGCGATTTCCATAGTTGTTGAACCCAAAGGCGCTTACGTGTCGGTCGTCAACACTTTCGCGATTTTGGCGATTCGGCCCGTTTAAGTGGCGATTACTCACCGTTTTGCGGTCCCAAAGCGGTTTCCATAGTTGTTGAACCCCAAGGTGCGCTCACGTGTCGGTCATCAACACTCGCAGTTTTGTCCAATTTTGGCCCGTTTCGTGGACTATTACTAACTGTTTTAGATTCTCGGAGTGATTTCCACGAGTAACAAACCCTGGGGTGCGTTTACGTGTCGGTCATCAACGCTCACAGTTTTGGCCGATTCTGACCCGTTTCATGGACTATTACTCACTATTTTAAGGTCCCAGAGTGATCTCCATGATTAACGAACCCTGGGGTGCGTTTACGTGATCGTCATCAACACTCGTGGTTTTTATCGATTCTGACCCGTTTCCTGGACTATTACTAACCGTTTTGGGGTCCTAAAGTGATTTCCATTCTTGTTGATACCCAAGGTGCGCTTACGTGTCAGTCATCAACACTCACAGTTTTGGCGATTACGGGCGTTTAGTGGACTATCTTGTTGTTTTGGGGTCCCGGAGTTATTTCCACGAGTAACAAACCCTTGGGTGCGTTAACGTGTCGGTCATCAACACTCGCAGTTTTGGCCGATTCTGACCCATTTCATGGACTATTACTCACCGTTTTAAGTTCCCGGAGTGATTTCCTCGAGTAACGAACACTGGGGTGCCTTTTCGTGTCGGTCTTCAATACTCGAGTTTTGACCGATTCTGACCCATTTCGTGGACTATTACTCACCGTTTTGGGGTCCCAAAGCGATTTCCAATCTTGTTAAACCCGAAGGTGCGCTTATGTGTCGGTCATCAACACTCGCAGTTTTGGCCGATTTTGGCCCGTTTCGTGGACTAACTCACTGTTTTGGGGTCCGGGTGATTTCCACGAGTAATGAACCACTGGGGTGCGTGTCGGTCATCAACACTTTCGCAGATTTTGGCGATTGACCCGTTCATGGACTATTACTCACGGTTTCAGGTTCCCTGAGTGATTTCCACGATTAACGAACCCTGGTGTGTGTTTACGTGCCGGTCATCAATAGTCTTGGTTTTTGTTGATTCTGACCCGTTTCGTGGGCTATTAATTACTCACCGTTTTGGGGTCCCGGAGTTATTTCCACGAGTAACGAACCCTGGGGTGCGTTTACGTGTCGGTCATCAACACTCGAAGTTTTGGCCGATTCTGACCCGTTTCGTGGACTATTACTCACTGTTTTGGGGTCCCGGAGTTATTTCCACGAGTAACGAACCCTGGGTGCGTTTATGTGTCGGTCATCAACATTCGAAGTTTTGGCCGATTCTGACCCGTTTCGTGGACTATTACTCATCGTTTTGGGGCCCCAAAGCGATTTCCATAGTTGTTGAACCCCAAGGTGCGCTTACGTGTCGGTCATCAACACTCACAGTTTTGGCCGGTTCTGGCCCGTTTCGTGGACTATTACTCTCAGTTTTAGGTTCCCAGAGTGATTTCCACGAGTAACGAAACCAGGTGCGTTACGTGTCGATCGACAATACTCGCATGATTTTGGCGATTGACCCGTTTAGTGGACCATTACTAACTGTTTTGGGGTCCGGGTGATTTCCATGATTAACGAACCACAGGGTGTTGTCGGTCGTCAACACTCATGGTTTTATCGATTCGGCCCGTTTGTGGACTATTACTCACTCTCCGACATTCGGAGGACAAATCCTAATCTCAAATACGCCAACCCAACAAGTACCTTTGGAGACACCTGAGAGCACCTTTATAATCACCCAGTTACGCCAGACGCTTTGGTAGCACACAAAGTGTTCCTCCGTAAACGGAGTTGCATAATCTCATAGTCATAGGAACATGTATAAGTCATGAAGAAAGCAATAGCAACATACTAAACGATCGGGTGCTGCTAACGGAATGGGTCATGTCAATCGATCATTCAACTAATGATGTGATCCCGTTAATCAAATAACAACTCTTTTTCCATGGTTAGAAACATAACCATCTTTGATTAACAAGCTAGTCAAGTAGAGGCATACTAGTGACACTGCTTGTCTATATATATTCACACATGTATTATGTTTCCGTTAATACAATTCTAGCATGAATGATAAACATTTATCATGATGTAAGGAAATAAATAATAACTTTATTATTGCCTCTAGGGCATATTTCCTTCAGTCTCCCACTTGCACTAGAGTCAATAATCTAGTTCACATCGCCATGTGATTAACAACGATAGTTCACATCATCATGTGATTAACACCGATAGTTCACATCGCCATGTGACCAACACCCAAAGGGTTTACTAGATTCAGTAATCTAGTTCATATCGCTATGTGATTAACACCCAAAGAGTACTAAGGTGTGATCATGTTTTGCTTGTGAGAGAATCTTAATCAACGGGTCTTTCACATTCAGATCCGTTATGTATTTTGCAATTTTCTATGTCTACAATGCTTTGCACAGAGCTACTCTAGCTAATTGCTCCCACTTTAAATATATATCTAGATCGAGACTTAGAGTCATCCAGATCGGTGTCAAAACTTGCATCGACATAACCCTTTACGACGAACCTTTTGTCACTTCCATAATCGAGAAACATATCCTTATTCCACTAAGGATAATTTTGACCGTCTCCAAAGGATCTACTCCTAGATCACTATTGTACTCCCTTGCCAAACTCAAGGCAGTGGGTATACAATAGATCCTGCACAAAGATGGCATACTTTATAGAACCTATGGCCAAGGCATAGGGAATGACTTTCATTCTCTTTCTATCTTCCGCCGTGGTCGGGTTTTGAGTCTTACTCAATTTCACACCTTGTAACACGTGCAAGAACTCTTTCTTTGACTGCTCCATTTTTAACTACTTCAAAATCTTGTCAAGGTATGTACTCATTGAAAAACTTATCGCCGCCTTGATCTATCTCTATAGATCTTGATGCTCAATATGTAAGCAGCTTCACCGAGGTCTTTCTTTGAAAACTCCTTTCAAACACTCCTTTATGCTTTGTATAATAATTCTACATTATTTCCGATCTACAATATGTCATTCACATATACTTATCGAAATGTTGTAGTGCTCCCACTCACTTTCTAGTAAATACAAAAGCTTCACCGCAAGTCTCAGATAAACTATATGCTTTAATCAACTTATCAAAGTGTATATTCCAACTCCGAGATGCTTGCACCAGTCCATAGATGGATCCTCGAGCTTGCACATTTTGTTAGCACCTTTAGGATTGACAAAACCTTTGGTTGCATCATATACAACTCTTCTTTAATAAATCCATTAAGAAATGCAGCTTTTGACATCCTTTTGCCGATTTTAAAATGTGGCAATTGCAACATGATTCGGACAGATTTTAAGCATCGACACGAGTGAGAAAATCTCATTGTATTCAACATCTTGAACTTTGTCAAAACCTTTTTCGACAAGTCTAGCTTTGTAGATAGTAAGACTACTATCAAGATCCGCCTTCTTCTTGAAGATCCATTTATTTTCTATGGCTTGCCGATCATCGGGCAAATCCATCAAAGTCCATACTTTGTTCTCATACATGGATCATATCTCGATTTCATGGCCTCAAACCATTTTATGGAATCTGGGCTCATCATCGCTTCCTCATAGTTCGTAGGTTTGTCATGGTCAAGTAACACGACCTTCTAGAACAGGATTACCGCATCACTCAAAAGCGGATCTCACTGCTTTACCCACGAGGTTCGTAGTAACTTGATCTCAAGTTACATGATCATCATCATTAGCTTCCTCACTAATTGGTATAGTAGTCACAAGAACAGATTTCGTGATGAACTACTTTCCAATAAGGAACAGTACAAGCTACTCATCAAGTTCTACTTTCCTCCCACTCACTTCTTTCGAGAGAAACTCCTTCTAGAAAGGATCCATTTATTAGCAACGAATGTTTTGCCTTCGGATCTGTGTGATAGAAGGTGTACCCAACAATTTCCTTTGGGTATTCTATGAAGACGCACTTCTCCGATTTGGGTTTGAGCTTATCAGATGAAACTTTTTCACATAAGCATCGCAGCCCCAAACTTTAAGAAACGCATAACTTTGGTTTCTTGCTAAACCATAGTTCATATAGTGTCGCCTCAACGGATTTAGATGGTGCCCTATTTAACGTGAATGCAGTTGTCTCTAATGCATGATCCCAAAACGATATTGGTAAATCGGTAAGAAACATCATAGATTGTACTATATCCAATAAAGTACGGTTATGACGCTCAACACACCATTATGATGTGGTGTTCCGTGGCATGAATTTGTGAAACTATTCCACATTGTTTTATTTGAAGACCAAACTCAGAACTCAAATATTTGTCTCCGCGATCGATCAGAGAAACTTTATTTTTCTTGTTACGATGATTTTCCACTTCACTCAAATTCTTTGAACCTTTCAACTATTTAAGACTTATGTTTCATCAAGTAGATATACCCATATCTGCTCAAATCATCTTGTGAAGGTCGAAAATAACGATACTTGCCACGAGCATCAACACTCATTGATCGCATACATCGGTATGTATTATTTCCAATAAGTCAAGAGTTTGTTCCATTGTTCCGAGAACGGAGTTTTAGTCATCTTGCACAAAAGGCACGGTTCGCAAGCATCAAATGATTCATAACTAAGTGATTCCAAAATCCATCTTTATGGAGTTTCTTCATGCGCTTTACACCTATATGACCAAAACGGCAAAGCTACAAATAAGTTGCAGATCATTATTAACTTTGCATCTTTTGGCATCAATATTATGAATATGTGCATCACTATGATCGAGAGCCAACAAACTATTTTCATTGGGTGTATGACTATCAAGGTTTTATTCATTTAAATAGAACAACAATTATTCTCTGATTTTAAATGAATAACTATATTGCAATAAACATGATCAAAACATATTCATGCTCAACGCAAACGCCAAATAACATTTATTTAGGTTTAACACTAATCCCGAAAGTATAGGGAGTGTGCGATGATGATCATATCAATCTTGGAACTACTTCCAACACTCATCGTCACTTCCCTTCAACTAGTCTTTGTTTATTCTCAGAACTCCTGCTTCGAAGTTACTAATCTTAGCAACCT
Source organism: Aegilops speltoides (assembly GCA_021437245.1). NCBI lineage: Eukaryota > Viridiplantae > Streptophyta > Magnoliopsida > Poales > Poaceae > Aegilops > Aegilops speltoides. The sequence goes on along the minus strand of CM038147.1, from coordinate 470,290,211 downwards.
AACAAGTATCAAATACTCAAGGGCTACTATAAACACTAGTAAAGCACACATCAATAACCTCAGATATCAAATATACCCTTGTTCACTTTGCCATCCTTCTTATCCACCAAATATTTAGGCATTTCCACTTCCAAAGGACCATTCCTTTGCAAGAGAAGCACTTAGTCTCGTGCTTAGGTCTAGACTTGGCTTCTTTTACTTGAGCAAGAACTTGCTTGCGCTCTTTTGAAGTTCCCTTCATCCCTTTGCCCTTTTCTTGAAACTAGTGGTCTTGTTAACCATCAACACTTGATGTTCTTTCTTGATTTCTACCTTCATCGATTTCATCATCATGAAAACTCGGAATCATTTTCATCATCCCTTGCATACTATAGTTCATCACGGTTCTACTAGCTTGGTGATGGTGACTAGAGAATTCGTCAATCACTATCTTATCCTCGAAGATTAACTCCACTTGATTCAAGCGATTGTAGTACCTGCATAACTGAGCACATGCTCACTAGTTGAGTGATTCTCTCCATCTTTTAGCTATAGAACTTGTTGAAGACTTCATCTCTCAACTCGGTATTTGCTTGAAATATTAACTTCAATTCGTGGAACATCTCATATGGTCCATGATGTTCAAAACATCTTTGAAGTCCCGATTCTAAGCCATAAAGCATGGTGCACAAAACTATCAAGTAGTCATCATATTGAGCTAGCCAAACGCTCATAACGCCCAGATCCGCCTCCGCAATAGGTCCGCTACCTAGCGTGCATTAGGACATAATTTTTCAGGCAAGAATGAGGATAAACTCGATCGCGGATCCAATCCGCATCATTGCTACTAACATTTTTCAACACAATTTTCTAGGAACATATCAAAATAAACATATGAAAGCAACAACGCAAGCTATTGATCTTACAACATAATTTGCAAAATACTACCAGACTAAGTTCATGATAAATTTAAGTTCAATTAATCATATTATTTAAGAACTCCCACTTAGATGTACATCTCTAGTCATCTAAGTGATCACGTGATCCAAATCAACTAAACCATAACCGATCATCACGTGAGATGCAGAGTTTTCAATGGTGAACATCACTATGTTGATCATATCTACTATATGATTCACGCCACCTTCGGGTCTCCGTGTTCGAGGCCATATCTGCATATGCTAGGCTCATCAAGTTTAACTCGAGTATTCGCTGCAGTAAAACTGGCTTGCACCGCTGTAGATGGACGAGAGCTTATCACACCCGATCATCACGTGGTGTCCGGGCACGCATTTAACTTTGGCAACGTGCATACTGTGGAGAACACTTCTTGATAATTAGTGAGAGATCATCTTAAAATGCTACCGCCAATCAAAGCAAAAATAAGATGTATAATAGATAAACATCATATGCAATCAAAATATGTGACATGATATGGCCATGATCATCTTGCGCCTTTGATCTCCATCTCCAAAGTATCGCCATGATCTCTATCGTCACCGCACGACACCATGATCTTCACCATCTTGATCTATATCAATGTGTCATCACATGGTTGTCTCACCAACTATTGCTCTTGCAACTATTGCTATCAGATAGCGATAAAGTAAAGTATTATTTGGCACTTGCATCTTATGCAACAAAGAGACATCCATAGGGCTTCGCCAATTGTCGATAACTTCAAGAAAACATGATCATCTCATACAACAACTTATATCTTATCACGCCTTGACCATATCACATCATAACATGCCCTATGCATCAAAACCACAATGATAGTTTGTCAAGTTGGTGCTGTTTTAACCTTCGCAAGGACCGGCGAGCACACATTTGCTCAACTAAAGTTGAGAAATCGACACTGCTAGCCACCGTGCAAAGCACGGCGGTAGAACTAGTCTCGCGAAGCGACGCGTAATGTCGGTCCGGCCGCTTCATCCAACAATAATACCAACCAAAGTATGACATGTCGGTAAGCAAGATGACTTATATCGCCCAAAACTCACTTGTGTACTACTCTGCATATAACATCAAACCATAAACCTGGCTCGATACCACTGCTGGGGAACGAGTAATTTCAAAAATTCCTATGCACACGCAAGATCATGGTGATGCATAGCAACGAGAGGGGAGTGTTGTCTACGCACTCTCATAGACCAAGCGAAGCATCGACGCAACGAGAGGAAGTAGTCGACGCCTTCCGGTCCAACCGATCCAAGCACCGCATTCTGCACCTCGAAGTTCTTGACACGCGACAGCTCGATGACGCACCTGGCCCGATCCAGCAGAGCTCGGGAGGAGTTCCACAAGACGACGGCGTGGTGATGATCTTGATGTTCAACCGACGCAGGCTTTTCCTAAGCACCGCCACAATATGATTGAGGTGTAATATCGTGGAGGGGGCACGCACACTGCTAAGGAACTATCACGATGATCAACTTGTGTGTCTATGGGGTGCCCCCTGCCTCAGATATAAAGGAGTGGAGGAGGAGGGCCGCCCTCTCTATGGCGCCTTTAGGGGAGTCCTACTCCCACCGGGAGTAGGATTCCCTTCCTAGTCCAACTAGGAGACCTTCCAAGTAGTAGGAGTAGGAGACAAGGAAGGGAAGAGAGAAGGAAGGAAGGAGGGGGTGCGCCTCCCCTAGTCCAATTCGACTAGGCCATGGGCGCTGCCCGCCCTAGGCAGCCCTCTCTCTTTCCTTATGGCCCAATAAGGCCCAATACTTCCCTGGCGAACCTCAGAATCTCCCAGATTCGATAAATAACCAATCACTTTGAACCTTCCTAACTCCTAATATAGTCGTCAATACATCGATCTTTACGCCTCGACCATTTCGAGACTCGTCGATCAAGATAACAACATAACGCTGTTCCTTTGTCATCGTATGTTACTTGCCTAAGATTCGATCGCCAGTATCCAATACCTAGTTCAATCTCATTACCGCAAGTCTCTTTACTCATTCCAGAATACATCATCTCGCAACTAACTTATTAGTTGCAATGCTTGCAAGGCTTAAGTGATGTGCATTACCGAGAGGGCCTCAGAGATACCTCTCCGACATTCGGAGGACAAATCCTAATCTCAAATACGCCAACCCAACAAGTACCTTTGAGACACCTGAGAGCACCTTTATAATCACCCGCTATGCTAGACGCTTTGGGAGCACACAAAGTGTTCCTCCGTAAACGGAGTTGCATAATCTCATAGTCATAGGAACATGTATAAGTCATGAAGAAAGCAATAGCAACATACTAAACAATCGGGTGCTGTTTAACGGAATGGGTCATGTCTATCGATCATTCAACTAATGATGTGATCCCGTTAATCAAATAACAACTTTTTCCATGGTTAGAAACATAACCATCTTTGATTAACAAGCTAGTCAAGTAGAGGCATACTAGTGACACTGCTTGTCTATATATATTCACACATGTATTATGTTTTCGGTTAATACAATTCTAGCATGAATGATAAACATTTATCATGATATAAGGAAATAAATAATAACTTTATTATTGCCTCTAGGCATATTTCCTTCAATGCACGTGTCGGTCATCAACACTCACGCTTTTGGTTTATCTGTGCCCATTTCATGGACTACTACTCACCGCTTTGGGGTCCCGGAGTGATTTCACGCCATGGGGTGCGCTTACGGTTTGGCCATCAACACTCGCCATTTTTATCGATTTTCACCCATTTCATGGACTATTACTCACCGCTTTGGGGTCCCAAAGTGATTTCCATTCTTGTTGAACCCCAAGGTGCGCTTTACGTGTTGTCATCAACACTCACGCTTTGGCCGATTCTCGCCCGCTTTGTGGACTATTACTCACCGCTTTGGGGTCCTGAGTTATTTCCATGAGTAACTAATCCTAGGTGTGCTTATTTGTCGGTCATCAACACTCGCAGTTTTGGCCGATTCTCGACCCGCTTTCAGGACTATTACTCATCGCTTTCGGGCCCCGATTTCCATAGTTGTTGAACCCTCAAGGTGCGCTTATGTGTCGATCATCAACACTCACAGCTTTTGACCGATTCTCGCCTGCTTCGTGGACTATTACTCACCGCTTTAGGTTCCCGGAGTGATTTCCACGAGTAATGAACCTGGGTGCGCTTCACGCGTTTGTTATCAATAATCAGCCAGTTTTGGCCGATTCTAACCCGTTTCGTGGACTATTACTCACCGTTTTGGGGTCCCGGAGTGATTTCCACGATTAATGAACCCTGGGTGCGTTTACGTGTCGGTCATCAACACTCGTGGTTTTTATAGATTCTAACCTGCTTCATGGACTATTACTCACCGCTTTGGGTTCCAAAGTGATTTACATTTTGTTGAACCTCACAGCGCTTTACGTGTCACCATCAACACTCACGCTTTTGGACGATTCTCGCCCGCTTGTCGGACTATTACTCACCGCTTTGGGGTCCCTGAGTTATTTCCACGAGTAACGTAACTCCTTAGGTGCGTTACGTGTTTGGCCATCAACACTCAAGTTTTGGCCGATTTCACCTGCTTGCGGACTATTACTCATCGCTTTGGGGCCCCAAAGCGATTTCCATAGTTGTTGAACCCCAAGGTGCAATTACGGTTTGGCCATCAACACTCACAGCTTTTGGCCGGTTCTAGCCCGCTTGTGGACTATTACTCACGCTTTAGGTTCCTGAGTGATTTCCACGAGTAACTAAACCTTGGGTGCGCTTACGTGTTGGTCATCAATACCGCAGTCGATTCTCAACCCGCTTCGTGGACTATTACTAACTGTTTTGGGGTCCCGGAGTGATTTCACGATTAACAAACCCTGGGGTGCGCTTATGTGTCGGTCATCAACACTCGTGCTTTTTATTGATTCTCGCCCGCTTCATGGACTATTACTCACCGCTTTGGGGTCCCAAAGTGATTTCCATTCTTGTTGAACCTCAAGGTGCGCTTTACGGTCGGGTCATCAACACTCACAGCTTTGGCCGATTCTGGCCCGTTTAGTGGACTATTACTCACTGTTTTGGGGTCCCGGAGTTATTTCCACGAGTAACGAACCCTTGCGATTACGTGTCGGTCATCAACACTCGCAGTTTTGGCCGATTCTGACCCATTTCGTGGACTATTACTCACCGTTTTGGGGCCCCAAATTGATTTCCATAGTTGTTGAACCCCAAGGTGCGCTTACGTGTCGGTCATCAACACTCGCAATTTTGGCCGATTCTGGCCCATTTCGTGGGCTATTACTCACCGTCTGGGGTTCCGGAGTGATTTCCACGATTAACGAACCCTGGGGTGCGTTTACGTGTCGGTCATCAACACTCTTGTTTTTTGTCGATTCTGACCCGTTTCGTGGACTATTACTCACCGATTTGGGGTCCCAAAGTGACTTCCATTCTTGTTAAACCCCAAGGTGTGCTTACGTGTCGGCCATCAACACTCATGGCTTTGGCCGATTCTGGTCCGTTTTGTGGACTATTACTCATTGTTTTGAGGTCCCTGAGTGATTTCACGAGTAACGAACCCCGGGTGCGCTTCACGGTCGGCCATCAACACTGCAGTTTTCGCCAATTTCAATTCGCTTCATGGACTAATACGCACTGCTTTGGGGTCCCGAGTGATTTTCACGATTAACTAACCTCTGTGCGCTTATATGTCTGGCCATCAACACTCGCGGTTTTTGTCGATTCTAACCTGCTTCGGGCTATTACTCACCGCTTTGGGGTCCCAAAGTGATTTCCATTCTTGTTGAACCCCAAGGTGCGCTTACGTGTTTGGCCATCAACACTCACAATTTTGGCCGATTTCGCCCTGCTTTCATTGTTTTAGGGTCCCGAGTGATTTCCACGAGTAACGAACCCGGTGTGTTTAACGCCGCTCATCAACACTCGCAGGTTTTGGTTCGATTCTCGATTCGCTTCATGGACTATTACTCACCGCTTTGGGCCCCAAAGCGATTTCCATAGTTGTTGAACCCTAAGGTGCGCTTTACGCGGTTCGGCCATCAACACTCGCAGCTTTGGCCGATTCTAGCCCGCCAGGCAATTACTCACCGCTTTGGGGTCCCAAAGCGATTTCCATAGTTGTTGAAACCCAAGGTGCGCCACGGTCGGCCATCAACACTCGCAGCTTTGTTCGATTCTAGCCCATTTCACGACTATTACTCAATGTTTTAGATTCCTGAGTGATTTCCACGAGTAACAAACCTTGGGGTGTGTTTACGGTTGGTCATCAAGACTCACAGCTTTGGCCGATTCAATTCGCTTCATGGACTATTACTCACCGCTTTGGGGTCCCGAGTGATCTCAACGACAATCTAACTCCGTGCGCGCGACGTGTCCGCCATCAACACTCGTGGTTTTATCGACAGACCCGCTTCGTGGACTATTACTCACCGCTTTGGGGTCCTAAAGTGATTTCCATTCTTGTTGATACCCAAGGTGCGCTTACGTGTCACCATCAACACTCGCAGCTTTGGCCGATTTCGTCCGCTTCGTGGACTAATATCGACCGCTTTGGGGTCCCGAGTTATTTCCACGAGTAACTAACACTTGTGCGTTAACGGTTTGGTCATCAACACTGCAGCTTTTGGCCGATTCTCGACCCGCTTCATTGACTATTACTCACCGCTTTGGGGCCCCAAAGCGATTTCCATAGTTGTTGAACCCTAGGTGCGCTTTACGTGTCGGCCATCAACACTCACCGCTTTTGCAATTCTCGCCGCTTCATGGACTATTACTCACTGTTTTAGGTTCCCAGAGTGATTTCCACGAGTAACGAACACTGGGGTCCCTTTACGTGTCAGTCATCAATACTCGCAGTTTTGACCGATTCTGACCCGTTTCGTGGACTATTACTCACCGTTTTGGGGTCCCAAAGCGATTTCCAATCTTGTTAAACCCCAAGGTGCGCTTATGTGTCGGTCATCAACACTCACAGTTTTGGCCGATTCTGACCCGTTTCGTGGACTAACTCACTGTTTTGGGGTCCCGGAGTGATTTCCACGAGTAATGAACCCTGGGGAGCACGTGTCGGTCATCAACACTCGCAGTTTTGGCCGATTCTGACCCGTCTCATGGACTATTACTCATCGCTTGTGGTCCCCGAGTGATTTCCACGATTAATCTAACCCTCGTGTGTGTTTACGTGTGGTCATCAATACACGCGTTTTATTTGATTCTCAACCCGCTTCGTGGACTATTACTCACCGCTTTGGGCCCCAAAGCGATTTCCATAGTTGTTGAACCTCAGGCGCGCTTTACGGTTTCGGTAATCAACACTCGCAGCTTTTGGCCGATTCTAGCCCGCTTTCGGGCAATTACTCACCGTTTGGGGTCCCAAAGCGTTTCCATAGTTGTTGAACCCCTAGGTGTGCTCACGGGTCGGTCATCAACACTCGCAGTTTTGTCCGATTTTCGCCGCTTCGTGGACTATTACTCACTGCTTTAGATTCCTGAGTGATTTCCACAAGTAACAAACCTCGGGTGCTTTACGGTGTCGGCCATCAACACTCAGCTTTGGCCGATTCTCACCCGCTTCATGGACTATTACTCACTATTTTAAGGTCCTAGAGTGATTCCACGATTAACGAACCCTGGGTGCGCGACGTGTTCGCCACCAACACTCGTGGTTTTTATCGATTCTCAACCCGCTTCGGACTATTACTCACCGTTTTGGGGTCCTAAAGTGATTTCCATTCTTGTTGATACCCAAGGTGCGCTTACGTGTCAGTCATCAACACTCACAGTTTTGGCCGATTCTGGGCCGTTTTGTGGACTAATACTGACTGTTTTGGGGTCCCGGAGTTATTTTCACGAGTAATAAACCCTTGGGTGCGTTAACGTGTCGGTCATCAACACTCGCAGTTTTTGCCGATTCTGACCCATTTCGTGGAATATTACTCACTGTTTTAAGTTCCCGGAGTGATTTCCACGAGTAACGAACGCTGGGGTGCCTTTTCGTGTCGGTCATAAATACTCGCAGTTTTGACCGATTCTGACCCATTTCGTGGAGTATTACTCACCGTTTTGGGGTCCCAAAGCGATTTCCAATCTTGTTAAACCCCAAGGTGCGCTTATGTGTCGGTCATCAACACTCGCAGTTTTGGCCGATTTTGGCCCGTTTCGTGGACTAACTCACTGTTTTGGGGTCCCGGAGTGATTTCCACGAGTAATGAACCCTGGGGTGCACGTGTCGGTCATCAACACTCGCAGTTTTGGCCTATTCTGACCCGTTTCATGGACTATTACTCACGGTTTCAGGTTCCCTGAGTGATTTCCACGATTAATCTAACCCCGTGTGTGTTTACGTGTTTGGCCATCAATAGTCTTGGTTTTTGTTGATTCTGACCCGTTTCGTGGACTATTAATTACTCACCGTTTTGGGGTCCCGGAGTTATTTCGATGAGTAACGAACCCTGGGGTGCGTTTACGTGTCGGTCATCAACACTCGAAGTTTTGGCCGATTCTGACCCGTTTCGTGGACTATTACTCACTGTTTTGGGGTCCCGGAGTTATTTCCACGAGTAACGTACCCTAGGTGCGTTTATGTGTCGGTCATCAACACTCGAAGTTTTGGCCGATTCTGACCCGTTTCGTGGACTATTACTCATCGTTTTGGGGCCCCAAAGCGATTTCCATAGTTGTTGAACCCCAAGGTGCGCTTACGTGTCGGTCATCAACACTCACAGTTTTGGCCTGTTCTGGCCCGTTTCGTGGACTATTACTCTCAGTTTTAGGTTCCCGGAGTGATTTCCACGAGTAACGAAACCTTGGGTGCGTTTACGTGTCGGTCATCAATACTCGCAGTTTTGGCCGATTCTGACCCGTTTCGTGGACCATTACTAACTGTTTTGGGGTCCCGGAGTGATTTCCACGATTAACGAACCCTGGGGTGTTGTCGGTCATCAACACTCATGGTTTTTATCGATTCTGGCCCGTTTCGTGGACTATTACTCACTGTTTTGGGGTCCCAAAGTGATTTCCATTCTTGTTGAACCCCAAGGTGCGCTTACGTGTCGGTCATCAAGACTCACAGTTTTGGACGATTCTGGCCCGTTTAGTGGACTATTACTCACTGTTTTGGGGTCCCGGAGTTATTTCCACGAGTAACGAACCCTTGTGTTTACGTGTCGGTTATCAACACTCGCAGTTTTGGCCGATTCTGACCCGTTTCGTGGACTATTACTCACCGTTTTGGGGCCCCAAATTGATTTCCATAGTTGTTGAACCCCAAGGTGCGCTTACGTGTCGGTCTACAACACTCGCAGTTTTGGCCGATTCTGGCCCATTTCCTGGGCTATTACTCACTGTTTGGGGTCCCGGAGTGATTTCCACGATTAACGAACCCTAGGGTGCGTTTACGTGTCGGTCATCAACACTCGTGTTTTTTGTCGATTCTGACCCGTTTCATGGACTATTACTCACCGTTTTGGGGTCCCAAAGTGACTTCCATTCTTGTTAAACCCCAAGGTGTGCTTACGTGTCGGCCATCAACACTCACGGCTTTGGCCGATTCTGGTCCGTTTCGTGGACTATTACTCATTGTTTTGAGGTCCCGAAGTGATTTCCACGAGTAACTAATCCTGGGGTGCGTTTACGTGTCGGTCATCAACACTCGCAGTTTTGGCCAATTTCAATTCGCTTCATGGACTAATACGCACTGCTTTGGGGTCCCGAGTGATTTCCACGATTAACTAACCCCGTGCGCTACATGTCGGTCATCAACACTCGCGTTTTTGTCGATTCTGACCCGCTTGCGGGCTATTAATCACCGCTTTGGGGTCCCAAAGTGATTTCCATTCTTGTTGAACCCCAAGGTGCGCTTACGGTTTGGTCATCAACACTCACAATTTTGGCCGATTCTGGCCCCGTTTTGCTGTTTTAGGGTCCCGGAGTGATTTCCACGAGTAACGAACCCTGGGTGTAATTACGCGTCGTTCATCAACACTCGCAGTTTTGGCCGATTCTGACCCGTTTCGTGGACTATTACTCACTGTTTTGGGCCCCAAAGCGATTTCCATAGTTCTTGACCCCCAAGGTGCGCTTACGTGTCGGTCATCAACACTCGCAGTTTTGGCCGATTCTGGCCCGTTTCATGGGCAATTACTCACCGTTTTGGGGTCCCAAAGCGATTTCCATAGTTGTTGAACCCCAAGGTGCGCTTACGTGTCGGTCATCAACACTCGCAGTTTTGTCCGATTCTAGCCCGTTTCGTCGACTATTACTCACTGTTTTAGATTCCTGGAGTGATTTCCACGAGTAACAAACCCTGGGGTGTGTTTACGTGTCGGTCATCAACACTCACAGTTTTGGCCGATTCTGACCCGTTTCATGGACTATTACTCGCTGTTTTGGGGTCCCGAGTGATCTCAACGACAACGAACCCTGGGTGCGCTTACGGTCCGCTATCAACACTCGTGGTTTTATCGATTTCGACCCGCTTGCGGACTATTACTCACCGCTTTGGGGTCCTAAAGTGATTTCCATTCTTGTTGATACCCAAGGTGCGCTTTACGTGTCACCATCAACACTCACAGCTTTGGCCGATTCTCGGCCGCTTCGTGGACTAATATCGACCGCTTTGGGGTCCCGGAGTTATTTCCACGAGTAACTAACCCTTGGCGTAATGTGTCGGCCATCAACACTCGCAGCTTTTGGCCGATTTCGCCCGCTTGCTGACTATTACTCACCGCTTTGGGGCCCCAAAGCGATTTCCATAGTTGTTGAACCTTAAGGTGCGCTTTACGTGTCGGTCATCAACACTCACCGTTGCCAATTTCGCCATTTCATGGACTATTACTCACCGTTTTAGGTTCCCGTGAGTGATTTCCACGAGTAACTAACACCGGGTGCTTTTACGTGTCGGGTCATCAATACTCGCAGTTTTGACCGATTCTGACCCGTTTCGTGGACTATTACTCACCATTTTGGGGTCCCAAAGCGATTTCCAATCTTGTTAAACCCCAAGGTGCGCTTATGTGTCGGTCATCAACACTCGCAGTTTTGGCCGATTTTGGCCCGTTTCGTGGACTAACTCACTGTTTTGGGGTCCCGGAGTGATTTCCACGAGTAATGAACCCTGGGGTGCACGTGTCGGTCATCAACACTCGCAATTTTGGCCGATTCTGACCCATTTCATGGGCTATTACTCACTGTTTCAGGGTCCCTGAGTGATTTCCACGATTAACGAACCCTGGTGTGTGTTTACGTGCCGGTCATCAATACTCGCAGTTTTATTTGATTCTGACCCGTTTCGTGGACTATTACTCACCGTTTTGGGCCCCAAAGCGATTTCCATAGTTGTTGAACCCCAAGGCGCGCTTACGTGTCGGTCATCAACACTCGCAGTTTTGGCCGATTCTGGCCCGTTTCGTGGGCAATTACTCACCGTTTTGCGGTCCCAAAGCGGTTTCCATAGTTGTTGAACCCCAAGGTGCGCTCACGTGTCGGTCATCAACACTCGCAGTTTTGTCCAATTTTGGCCCGTTTCGTGGACTATTACTAACTGCTTTAGATTCTGAGTGATTTCCACGAGTAACAAACCCTGGGTGCGCTTACGTTTGGTCATCAACGCCACGCTTTGGCCGATTCTCAATTCGCTTCATGGACTATTACTCACTATTTTAAGGTCCCAGAGTGATTCCATGATTAACGAACCCCGGGTGCGCTTACGTGATCGCCATCAACAGGGAGAGGACAGCCGGCTAGCCCGCAAAGAACAATCTCCGCAAAAATTCGCAGTCCGACACTAAGGACAACCACGGCAGTCACGCCGAATCAAAAACAAACGCTGCATTAACGGCGCATTTACAAAGAGGATACGGCAATCAATGCCGGATTCCGAGGCTCAAAACCCGTCAACGGAAGAAGCCATTTAAAAGAACAACTCCGGTCCGTCTAACTGGCCGAATACTCGACCGCCATGCCGATACATGGCACTTCAAAAGCCGCCTAATCACACCAATAGAGATTGTTGGGTGTTCAGCAGGCCGCAAGTTAATTGCCAACACAATGACAAGGGGCTAAATAGCGATTTACGAGGAGGAGACCCGCCACCGAACAAGAGAGGATGTATGGTTTCACAAGTGCGGACGGTGAATATGATTTACGCAACCCATATACCCAAGAGGAAGAGGAAGCGCGACCACGGACGCCTATGCGATGGAGCTACCACCCCAAGTTCAATCCATGGTCCTCCTATCCGATCACTTTCGACGACGAGACCATCCGACCAAAGATACGCTTATGGCGGATTCGCCGCATTGGTCTTAGACCCAATCGCCGATGGATTTCACTCACAAGAGTCCCGATGGACGGCGGCAAAGCAATTTAACTCGCTTTATCAGACACGGCGCAAAATGGGCATAGACCCATCTAGGATTAAACCTACTAAAACAACCTTTAAAGGTGTCATCCTGTGAGTGGAAGCCAACTCAGACAGTTCGGTCACACCGAAGTGGTCTTCGATCCCTGATAATTTCCGGTTAAGAATTAATCTTCGATATAGTCCCGCTCAGAAGCGGCTATCATGCCTCGGTCTGACGAACCGCTGCTTGTTAAATTCAACGCGTGCCGATTATGCATACCTAAAACTCAAGATGCCAGCCCTCGTGGAGTCATTATGGTCAATGGGAATACGGAACGCCCTCCGAACGGAGGAACATACAATGCTCTCACGATGTATGCAGAGCAGCCTTCACGGCATTTCTAGTCCGCAATTAAAAGCCGGATACATTAAAGCGCCACCGAGCAACACCAACTAAGACCACCGGCGCGATCAGAGCATCGCCAGAGTAATGCGGCCCCAACCCCGCCTCACAAGATGATCACTAGAATAACACCGCAGACATCATTACGCTTTGAGATACCATGGGCACAGGGAGGGCTTAACCACAAGGACCAAAGAGTGCGGCTCACCACACAAGGGCTCATGCGACGCCTCGTGGCTTTGTTTTTTATCTTTTTTCTATTGCATACACAGACTCCATTAACGTAAGCCCCGTCTGATGGTGAACTTTCCAACTCAAGATGCAAATAAATGGATTAAAGAAGGTCACATTTAACACTCGTGTGGTCTCCATTACGAGCATTAAATTCATTACATACACTAAGTTCTGCAGCCTTATCCCCGAGGGGGACATGTTAATTTAGTCCTAATCCCTTGCTTATCAGACTGTTTGTATCACCGCTTTTATTAGCGCATCATCTTCATAAATAACGCAACACTTCCTTCTTGCAAGTACATTACCTTTTCATTGCAATTATGCTATCTTTACATATGTTCATTATATGACATCTTGCACCAGATACTTTGGTACGGCCAATACACCCGGGCTTCGCTTCCCCATATTATGGTGTGATTAAGTCCAACACTTTCACAAGTGCGGCACCTCAACTTATAGCATTATGTGAATCACCAATCATGTCTTGGGTCAATAGTTGGTTCGCCTGCCCCATGTTTTGGTACCTTACGCTCGCTCACGGCTAAGGTAGACTGGAGAACCATCGCGATTATGCCTGTTGAGCCAAGTTAACGCCTCAAGGAGAAAGCTAAACCGACCGGCATGATAAGGCGAGAGACTAGTCGCTGCTCGAGAGGTTCTTTCGGTCCTTAAAGGCTCATGCCGCTCGAGCTAAGTTCCTGATGATGTCCGATTTAGGCGTGGATACCGCTTCCTGATTCGGTCTTCCGATACCGTGGGCTTACCAAATTTAAAATTATAGAATTCTATGGCTAAGTGAGAGTGTTCAAGCACTATAAGTCCGTCGCCTTTGTTCGTCGGTTGAGCCTCCTAGATGGACCCAATAATGGGAACAAGAGTGCTCAAGTTTATCATCAACACCCCAAACCTTTGTAGCCTGGGGTCAAGCCAACGACTTGCCATCTCTCGATTTTACAAACGGCCGCATAAAAGGTAATATTTAAATTCAACAAGCGTGTTTCATGGCGATATAAACGAAGTTTTCATAAGATGTGATAAATATACAATGAAGTTCACTCAAAATTACATCTCGGGGCACTCATCCGCAATATCGCGACCCTTCAGACAACTTTATAATATCGCCCGTGGCGATGCTCCTCGCTTCGGCGGGCGGCGGATCCGTGAGAAGCTTCTCCGCATCCGGCCATTTCCATTGCACCTTTATGCGGGCAAGGGCCCGACGAGCACCTTCAATACAAAGTGAGCGCTGATCACATCCAAACTGGGCACGATCCACCAGCCGCCAGATTAGGCCAAAGTAGCTGCCAGCATGGCCTCGTCCAGCCATAGCGGACTATGAGGCCCTTCATGGCCTCCTCACTACCTTAGGAGTTCGACCACCGCTTCACCGGTCGCTTGGGGCACTGATGGCGGCCTCAAGATATCGAGACCGTAAGACCTTCTCCGTCGAGCTCCCTCCTCGCCACGATAGAAAGCGGCAGATCGACGATTACGCGGCAGATCCGCAAACGCCTCGAGAGCTCCGAATTTGGGTAAGTATCCGTAATTTACATTAACGTGTTCCGCTTCGCATGAAAAAGGCCTTACCCACGCTATCTTCTTTATGTCCTCCACCTCATGAAGGGCCTTTTGGGCCTCGGCCTTGGCGGATGGGCACTTTCGAGACGAGGCAAGCTCTGACTCGAAGTCTTGAGTCACGCCCAAACTCTCATGTTTTCCCATGAGAGCCTCGGAGCTCTTGCCGCATTTCCGCCACCAAAGACCACTTGCTTTTCTCGCCAGCCTGCCCGTGGTCAGATTATGCTCGCCACGGACACAAGATCCTTCGTGGCTGCCACCTCCTTAGTGGCCCCGCAATACATATATTATCCTTATTAATTTTGTTTGCAACCAAAATCCTTTTCTCAGAAGGTACTTATTTTCGGTGGTGTTATTCACCTTCTTTCTCCTTGAGCTGCCTTTTGGCATGGCCGAGCTCTTGCGCCGACCGCTCAAGGTTTTTTACCGACCTCCGCCACGCACGCGCAGTCAACAAATAAGAACTCGCAAACCCATATTGACATATTTTAGAAACCTCACAGATATCTTGTTAAGATCCTTAGTCCGCTTTTCTTTCCAACACCGACTAAGCATCGGGCTACCGCCTATGCGGTATTATATTACTTAATTTTAACCTTCTTACCTCAACGCTGTTAGAAGGTCACAGAAGCTTGGCCACTCGCCTTGGCGAAGCCGATCTTTCAATCACCGCACTCATGAGAGTGCGGTGTTCTTCGATGGAGGCGCTTTGAGCGCCCAAAGAAGTTATCCGCACTCCGGTTGGACGGAGGCCGGCGGCCACGGTCCCGCCCTTCTTCGAGGGGGTTGCTTGTTTGACTCGAACCGCCACGGATTCGGAGTAGAGTTCTGCACAAAGTCCGGGCTGCTCGATGGCGCCCGAGCCTCCTCCGGCGTGTCCCTCAGATTCCGCCCGCCGCCCTCGGGCGGGGTAGAGGCAATGATGGAATTTACATCCGACGGCGCCAACGACCGCCATCCACGGAAGGTCACAACGGCCGGACTAAAGGAACAATGTGGCATTAGAAGGACACTACATGACATACAATATACGGCATATAAATGATCCGGATATTTACGATCTCGCCGGACGCCGCCCTTGAGGCTACTCATCCTCGCCAACGCCGACAAGAAGGAACCGTCCGGGGATAGTTCTCCCCTCTGACCCTTCGCCGCCCCCGTTGGGGAGGCTCTTCTCTTCTCTCTCCTCCCACGGAGAGAGCACCTCCTCCTCGCCGCCTTCGGGAGGAGTCTCGTCGTCGCCGTCAGACGCTCGACATGGAACTCTTTCGAGTCCCCGCGCCACCTTCTTGGCTCTTCTTCTCCCAAGACCACGACGGTGTCGAAACCAACAAATTTTGCTAAGCGGGCATCCACCGGTTCTTCCGCATGGGAGTCGGGCCGATGAGTACCGGGCCTTCTCCATCCAAAGGTCACAAAGGAAGAGGCGATTAAAAACCTCGCTAGAGTCAATCTAATTACTTCAAGTGTCCCGTAATGGGTCGAATCACTTACCTCGTCACGGAGATCGCGAGCTGAATCATGGTCTTTGGTCATGGATGCGGGCCAGCGCTTTGAACAAGACCCTCCAGCGCCTTTCAGACGCAGTCAAGAGCCGCTTAACGCCCTGGTGTTGTTCGGATTAAACTCCACAGCATTAAATGCCCGCCTCGCATGGGAGAATCCACGAGGAGCATGACTGACCACGCCGACGAGCCGAGCCTATTGCTCACCGGCTTCTTGATGCAGCTCAAGTCCCGCCACCTCCACCGGATCACCCCACCGCAGCCCTTTCTTTCCGGAGGTGAGCTGCGAGGATTCCAGATCTAAATTGGGGCCGCCGCCCATGTGGGCTTGCGGCTCGGTGATGTAGAACCACCCCGATCACACCCTCGACGGAGTCCACGAAGGTCCCTTCTAGTTAAGGGACGCTGGGCGCATTGCCCAACATGGCGCCCAAGATTCCGCTTATGCCCCTTCACAACCTTCGCTTGGCGCTGAAAGTCTTGAGCCACAGTCAAGTGGGGCGGATGCAGAGAAAGGTTTCGCACACCCACGATGAACGCCGAGATGTTGAGGACGAAGTTCGCCAGATCGTGGAAATCTAGGCCGAGTAAAACATGATCCCTGACAAATGGATGGAGCGGAAAGCCCATCCGCGGAGGAAGTGGGGAAGGAAGACGACCTCTCATGGGGCCCTGGGGTAGGGATGAGCCGCCTGCTGTCGGGCAAATGGCGCGCGATGTCGCCGAAAGGTATCCGCGTCGCAGCTTGGTGATGTCCTCCTTCTTAGTGGTGGAGGCCAACCATTTGCCTCCCCCACCGGACATATTCGGAGAAGGGTCGAGGTGAGTTGCGCGAGCTTGGGCGTTGGAGCTTGAGTTCGCAGGGTGAATGGGCAAAGGAGGAAGAAGGCGAGGTGAGAAGGTAAATCCTTATCCCTTATATATAGGCGACAAAACTATGCGCCCTCACCGCCCGGTAAAACTCGCTTATCTCCCAAGCGCCATCATCAATGGCACGGTTGGGTTACCCACGCACGTATTGATGAGAATCCTAATAAGGATCGCTCCAAGGAAACCGCCGCTAAACGCGTCCGAGGCGGAATAATAAAACGATCCAAACAAGGGCTTGGTCTGCGGTGTGATGTCACGCCGCATAATACGCCGCCAGATTGAGCTAAGTGTATATTTTATCTCTCTATGTTGGAATGTGGAATTTATTTTGCGAGACGGACACTATCCCGTGTTCATTATCTTCTCCGAATTATTCATGAGGGAACCGCCTTGCAATGACGTAACATTATGCACGCCGGAATTATCGCATCAAGA
Organism: Aegilops speltoides; assembly: GCA_021437245.1. Classification (NCBI taxonomy): domain Eukaryota; kingdom Viridiplantae; phylum Streptophyta; class Magnoliopsida; order Poales; family Poaceae; genus Aegilops; species Aegilops speltoides. The sequence goes on along the minus strand of CM038147.1, from coordinate 470,272,926 downwards.
CCGGTTCAGGGCTACCGAGGAGTCCTCGACTAGAGGGTGTCCGGACATGGACTATCAATATCCGCCGGACTCCCTGGATCACGAAGATAGAAGATTGAAGACTCCGCCCGTGTCCCAAGGTACTTTCTTGGCGAGAAGGCAAGCTTGGCAATACGGATATGTAGATCTCCTACCATTGTAACCGACTGTGTAACCCTAGCCTCTCCAAAGGTCTATATAAACCGGAGGGCTTTAGTCCGTAGGGACACAACATTACATCTCAACAATCATACCATAGGCTAGCTTCTAGGGTTTAGCCTCCTTGATCTCGTGGTAGATCTACTCTTGTACTACCCATATCATCAATATTAATCAAGCAGACGAGGTGTCGCGCCGATGGGTGGCGCGGCACCTATGGGGCCGGCCCTTTGTGTGTTCGATGACGGGGCGGAGGTCTGCGGAGAGCAGATCGAGGCGCACGCTGGGATTTTACCCGGCCGCCGCGATGGTCGCAGAAACCCTATCACGCATTGTGTTGTATTTGATCTCGGGAGCTCAAGAGCAAGATACCCGAGCGTGGGGGTTGTAAACGAGTCCAACCCACGCGAGAGTGGTGGATGCTCTAACCTCGCGAGAGTAGCTGGTCGTGGAACCTCCTCACGCTATGCATGGGCCTCCTTTTATAGGGCAAGGGTCACCGACAGTGTCAACGTGAGGTAGAGGGGTAAAACGAAAAGAGGTGGTAGTTGGAACAAAAGGAACAAAGGCAACACAAAGGATCCTACCTACTTTTGACAGAGGGGACAAGAGCATTAATGCCTGTCGCTGTCCGCCCCAAAAGCTCCCGCCATTGCGTCTCCTTCCGCCACGGCGGCGGCCACCACCGTGGAGTGCCACCGCATTCCTCATGCAAGATGACCACGCCGCCACGCTCTCGAGAAGGTGGAGGCGACGGCAGGCGATGAGCTGGAATGCGGCACGTAGATAGCTCTCCCGCAAGCGCCTTGCCGGGTCTTGATCTTGCGGGCCCGGAGCTTGTCTGCTCAGGACTTGCCGCCTCCGGGTCTCGCCGGGGAAGGCGCGCGCCGAGGCGTGTCTTCTGTGATGTGATCTTCTAGTCCTCCCGACGAGCTCCTCTCGCCGGGATCCGCAGGAGTAATGTAGCCTTGAGCTCGAATGGCCTTCCGCAAGCTCCTCTTGCCGGGTCTTGAGCTTCTATCTTATATACTTTGTTCTTGAACGGCTTGGTGGAGCGGAGATGGTCTCCGGCAAGCATTTGATGGATCTAGTCTGCGGGGGAGTGGGCTGCCGTGCACAAGTTGGGGTACCGAGGTACTTTACCTTAGTACACCGACAGAGCCCCTGCCCGGGCCATACACGGTGCCGAAGCTTGTTGGGTTGTGCCCAAGACAAGGCACGGCACGCTGAAGCCCATGGCCTGTCGACCTGCTGTCAGATTTGTCGCCTCCCTCCCAAGAACCAAGACGTCGCCGATTGGCGCCTGGAGACGTGGGCGGCGATGCGATCTTTAAGGCACCCACCCGTGATCGTGGCGCAGAGCGGGTCGCCACCGTCGCCGCCCGGGCGCCGCCACGCGCCCTCATGCATGGGGGTCGGGGGCGGGCGGGAGACCGAGCCACGGGCGGAGAGGCGAGTCGGCCCCCTCCTCCGCCTCCTTGCTTTCCGATTGGTCGAGTGGGGCGGTTGAGCCCCACCTCGCCTCTTTAAAAGGGGCGGAAAGGAAGCACAATGGCCACACTCATCCACTTCTCCTTTCACCTTCATCTTCTGCTCTTCTCGCCACCATGGAAGGAGGGAACCCCGGTTCTTCGACGGTGGCGGCGCGGGTCGCTTCGGCAGCGCACCATTCCCCATCTAACCCACGGGAGGCGAGCCGCCACGAGAGGGAGAGGGAGGGCGTGGCATGGCCGAGGCCGAGGGCGGGCCGAGGCGGCCGAGGAGAGGCGGTCGTGGTGAGGAGCCCCCGCCTCCTCCGCGCCTCTCGACCACGCGCGGTCCACACCGAGATGACCCCGGAGTTCTTCATCAAGCTTCGCAGGCGCCTCGTCGCCGCCTCGGTTGCCGCCCCGCTCATGACGCAATGGGGCCGGATCCGCCCGACGTGATGGAGCTACGATGAGGGGTCGGGATCGGCAGCACTCGGAGAGTGTCGTGTCCCCGGCCCAGCGTGATGTTCTTCGACCGAGGGTGGAAGACGTCGCCGGATCCATAGCTTGACGGCGGGTTCACCCTCCATTTCAGTTACTTGGATGGCGACCTCCTCGCCGCCAAGGTCTTCGGCGACTATGGAACCGGGTGCGCTGCTGTGTGGACAGCTCCTCGGATATAAGGCCCTCCTCGAGCGAAAGTGACGAGGAGGAGAGCGGCATGGCGACGAGGGGATGGCGGGCCCGACTAGGCGTCTGGACACCGCCGCTCAGGCGCCACCGCAACCCCATCTTCTGGGTTGCGGTCTCCTCGAACTCCCCGGCCGCCTCCTTGGGCGGTTGGCGTAGAGGCAGCAGAAGAGGAAGAGGGGAGGGCGGCAATGTTGTTACGTCGCAAAGACGAGAGCGAGTAGCCCTCGAGCGTCTTGACGTCCCACTACCCGCCTTCAAGCTCGCCTCCGACGCCTGCCTCCGCCAAGCTCCTGGCGCCCTCGGTGTTCTCTTGGGGTCTTCGCGCCTGTGGCTCTCCGTGGCCTTCAGGACTTGTGGCTGGCTCCCGGCATGCGCTCCCCATGCCCGCCACCTTGCTGCCTCTGCGGCACGGGCAAGGCCACCGCCACGCCTCCTAGGCGCCTCGCTCTTCCCCGACAAGCTCCTCTTGTCGGGTCTCCTCTCCGGCAAGCTTATCTTGGGGGGCCTCGACCTACCTCCTGAACTCCTGAACAGAGAAACAGAGAGGGATCACGGCACCTTATCTTTTCAAATTGTAAGCCCTCTGCATTTAGTCAGATTTAAGAACTTGTAATCCTCTCCATCATGTTTTTCATCCTCTATGGACTTGTACTAAATTGATGTTTTAATGAAAAGAGGGAATGCTTGCGGACCGAGTCTTTTACTTGATCGTGCCTTGTGTGTTCTTACGCTATCGGGAGCTTGCCGGGCTTAACACGCTTAGCGATCATGGGACAGCCACCGGTGGTGTCACTTCCGCAAGCAACCTTGTCGGGCCATTATGACGTCTACCTTCGAAAGGTGCTCGGAAGCAAGATAGAGGTGCAGCGCACACTTGGGTTTGTTGAGCGGACTCGAAACAAACCAAGCACGAATCGGGTCACGACTCGGTTCCTCCACGCACGGGTTTTTACAAGACACGATCGCTCAAAGACGCAGCCCCGCATCTCCGGTCCATGAGAGGATGCATGATGAGGGATGAAAACTTATCTCGAATCGCAGCCCCGGCGACACTAGCTTGCCGGAGACGAATCTCGATGCTCGCAATTTCAATGAGGTCGGCTCGCCAAGAAGAACCTTGGCATCCGCAGCCCGGCGACCTCGACTCGCCGGGCCCTAAGCGCGGTGCGATCTTTTGTTCCTACTTGTCACGCAATTTTAGCCATGAAAATAGCCGAGGTAGATATGCATTGCTCAACGCACATGTATGTGCATGTGTATATAAATCTTGGCTAACAATATGATGCCGGCTTTGTCCTTCAGATGTTTGTACTTCACGCTTTTGGGGAGCTTGCGGGCGAACACGCTTGTCATGACAGCCACCGGTGGTGTCGCTTAGGCAAGCAACCTTGTCGGGCCGATTATGACGCTTAACTTGTCGAAGCGTGGCTCGGAAGCAAGATAGGGTGCCGCAAAGACACTTGTGTTTGCCGAGCGGACTCGAAACAAAACAAGCACGAATCGGGCCACGACTTGGCTCCTCTTGCGCCCAAGTCTCTCATACGGACGACATTTCACGGCATGACTCGCCACGTTATACCCTCCGCCCTACACCCTTTGTGTGCTTTCACCCCACGCTTCTAGGTAACTTGCCGGTGCTCAACACGCTTGTTGAGTGCGGAACGTCGCCAGCCGCTTATCGGTGTCGCCCCCGAAGCAACCTTGCCGTGTCCGCCGCGACGACTTAACTTGCCGAAAGGTGCTCGAAACGAACGAGAGCGCTGGTGGTCGCGGTTCACTCTTAACTCGCTGAGCGTGTTCAAGCGAAGTAAGGTGCGACCATCCACAAGGAGCTCCTCCGCGCATGTGTTTCGCGTATAAAGGACTAATGCGCGAGGGGTATAACATATAAAAGTATGAAATTAAAGAGTGCTCGCTGCGAAGGCTCGAGCGACTTAGCTTTTCTTTTTCTTTGTGCTCGTTGGTGGAGCTCAATGGTGCGCCCATGGCGGCGCGCGCGGCGCCCGGGAGGCGCGCTGTCGGATTTAACACCAAAGCTGTCCTCACCGGGATTATCTTGCGCCCGAGGAGGTACGCTTGTCGGATGGAGCACGAGCCGCCTTGCGGACTTAGAGCTCGATAAGCGCGTCTTTTCGACGACATCGTAACGCCTGTGGATAGGCGCTGTCGGGCCGAGGGAGCGGGAGCGAAGCGGTGCGAGGGGCCGGATACACTCGGGTCCCTAACAATGTTAGGGGAGAGTAACCTCGCCGACCTCTTTCGCTTTACTCATGCATGGACAAGCAGCCCGAAGCGCCCCGCGAACCCCCCGCTTGCTCTTGCTCGGTGGCGCGACACCACCTCTCGTGGTATGGCGCCGCTGGGCCGCTATATGCCGGAGTGGGACGCGATCACGGAGGCCGAGGCGCGTCCTCCGCCCCGCCCTCGATTCGTGGCACCGCGAGCGCCGCCGTGTCCACCTTCCACCGGCGTCTCCTCCGCTGCCGTTGCTCGGTGGCGGCGGGAAGACGGAGATGGGTCTGCGACCCTCAAGCTCTCGTCTTGAGGCCATGGCGCAGCTTGTCGGCGAAGCCGCTGGCGAAGCCGGAGAGGTTGATGAAGAGTCTTTGGCGCGAACGCCGGATCAGTTCAAGATAACCTCGACGCCCTACCGGGCGCGCCAGAGATGTCGCGCCGATGGGTGGCGCGGCACCTATGGGGGCCGGGCCCTTTGTGTGTTCGATGACGGGGCGGAGAGGTGCGGAGAGCGATCGAGGCGGTGCACGCGGGATTTTACCCAGCCGGGCGCGATGGTCGCAGAAACCCTCATCACAGATTGTGTTGTATTTGATCTCGGGAGCTCAAGAGCAAGATACCCGAGCGTGGGGGTTAAACGAGTCCAACCCACGCGAGAGTGGTGGATGCTCGGAACCCGCGAGAGTAGCGATCGTGGAACCTCCTCTACGCTGCGCATGGGCCTCCTTTTATAGGGCAAGGGTCACCGACAGTGTCAACGTGAGGTAGAGGGTAAAACGAAAAGAGGTGGTAGTTGGAACAGTGCAAGGAACAAAGGCAAGCCACAATGGATCCTACCTACTTTTGAGAGGGGACAAGAGCATTAATGCCCGTCATTGTCGCCCAAAAGCTCCCGCCATTGCGTCTCCTTCCGCCACGGCGGCGGCCACCACTGTGGAGTGCCACGCATTCCTCATGCGGCCTGACCACCGCCACGCGTCTCGGAGAAGGCCGGAGGCGACGCGGGCGATGAGCCGAATGCGGCACACGTATAGCTCTCCCCTGCAAGCGCCTTGCCGGGTCTTGATCTTGCTGCCCGGAGCTTGTCTGCTCAGGACTTGCCGCCTCGGGTCTCGCCCAAGGCAAGCGCGCCGAGGCGTGTCTTCGTGATGTGATCTTCTAGTCCTCCCGACGAGCCTCTCGCCGGGATCTGCAGGAGTAATGTAGCCTTGAGCTCGAATGGCCTTCCCGCAAGCTCCTCTTGCCGGGTCTTGAGCTTCTATCTTATATACTTTGTTCTTGAACGGCTTGGTGTGGAGCGAGATGGTCTCCAAGCATTTGATGGATCTAGTCATGGAGCTCATGCCTGCACAAGTTAAGTACCGAGGTACCCCTACCTTAGTACACCGACAAGAGGGTTTTACCTCCATCGAGAGGGCCCAACTCAGGTAAAAACATTGTGTCCTCGCCTCTTGTTACCATCCGCCTAGACGCACAGATTGGGACCCCCTACCCGAGATCCGCCGGTTTGACATAATCGATACCCCCGAGTGATTTCCACGATTAACTAACCTCGGTGTGTGTTTACGCGTTTGGCCATCAATACTCGCGGTTTTTGTTGATTCTGACCCGCTTTAGTGGACTATTACTCACCGCTTTGGGGTCCCAAAGCGATTTCCATTCTTGTTGAACCCCAAGGTGCGCTTATGGGTCGGGCATCAACACTCATAGTTTTGGCCGATTCTGACCCGTTTCGTGGACTATAACTTCATCGCTTTGGGGTCCCGGAGTGATTTCCACGAGTAATGAACCCGGTGCGTTTATGTGTCGATGTCGGAATCAAGATTGCTTTTGGCCGATTCTCGACCCGTTTCGTGGACTATTACTCACCGCTTTGGGGCCCCAAAGCGATTTCCACGATTCTTTGGACCCCAAGGTGTGGTAACGGTCGGCCATCAACACTCACAGTTTTGACCGATTTCGCCCGCTTCGTGGACTATTACTCACCGCTTTAGGTTCCGGAGTGATTTCACGAGTAACGAACCTCTGGGTGCGCGACGATCGATCATCTATACCGCAGCTTTGACCAATTCTTACCCGCTTGTGGACTATTACTCGCAGCTTTGGGGTCCCAAAGCGATTTCCATAATTGTTGAACCCCAAGGTGCGCTTACGTGTTTGGCCATCAACACTCACCGCTTTGGCCGATTCGCCCGCTTCGTGGACTATTACTCACCGCTTTGGGGTCCCGAGTGATTTCCATGATTAACGAACCACAGGATGCGCTTACATCTGGCCATCAACACTCGTGGTTTTTATCGATTCGATCCGTTTTGTGGACTATTACTCACCGCTTTGGGGTCCCAAAGTGATTTCCATTCTTGTCAACCCCAAGATGCGCTTTACGGTTTGGCCATCAATACTCACCGCTTTGGGGTCCCGGAGTTATTTCCATGAGTGACGAACCTCAGGCGCCTTTAAGTGTTGGCCATCAACACTCGCAGCTTTTGGCGATTCTAACCCGCTTGTGGACTATTACTCACCGCTTTGGGGCCCCAAAGCGATTTCCATAGTTGTTGAACTTCAAGGTGCGCTTACGTGTTTGGCCATCAACACTCGCAGATTTTGTCCGATTTCGCCCGCTTCGTGGACTATTACTCACCGCTTTGGGGTCCCGGTGATTTCCACGACATCAACCACTGGTGTGCTTACGTGTTGGTCATCAACACGTGCGGTTTTTGTCGATTCTGACCCGTTTCATGGTTTACTACTCACCGTTTTGGGGTCCCAAAGCGATTTCCATAGTTGTTGAACCCCCAAGGTGCGCTTACGTGTCGGTCATCAACACTCGCAGTTTTGTCCAATTATGGCCCGTTTCGTGGACTATTACTCACTGTTTTGGGGTCCCGGAATGATTTCCACGATTAACGAACCCTGTGGTGCGTTTACGTGTCGGTAATCAACACTCGTGGTTTTATCGATTCTAACCCGTTTCATGGACTATTACTCACCGTTTTGGGTTCCAAAAGTGATTTCCATTTTTGTTGAACCGCAAGGTGCGCTTACGTGTCGGTCATCAACACTCATAGTTTTGGCCGATTCTGGCCCGTTTCGTGGACTAATACTCACTGTTTTCGGGTCCCGAAGTTATTTCCACGAGTAACGAACCCTTGGGTGCGTTAACGTGTCGCTCATCAACACTCGTAGTTTTGGCCGATTCTGACCCGTTTCGTGGACTATTACTCACTGTTTTGGGGCCCCAAATTGATTTTCATAGTTGTTGAACCCCAAGTTGCGCTTACGTGTCAGTCATCAACACTCGCAGTTTTGGCCAATTCTGGCCCAATTCATGGGCTATTACTCACCGTTTGGGGTCCCGGAGTGATTTCCACGATTAACGAACTCTGGGGTCCGTTTACGTGTCGGTCATCAACACTCGTGGTTTTTGTCGATTCTGACCCGTTTCGTGGACTATCACCGTTTTGGGGTCCCAAAGTGATTTCCATTCTTGTTAAACCCCAAGGTGCGCTTACGTGTCGGTCATCAACACTCATGGTTTTGGCCGATTCTGATCCGTTTCGTGGACTATTACTCACTGTTTTGAGGTCCCGGAGTGATTTCCACGAGTAATGAACCCTGGGGTGCATTTACGTGTCGGTCATCAACACTCGCAGATTTGGCCGATTCTGACCCGTTTCATGGACTAATACGCATTGTTTTGGGGTCACGGAGTGATTTCCACGATTAACGAACCATGGGGTGCGTTTACATGTCGGTCATCAACACTCGCGGTTTTTGTCGATTCTGACCCGTTTCGTGGACTATTACTCACCGTTTTGGGGTCCCAAAGTGATTTCCATTCTTGTTGAACCCCAAGGTGCGCTCACGTGTTGGTCATCAACACTCGCCGTTTTGGCTGATTCTGGCCCGTTTCATGGATTATTACTCACCGTTTTGGGGTCCCAAAGCGTTTTCCATAGTTGTTGAACCCCAAGGTGCGCTGTGACGCCCCCGATTCAATCGTAGACTAATCATACACGTAAACGTGTACGATCAAGATCAGGGACTCACGGGAAGATATCACAACACAATTCTAAAAATGAAATAAGTCATACAAGCATCGTATTACAAGCCAGGGGCCTCGAGGGCTCGAATACAAGTGCTCGATCATAGACGAAGTCACGAAAGCAACAATATCCGAAAGTGGACATAAGTTAAACAAGTTGCCATAAGATGGCTAGCACAAACCGATACAGACGAAAGTGGCGCAGCCTCCCGCTTGGGATCCTCCTAAACTACTCACGTCGCGTCGCCGCCGCCCGCACGTAGTAGTAGGCACCTCCATTGTAGTAGTCGACGCCGACGGTGGCGTCTGCCTGGCTCCAAAGATCTCGTTGCGACGACGAAAAAAAAGGAAAAGGGCGAAAAGGGGAGAAAGCAATCGTGAGTACTCATCCAAAGTACTGCAAGCAAGGAACTACACTACATATGCATGGGTATATGTGTAAGGAGGCCATATCGATGGACCGAATCGCAGAATGCCGTAATAAGAGGGGATAGCTAGTCCCGTCGAAGACTACGCTTCTGGCGACCTCCGCCTTGCAACATGTAGAAGAGAGTAGATTGAAGTCCTCCAAGTAGCCTCTCCAAGTAGCATCTCGAGTAGCATCAAGATAGCATAATCCTACCCGTAATCCTCTCCTCGTCAGCCTGCTAGAGAGCGATCACCGGGTTGTATCTCGCACTTGGAAGGGTGTGTTTTATTAAGTATCGGTTCTAGTTGTCATAAGGTCAAGGTACAACTCCAAGTCGCCCTGCTATCAAGATCACGGCTATTCAATAGATTAACTTCGCTGGGTGCACCACATAACCCAACACGCCGATCCCATTTGGCCGACACACTTTCTCGGTCATGCCCGCCTCTAAGATCAACACGCCGCACCCCACCTAGGCACAACAGAGAGGTCACCACGGCCTAAATCCTATGCGCCGTAGGGTCCGGGCCCATCGCCCATCAGACACCAAGACGTTGCAGGGCGGCCGAAATGCACCTAGCAACCTCCATTACAAAGGAAGTTACGTTAACGCAGCCCAATCCGGCCAAGGCCCGTCGTCACGACGCCAAGAAGGCTTCGGTGATACCACGACGCCGGATACCCATAACTACTCCCGCGTAGATGGTTAGTGCAAGATAGACCAAATGGCGGACCGGATCAAATACCAAGATCTCGTTAAGCGTGTTAAGTATCATCCGCATTTGAGCAGGCCAGTCCACTGCCTCCTAGGTGGTCTCAACTCGCCTGCCGCCTCCGCCACAAAGTGATGGGGCCGTCGGGAACCTGGGCCCACCTCACCGGATGGAGCCACTGTCCTTTCAAATTTCACATCTAATCACTTGCGGGTACTCAACGAGTCAATTCGACTTTAGTCACCATCTCAGATAGTATGTATGTATGTAGATATACCGTGATCACCTCCCAAGTGATCACGGCCGATAGTATAGCAAGGCGATCGACAAGAGTGTAGGGCCAATGATGATAAACTAGCATCCTATACTAAGCATTTAGGATTATGTAAGGTATCAATGATTGTAGCAACAATGACCTGCTATGCAATGTAATAGGAGTAGAAACAAGAATATGCTACACTACTCTAATGCAAGCAAGATAGAGGAGAATAGGCGATATCTGGTGATCAAGGGGGCTTGCACTGGTTGCTCACGGCAAGGAGGGTCACAACACCGTAGTCGATCACAGGGGTACCGGCAGCGGTCTCGGGGTCTACCGGAAAGAAGTAATGGAGGGGGAACACAAATAAATAATAGAGCAATCAAAGCGACATAAAGCATAACATGGTAATACGCGGTGCTAGGGGTGACCTAACGCAGTAGTAGGCAATACCGGCAAAGGGGGGCAACAACCGGAAAAGTATCCCCGGTGTTCTGCATTTTCGGACAGACGGACCAGAGGGGGAAAGTTGCGTGTTCGCTATGCTAGGGATGTGTGGCGGACGAACGGGCTGCGTATCCGGATTCGCCTCGTCGTTCTGAGCAACCTCCATGTACAAAGTGTTTTCATCCGAGGTACGATTTATTTTATATTATTTTTCAAAGTTTCAATAGATATTCCGAAATTCTGGAATTATTATTAATTCAAATTTAATAGTCAAATGCTATGTGCACACACTGAAGTGTACACAGCAGGGTCTACAGAGGCTGACATGTGGGGCATGTTGACTAAGTTGACTCAGTCAACACCTGACTGGTCAAAGGGTGAATAGTGCACTGGGTCCCGCGTGTCATGGAGAGTAGTTGTATTTAGGTTCTTTTTTGCTGTTAATAACTAAATGGAACCCGCATGTCATTGGGCCATTAGGATAACCTAACCACTAATTAATTTAACTAACGTTAATTAGCACTACTAACTGGCCGGCCCTAACACACACGTACGCACACAAACAGCACACACATAGCACGCACACACTTGGCCATGGCCTTGGCCTGGATGGCCGAAAGCAGCAGCATAGTGGTGCAGTAACATAGCAACGCACCAACAGGGTTGAGCAGTAGCAGCGCGGGCATCAGCTGCCGCTAAGCAGCAAGCAGGGCAGCAACGCAGCGGCCTGAACAACAGCAACTAGCAGCCATATGCAGCGGCAGTAGCAGAACACAGCACAGCGGCGACAGAGCAAAGTAGCAGCGGAGCAGAGCAACAGAAGCAGCGGCAGAAGACGCGACGCGCGGCAAAGCAGGATGCAGCGCGGGCGAGCACGCGTAGAGCGGCCAAGGTCGTGGCCGGAGGCAAGGGCCGGCGCGCGCGCAGGAGCTCAACGGCGAGCACAGACCTCACCGGGATTTTCACACAGGCGACGGATGGATGCATAGCCGGTCTAGTTCAAACTCCCGCACCACGGCACGTCGGACGGGGGTGGTAGTGGTGGCTGGGGTGGCCGGAGGCGAGCGCAGCGTCGACAATGACGGCTGCCGGAGTTCGGGTGTGCCCGGACTCGGAGCTGCGGGGCACGGGGAGATGGTTTGGTGAGTGTCGCGGGTTCCTAGAGAGCCAAGGAGCTCGCTGCAGAGCTCGGACGCAAGTTGTGCTTGCCGTGGCCACGGTGACGAGGCGAAAAGTGGCGACAGGATTCGGCTACGACGGAGACTAGCGCTAGAGGACGAGCACGAGCAAGCTAGCAGAGGGGATTTATGACGGAGCTCACCTAGGAGCTCAAGGAGGCTCGTTGAGTGAACGGGAGCAGCAGGGGTCGATGGATTTGGCGATGAACGCCAGCGACAGCAGAGGAGGACTCGGTCGATCCCGACGCGGTGGCGATCTTCTACTCGAGCTCGGGGTCGGAGAGGAAGAAGCGGGCGGTGGCGGTGCTTCCAGGCATAGTCCTAGGCGGCGGGGGGGTCGCTGTCCGCGCGGGTGAGGATGACCATGGCGACGGAGATCTTGGGTCGTCGCGGGGAAGGAGAAGCGGCGTGGGCGGAGGGGGAAAGTTGGGATAGGGTTCGACCACGGGATCAGGGAAGGTCTTATACGGCGTGGGGCATCGCCGGATGGCTGCCGCGTGCGGCATCCGCGCCACGGACGGCACACCAGCGTCCACCGCGCCATGATGAACAGGGTTGAAGACGACCTGGTGATGTGCTGGGCCTGGCACTGTGCGTGTCCTTTTTTATGTTATTTATTTTCTGTTTTATTAGTCTCCTTTTATTTAAGTTTTTTTTTATTTAGCACCTAACTTAGTACTAAAATTAAGTCCACTGCCACAAAATGTTGAACTCCAAAATAAATTAGTTTAAAATTTTATAAACTATAACTAATTGTTTTTGCTGTTGTTTTATTTATTCAAGAGCAATTAATTATTTTATAAAAATGTGGTCTCTCCACCCTAATTACATATGCACTATTTGGTTCACTCCGAACATTTTATTTTTAATATTTAAAAACTTTTATTGTTTATTTGATTTTGAATTTGAATTGAATCAGTTTTGAACTAACGCGAGATTAGCAACAGTAATCGAAGTGATGTGGCATCATTAGCAGAGGGTTACTGTAGCCTAATTATCCGGGTGTCACATGCGCTTACGTGACGGTCATCAACACTCGCAGTTTTGTCCGATTTTGGCCCATTTCGTGGACTATTACTCACTGTTTTAGATTCCCGGAGTGATTTGCACGAGTAACAAACCCTGGGGTGCGTTTACGTGTCGGTCATCAACACTCACAGTTTTGGTCGATTTTGACCCGTTTCATTACTCACTGTTTTGGCGTCCCGAAGTGATCTCCACGATTAACGAACCCTGGGGTGCGTTTACGTGTCCGTCATCAACACTCGTGGTTTTTATCGATTCTGACCCGTTTCGTGGACTATTACTCACCGTTTTGGGGTCCTAAAGTGATTTACATTCTTGTTGATACCCAAGGTGCGCTTACGTGTCAGTCATCAACACTCACAGTTTTGGCCGATTCTGGGCCGTTTCGTGAACTATAACTTACTGTTTTGGCGTCCCGGAGTTATTTCCACGAGTAACGAACCCTTGGGTGCGTTAACGTGTCGGTCATCAACACTCGCAGTTTTAGCCGATTCTGACCCGTTTCGTGGACTATTACTCACCGTTCTGGGGCCCCAAAGAGATTTCCATAGTTATTGAACCCCAAGGTGCGGTAACGTGTCGGTCATCAGCACTCACAGTTTTGACCGATTCTGGCCCGTTTCATGGACTATTACTCACATTTTTAGGTTCCCGGAGAGATTTCCACAAGTAACGAACCCTGGGGTGCGTTTACATGTCGGTCATCTATACTCGCAGTTTTGACCGATTCTAACCCGTTTCCTGGACTATTACTCACAGTTTTGGGGTCCCAAAGCGATTTCCATAATTGCTGAACCCCAAGGTGCGCTTACGTGTCGGTAATCAACACTCGCTGTTTTGGCCGATTCTGGCCAGTTTCGTGGACTATTACTCACTGTTTTGGGGTCCCGGAGTAATTTCCATGATTAACGAACCCTGGGATGCGTTTATATGTCGGTCATCAACACTCGTGGTTTTTATCGATTCTGTTCCGTTTCGTGGACTATTACTCACCGTTTTGGGGTCCCAAAGTGATTTCCATTCTTGTTGAACCCCAAGGTGCGCTTACGTGTCGGTCATCAATACTCACTGTTTTGGGGTCCCTGAGTTATTTCCATGAGTGACGAACCCTGGGTGCGTTTACGTGTCGGTCATCAACACTCGCAGTTTTGGCCGATTCTAACCCGTTTCGTGGACTATTACTCACCGTTTTGGGGCCCCAAAGCGATTTCCATAGTTGTTGAACCCCAAGGTGCGCTTACGTTTCAGTCATCTACACTCGCAGTTTTTGACGATTCTGGCCCGTTTCATGGGCTATTACTCACTGTTTTGGGATCCCGGGTTGATTTCCACGATTACCGAACCCTGGGGTGTGTTTACGTGTCGGTCATCAACACTCGTGGTTTTTGTCGATTCTGACCCGTTTCATGGATTATTACTCACCGTTTTGGGGTCCCAAAGCGATTTCCATAGTTGTTGAACCCCAAGGTGCGCTTACGTGTCGGTCATCAACACTCACAGTTTTGTCTGATTCTGGCCCGTTTCGTGGACTATTACTCACTGTTTTGGGGTCCCGGAGTGATTTCCATGGTTAACGAACCCTGGGGTGCGTTTACTTCTCGGTCATCAACACTCGTGGTTTTTATCGATTCTTACCCGTTTCATGGACTATTACTCACCGTTTTGGGTTCCGAAAGTGATTTCCATTTTTGTTGAACCCCAAGGTGCGCTTACGTGTCGGTCATCAACACTCATAGTTTTGGCCGATTCTGGCCCGTTTCATGGACTAATACTCACTGTTTTGGGGTCCCGGAGTTATTTCCACGAGTAACAAACCCTTGGGTGCGTTAACGTGTCGGTCATCAACACTCGCAGTTTTGGCCGATTCTGACCCATTTCGTGGACTATTACTCATTGTTTTGGGGCCCCAAATTGATTTCCATAGTTGTTGAACCCCAAGTTGCGCTTACGTGTCGGTCATCAACACTCGCAGTTTTGGCCGATTCTGGCCCATTTCGTGGGCTATTACTCACCGTTTGGGGTCCCGGAGTGATTTCCACGATTAACGAACCCTGGGGTCCGTTTACGTGTCGGTCATCAACACTCGTGGTTTTTGTCGATTCTGACCCGTTTCGTGGACTATTACTCACCGTTTTGCGGTCCCAAAGTGATTTCCATTCTTGTTAAACCCCAAGGTGCGCTTACGTGTTGGTCATCTACACTCACGGTTTTGGCCGATTCTGGTCCGTTTCGTGGACTATTACTCACTGTTTTGAGGTCCCGGAGTGATTTCCACGAGTAACGAACCCTAGGTTGCGTTTACGTGTCGGTCATCAACACTCGCAGACTTGGCCGATTCTTACCCGTTTCATGGACTAATACGCACTGTTTTGGGGTCACGGAGTGATTTCCACGATTACCGAACCCTGGGGTGCGTTTACATGTCGGTCATCAACACTCGCGGTTTTTGTCGATTCTGACCCGTTTCGTGGACTATTACTCACCGTTTTGGGGTCCCAAAGTGATTTCATTTTTGTTGAACCCCAAGGTGCGCTTACGCGTCGGTCGTCAACACTCGCAGTTTTGGCCGATTCTGGCCCGTTTCATCGATTATTACTCACCGTTTTGGGATCCCAAAGCGATTTCCATAGTTGTTGAACCCCAAGGTGCGCTTACGTGTCGGTCATCAACACTCGCAGTTTTGTCCGATTCTGGCCCGTTCCGTGGGCTATTACTCACTGTTTTCGGGTCCCGGGGTGATTTCCACGATTACCGAACCCTATGGTGTGTTTACGTGTCGGTCATCAACACTCGCGGTTTTTGTCGATTCTGGCCCGTTTCATGGATTATTACTCACCGTTTTGGGGTCCCAAAGTGATTTCCATAGTTGCTGAACCCCAAGGTGCGCTTACGTGTCGGTCATCAACACTCGCAGTTTTGTCCGATTCATGCCTGCTTCGTGGACTATTGCTCACTGTTTTAGATTCCTGGAGTGATTTCCACGAGTAACAAACCCTGGGGTGCGTTTACGTGTCGGTCATCAACACTCGCAGTTTTGGCCGATTCTGACCCGTTTCGTGGACTATTACTCACCGTTTTGGGGTCCTGGAGTGATTTCCACGATTAACGAACCCTGGAGTGCGTTTACGTGTCGGTCATCAACACTCGTGGTTTTTATCGATTCTAACCCGTTTCATGGACTATTACTCGCCGTTTTGGGATCTGAAAGTGATTTCCATTTTTGTTGAACCCCAAGGTGCGCTTACGAGTCGGTCATCAACACTCATAGTTTTGGCCGATTCTGGCCCGTTTCGTGGGCTATTACTCACTGTTTTGGGGCCCCAAATTGATTTCCATAGTTGTTGAACCCCAAGGTGCGCTTACGTGTCGGTCAACAACACTCGCGTTTTGGCCGATTCTGGCCCATTTCGTGGGCTATTACTCACCGATTGGGTCCCGGAGTGATTTCCACGATTAACGAACCCTCAGGTGCGTTTACGTGTCAATCATCAACACTCGTGGTTTTTATTGATTTTGACCCGTTTCCTGGACTATTACTCACCGTTTTGGGGTCCCAAAGTGATTTCCATTCTTGTTAAACCCCAAGGTTAGCTTACGTGTCGGTCATCAACACTCACGGTTTTGGCCGATTTTGGTCCGTTTCGTGGACTATTACTAACTGTTTTGAGGTGCCGGAGAGATTTCCACGAGTAACGAACCCTGGGGTGTGTTTACGTGCCGGTCATCAACACTCGCAGATTTGGCCGATTCGGACCCGTTTCATGGACTAATACGCATTGTTTTGGGGTCACGGAGTGATTTCCACTATTAACGAACCCTGGGGTGCGTTTACATGTCGGTCATCGAACCTCGCGGTTTTTGTCGATTCTGACCCGTTTCGTGGACTATTACTCACCGTTTTGGGGTCCCAAAGTGATTTCCATTCTTGTTGAACCCCAAGGTGCGCTGACGTGTCGGTCATCAACACTCACAATTTTGGCCGATTGTGGCCCTGTTTCGCTGTTTTAGTGTCCCGGAGTGATTTCCACGAGTAACGAACCCTGGGGTCTGTTTACGCGTTGTTCATCAACACTCGCAGTTTTGGCCGATTATAACCCGTTTCGTGGAATATTACTCACCGTTTTGGGCCCCACAGCGATTTCCATAGTTGTTGAACCCCAAGGTGCGCTTACATGTCGGTCATCAACACTCACAGTTTTGTCCGATTCTGGCCCGTTTCGTGGACTATTACTCACTGTTTTAGATTCCCGGAGTGATTTCCACGAGTAACGAACCCTGGGGTGCGTTTACGTGTCGTTCATCAACACTCAAAGTTTTAGCTGATTCTGACCCGTTTCATGGACTATTACTCACTGTTTTGGGGTCCCGGAGTGATCTCCGCGATTAACGAACCCTGGGGTGCGTTTACGTGTCCGTCATCAACACTCGTGGTTTTATCGATTTTGACCCGTTTCGTGGACTATTACTCACCGTTTTGGGGTCAAAAAGTGATTTCCATTCTTGTTGATACCCAAGGTGCGCTTACGTGTCAGTCATCAATACTCATAGTTTTGGCCAATTTTGGGCCGTTTCGTGGACTAATACTCACTGTTTTGGGGTCCCGGAGTTATTTCCACGAGTAACGAACCCTTTGGTGCGTTAACGTGTCGGTCATCAACACTCGCAGTTTTGGCCGATTCTGACCCGTTTTGTTGACTATTACTTACCGTTTTGGGGCCCAAAGCGATTTCCATAGTTGTTGTACCACAAGGTGCGCTTACGTGTCGGTCATCAACACTCACAGTTTTGGCCGATTCTGTTCCGTTTCGTGGACTATTACTCACTGTTTTAGGTTCCCGAAGTGATTTCCACGAGTAACGAACACTAGGGTGCGTTTACGTGTCGGTCATCAATACACGCAATTTGGCCGATTCTGACCCGTTTCGTGGACTATTACTCACCGTTTGGGGGTCCCAAAGCGATTTCCTTTCTTGTAAAACCCCAAGGTGCGATTATGTGTCGGTCATCAACACTCGCAGTTTTGGCCGATTTTGGCCCGTTTCGTGGACTAACTCACTGTTTTTGGGTCCCAGAGTGATTTCCACGAGTAATGAACCCTGGGGTGCATGTGTCGGTCATCAACACTCACTGTTTCAGGGTCCCGGAGTGATTTCCACGATTAACGAACCCTGGTGTGTGTTTACGTGTCAGTCATCAATACTCGCGGTTTTTGTTGAGTCTGACCCGTTTCGTGGACTTTTACTCACCATTTTGGGGTGCCAAAGCTATTTCCATTCTTGTTGAACCCTAAGGTGCGCTTATGTGTCGGTCATCAACACTCATAGTTTTGGCCGATTCTGACCCATTTCGTGGACTATTACTCACTATTCTATGTTCCCGGAGTGATTTCCACGAGTAACGAACCCTGGGGCGCGTTTACGTGTCGGTCATCAATACTCACAGTTTTGACCGATTCTGACCCGTTTCGTGGACTATTACTCACAGTTTTGGGGTCACAAAGCGATTTCCATAATTGTTGAACCCCAAGGTGCGCTTACGTGTCGGTCATCAACACTCGCTGTTTTGGACGATTCTGACCCGTTTCGTGGACTATTACTCACTGTTTTGGGGTCCCAGAGTGATTTTCATGATTAACGAACCTTGGGATGCGTTTACGTGTCGGTCATCAACACTCGTGGTTTTTATCGATTCTGATCCGTTTCGTGGACTATTACTCACCGTTTTGGGGTCCCAAAGTGATCATTCTTGTTAAACCCCAAGGTGCGCTTACGTGTCGGTCATCAATACTCACTGTTTTGGGGTCCCGGAGTTATTTCCATGTGTGACGAACCCTGGGTGCGTTTACTTGTCGGTCATCAACACTCGCAGTTTTGGCCGATTCTAACCCGTTTCGTGGACTATTACTCACCGTTTTGGGGCCCCAAAAGCGATTTCCATAGTTGTTGAACCCAAGGTGCGCTTACGTGTCGGTCATCAACACTCGCAGTTTTGGCCGATTCTGGCCCGTTTCGTGGGCTATTACTCACTGTTTTGGGGTCCCGGGGTGATTTCCACGATTACCGAACCCTGGGGTGTGTTTACGTGTCGGTCATCAACACTCGCGGTTTTTGTCGATTCTGACCCGTTTCATGGATTATTACTCACCGCTTTGGGGTCCCAAAGTGATTTTCATTCTTGTTGAACCCCATGGTGCGCTTACGTGTTTGGCCATCAACACTAACATTTTGGCGATTCTGGCCCGTTTCGTGGACTATTACTCACTGTTTTGGGGTCCGGGAGTGATTTTCACGAGTAACAAACCCTGGGGTGCGTTTACGTGTCGGTCATCAACACTCGCAGTTTTGGCCGATTCTGACCCGTTTCATGGACTATTACTCACTGTTTTGGGGTCCCAGAGTGATTTTCACGATTAACGAACCCTGGGGTGCGATTACGTGTCGGTCATCAACACTCGCGGTTTTTGTCGATTCTGACCCGTTTCGTGGACTATTACTCACCGTTTTGGCGTCCCAAAATGATTTCCATTCTTGTTGAACCCCAAGGTATGTTTACGTGTCGGTTGTCAACACTCACATTTTTGGCCGATTCTGACCCGTTTCCTGGACTATTACTTACCGTTTTGGGGTCCCGGAGTGATTTCCACGAGTAACGAACCCTGGGGTGCGTTTACGTGCCGGTCATCAACACTCGCAGTTTTGGCCGATTCTGACCCGTTTCGTGGACTATGACATGCAAGTTACACAAAGCATACCGTTAAATTCGTACGTGAAATGAGCTTTTAATGATATAATTTTCACACTATGCATCTCATGTATTATTTAATTTTATCAATAGTCAAAGGCAGTCTTGAAAAACACATTAGGCCCTACATAAATGGAAGGAGAGAGTATAAGTTTTTTCCGAAGTCAATATTTTTTCACTTTGACCAAACTTATAGAAAAAAGGATCAAAATTCACAATGCCAAATCAATATTTTAGATTCACTATGAGATGTAGTCTCATGGTATGTATATTGGGTATTGTGGATGTTGATATTTTTTAATATAAATCTGGTCAAACTTTGTAAAATTTATCTCTGACATAAATCTAATACGGGGAGTAAAAAGGATCGATGGAGTACTGAATCGGCAGGTCGCAGTGTGGACTCAATGGAGGTGGACAGTGTCTGAAAAGAATCCCTTCAATCCAGTCGTGCACGCACAAGTCTGAAAAAAAACACTATACAGTACAACTAGCACCAGCACCGGGATCGAGATCTAATCAATTAACACTACACGATGATGCTTGGCCGATCCTTAGGCCAAATAAATTAATCAGGCATTATTTATCTACTAGTAGTTCCGATAATTCAATCCGGAAGCCGAGTTCAGATGCACCCCATAAACAGTAAAATAAAAATAGCAAAAAAATTCTAGGAAGTTTTGTGGTGTAAGATGATACCGTGCGTGAACTGCGTGCAAAATTTTATGAAGTTTAGATATTCGAAGAGCTCATGGCAAATAAAACAAAATCAAGCGTGAACCATGGGATTTTCAAAATTTTCTTACACACAAAACATGCCTTTTTGGCCACGAGCTCCTCAAATTTCTAAGCTTTATGTAATTTTGTACGGGAGATCACGCATTTGAACACCTTGCTTGCAAAAAAATTCAGAGCGTTTTGACCTTTTTACTGTATTTGATGATTTTAGGGTTCATGTCCAGACTCATTTGAGCCCGAGAGCCAAATCGTTACATCGGTTGACCAAAAATATTTTATGCAGTTCGTGCTACCTCATGCTTGTAGATTTACCCGACGTGAGGATCAGGACGACACCCACGTAGACTGCCCGTCAACGATCAAGGCGATGCGCACCAACATTACTACTCCCTCTATTCACTTTTATAAGGCTTTGTAGATGTTTCAGACAGTGTGCAAAATAGCACAATTTCACTTGTCTGAAACGACTTATAAAAATGAACGGAGGGAGTACTTTGGATGGAGCCGAATGGGTCCCTGTGGTATGTGTTAGGCATCCCCAACCAGTTGCCCACGGGACCCACTATGAAGAAGTGTATCCACAGCTTCTTGTATCAATATTCTTTTGGCACATTACTAAATCCGTTGGCGCCAATCTACTCCACCGCATAATTGTTGTTCTGACTGAAGTCACGACGGCGACTCTCAAAACGTTCGCATAATTCGAACCGCGCTTTCTCGACGTGTTGTGTCACCCAATAAGGACCTGTATCGGTCCTCAAGGTGGTCTGGACATAGTTTCCCCCACAAACAGAAGACAAACATGAAGGGCTGACCGCTCCCAAGCCTGCATCTGACCACCCTGGCCCATAAAAACCTCCTCCCTCGCCCCACGCGCTTCCCAGCTGAAACGGTGCGCTCCTCTAGAGTGCCTCATTCATGTCCGGCCAACGCAGATGCGACCCCTCACTGACGTCGACATTGAAGCGGCGCATCGGCCGTGAGAATGCCGCCCCCGTCGCTTCCCGGTGTAGGCGACTGCTCTGCATTCAAACGACATGGCGGTCGCCCATCCGTTCATCTGCCACCCACATTAATGCCATGTGGTTGTCGAGGCAGCTACTCCAGCGCCACCCCTCCATCCCTCTTCCGCCCACCATTGCTATATAAATTGTTGCCCCGGTCATAGCCGCAGTCATTCTCCTTCGATCCTTTCTCCTCTCCGCACCACTCCCACCATGCCTTCCTCACGCTCCAAAGCTCGCTGAGACGGGCTGGCGACGGACAGAAGAAGGAGATGGCCGCCATTGCTTCCGGCTGGCTGTCTGGAGAGCAGCCGGAGGACGACGACATCCCAATGGAGGACGCGGCCGACGACGAGCCGACGCCACCCTCCTCCTCCTCCCCATCACCCTCGCCGGTGCATTGCACCATGACCATCGGCGAGACCCATGCCCATTACATGGACATGGTGCGGTAGGAGCGGCAGGAGCAGTTCCAGGAAGCGCAGGCCGCCGCCTCCTGCAACCACAAGCCCCTGAGCACTAGCAGGCGGAGGAGCAGCTCGCCGCCGGGAGGGTGAACACGTCGAAAGCGGACCGGCCGGGCAAAGCATGCCACAAGCCATTTGGCCTTTGCGCATGTATGTGATGCACCTTACGGTTAGTCATTTTTGAAAGGGGCCAAAAAAGCAGATAAGTTTTTTGCAGGTCATGAATACGCTTAAGTCCGAAAAAGGGATCATTTAGGAAAAAAATAATACCAGTGGATGTGGTGCCCCATCGCTACGAAAAGTTAGGTTAGACATAGTCACGAGCTAACATTCTTCGATTTTTTTCATCTGCGATTTATGGCTCTAAGGGCAACTATGGATCACCAAATCACCCCTAAATGTCTGAACCCCTGATGGTTCAGACACTTTTTTGTAATTCAACAGGAGTTTGAACATGCCGGGGACACACCAACTGAACCTTAAACCCCACTACACACCCATTTTTATGCTCTTCTCTTCTATCCTCTCTCCATTGTTCAAAGGACCGATATTTGATGAATATGTTTGGACGCCGTGACGTGTTTGTGGATATTTAATGATGTCCGTTTTGATGAATGGCGTTGGTGTTTCTCTAATACTTTCCGTTGGTGCCTTGGCGGTTGCAGCGTCCACATTCACATATCGTTTTCTTCCCGCACGAGGCAGCTTGGCTGTTTAATTAGTGTATGTCGCGAACAACTCCAATAGATCTCGCATCACTTAAAGAACTATCGTTGAAGGAAAGTTAGGGCAAAAAAAAAAACCTCCACCGAGTCCGTAAACCCAGAAAAATATTACGGGATCATGTATAATCACCCCCTCCGTCCTGCAAGTTTACGGAAAGATAGCCCTTCCCGTATAATTTGGCGGGTAAAAGACCGCTTGAAAGTTCATGATGAGTGCCGCGCGCGGCCACTCTGGCACGTTGCCTGACGCCGCCTTGTCGTGTAGCCGCTTTGCAACCGCCCCTCCGCTTCCCTACTTTGTCGCATCGTCCCTCTACCGCCCGCCGCAGCAAGGCCTAGGGCCGCCATCGTGCCTCCCATACTGCGTCTCCCCGTGCCGGCCTCCGCGGTAGGACGGCTGCAGTACCGCCATTGTCGTCGTCACGCTGCCCCCACGCACGGGTCACCTCCTCGACGCGCCTCCTACCGCCTCCGCGACGGTGCGTCACCGCCCTGCACCGCACCATGCAGTTCACTGTCTCACACGCACGCACGCACACGCACACACACGCACGCACGCACGCACGCACGCACACACACACACACACGTCTCAATGACATGCGGGTCCTACGCCATTAGCTGGGTTTATTTAACAAAAAATAGAAATAAAAAGAAATTTTACGGAAAGAGGTTCACCTTTACGGGAAATTTTTTACAGGAGCTGTTGAAGTTGCTCGTCTAGTGCTGAAAGCTAGGGCGTTAGATATTTTCTAGTTTTATGATATCTAATATTTCCTCCATAAGAGTGAAGACAAACGCTTCCCATTGTCCCATTGGAGATGCTCTTGGCTGTTTAATTATAGACTGCGGAAATTTTCTCTGTGCCAACATCAACATGAGGCCAGCTTAGAGGACGAGGCTGCACTGGCCAACTGCAGCATCTGACAAGTGAGAGGCGTACACTCCCAAGCTCCCGCCATGGCCTCTCATACTGCGCCGCCCCGTGCCGGCCGCCGTGGTAGGACGGTGTAACACCCCCTGTATGGGCTGTCACCATGTGGTTTGTATCTGTGTGTGGGCTACAAGATGGGCCAAGGGATATCCGTGTGTGGGCCTAGTGAGAGGAGTATATCTATCACATTGTAACACCAAAGGGATTCAGGTTGCAGATGAATGAACTCTGAAGATTTTCTCACCTCCCGTTCTCTTGTTCCTCAGCCCCTTCTCTGATTCCTCACCCTAATTCTCCTCGAATTATCCCAAACTACCAAGGTACTCAGGTGATTTGTCCGATCTCGATCCATTCCACGATCGGGTCGTGACAATTTGGTAATCAGAGCCCCAAAATTTCCTCAAAATTTTGCTTTCGCTGTGTGTTCCTCAACTCTCTCACCAGATCCGTAACATCCACTGCCCTGGGTGTGCTTTGCTTCGGTGAATCGCAGAAAATCCCTGTGCTAGGTTGGATCTGCTTGGAGTGGAGCAACAGCACCATCCAAACCCTCAGTGCATAGCCAGGAAAACAATCACCACCCTTCACGCTTACGGTGTTCGACAAAATGTCGAGCCAGCAAGAGATGTTCACCGGTGGTGTTCTCCGCGTCATTGTGCACCATGTGTACTACCGGTCAATGAGGAGACATTGCAGCAGTGTTTACAACAGGCGTATGGCGTGGTGAAGATCTCCGTGTTCGAAAATCCACCATGTGGAGGCGGTGGTTCAAGTTCGATCAAGAAGCGGGGCAGAGCGTGCTCTCGCCATGCATGGCCGGTGCATCTACGAGCGTGCATGCCTCCTCGACATCCAGGACGTGTCGCCGGAGTACAACCTACACTTGTGCTCGCTGCTCGAGTAGAAGCAGACCGCAACAGTGACCAAGTACACGGCGACATTCTAGGAATGCGTACAACACATACTGGATATCAACCCAAACCTGAACATCAAGAGCTTCATCCACCTGTACATCGAGGGCTTGCGGGAAGATATCCAAGATGTCGTGCGGTCGCGATCTCCATCAAGCATCACTGGTGCTTCGTCCCTTGCCCGGATAAGAGAGGATGAAATCGCCAAGGAGGAAGCGATGGCTACGAAGAAACTTGACGATGACCATGGAGTTCACGTCCTCATGCCTAACAGTGATAGTAATGGACGTCTTCCCCAAGCTCGCGGCCCCAGGAGAGTGCGGTGCAGACCATGGCGTCATTGCCATTAACAACAGTAGCCTTGCTGCACCGATGCCTACCACATTTTCGATGGAGTGTCCCAGTCATGGAGCCAGCTTTGACATCTTCGCCGAACCTACATGCTCTGTTGTGTGCGATGTGACCATCGTCATTGACATCGCCAGTGTGAGGGTACCAACGCCTGCTACCTGCTCGACGGATGTTATGACCCATGGCGAGGCCAACAGTTCCGTGGCGAGGCCCCTGGTCGTGGCGAGTATGACCCCATTCCCCCCAACTCCTCCAGAGGTCACGCCATTGCCAGCGCGACGACCATGTTGTTGGGGAACGTAGTAATTTCAAAAAATTTCCTACGCACACGCAAGATCATGGTGATGCATAGCAACGAGAGGGAAGAGTGTTGTCTACGTACCCTCGTAGACCGTAAGCGGAAGCGTTATGACAACGCTGTTGATGTAGTCGACGTCTTCACGATCCGACCGATCCAAGCACCGAACGTCACGGCACCTCCGAGTTCTGCACACGTTCAGCTCGATGACGATCTCCGGCCTCCGATCCAGCCGAGCTCCGGAGATGAGTTCCACAAGACGACGGCGTGGTGATGATGATGATGTTCTACGGCGCAGGCTTCGCCTAAACTCCATGACGATATGACCGAGGTGGAATATGGTGGAAGGGGCACCGACACGGCTAAGGAACGATCCGTAGATCAACTTGTGTGTCTATGGGGTGCCCCCGCCCGTATATAAAGGAGGGAGGGAGGAGGAGGTCGGCCCTCTACTATGGCGCGCCATGGGGAGTCCTACTCCCACCGAGTAGGATTCCCCTTCCTAGTCAACTAGGAGTCCTTCCATGTATTAGGAGTAGGAGACAAGGAAGGGAAGAGAGAAGGAAGGAAGGAGGGGTGCGGCCCTCCCTTAGTCAATTCGGACTAGGCCATGGGGCGCGCAGCCTGCCCTAGGCAGCCCTCTCTCTTTCCCTTGCAGGCCCAATAAGGCCCAATACTTCTCCCGGCGAATTCCGTAACTCTCGGTACTCGAAAAATACCGAATCACTCGGAACCTTTCCGAACTCGAATATAGTCATCCAATATATCGATCTTTACGTCTCGACCATTTCGAGACTCCTCGTCATGTCCCCGATCTCATCCGGGACTCGAACTTCTTCGGTACATCAAAACTCATAAACTCGTAATATAAGCATCATCGAAACCTTAAGCGTGCGGACCCTACGGGTTCGAGAACTATGTAGACATGACCTAGAACTATTCTCGGTCAATAACCAATAGCGGGACCTGGATGCCCATATTGGCTCCTACATATTCTCTGAAGATCTTTATCGGTCAAACCGCATAACAACATACTTTGTTCCTTTGTCATCGGTATGTTACTTGCTCGAGATTCGATCGTCGGTATCCAATACCTAGTTCAATCTCGTCACCGCAAGTCTCTTTACTCATTCGTAATGCATCATCCCGTAACCAACTCATTGGTCACATTGCTTTCAAGGCTTATAATGATGTGCATTACCGAGAGGGCCTAGAGATACCTCTCCGACAATCGAGTGACAAAACCTAATCTCAAATCGCCAACTCAACATGTACCTTCGAGACACCTTTAGTACTCCTTTATAATCACCCGATTCGTTGTGACGTTTGGTAGTACCAAAGTGTTCCTCCGTAAGCGGAGTTGCATAATCTCATAGTTACGAGGAACATGTATAAGTCATGAAGAAAGCAATAGCAACATACTAAGCGATCAAGTGCTAAGCTAACGGAATGGGTCAAGTCAATCACATCATTCTCCTAATGATGTGATCCGTTAATCAAATGACAACTCTTTTGTCCATGGCTAGGAAACATAACCATCTCTCGATAAGCGAGCTAGTCAAGTAGAGGCATACTAGTGACACTATGTTTGTCTATGTATTCACACATGTATTATGTTTCCGGTTAATACAATTCTAGCATGAATAATAAACATTTATCATGAAATAAGGAAATAAATAATAACTTTATTATTGCCTCTAGGGCATATTTCCTTCATCTCCCACTTGCACTAGAGTCAATAATCTAGTTCACATCGCCATGTGATTTAACACCAATATTCATATCGTATATGATCAACACCCATAGTTCACATCATCATGTGACCAACATCCAAAGGGTTTACTAGAGTCAATAATCTAGTTCACATTGCTATGTGATTAACACCCAAAGAGTACTAAGGTGTGATCATGTTTTGATCGTGAGAGAAGCTTAGTCAACGGGTGCATCACATTCAGAGCCGTATGTATTTTGCAAATATTTTATGTCCACAATGCTCGCGGAGCTACTCTAGCTAATCGCTCCCACTTTCAATATGTATCCAGGTTGAGACTTAGAGTCATCTGGATCGGTGTAAAAGTTTGCATTGATGTAACTTTTACAACAAACTCTTTATCACCTCCATAATCGAGAAACATCTCCTTAGTCCTTACTAAGGATATTCTTGACCAATGTCCGATGATCTACTCCTAGATCACTAGTGTACTCCTTGCCAAATTCAGAGCAAGGTATACAATAGGTGCAGTACATAGCATAGCATACTTTATAGAACCTATGGTGAGGCATAGGGAATGACTTTTCATTCTCTTTCTATTTTCTGTTGTGGTCGGGATTTGAGTCTTACTCAATTTCATACCTTTGCAACACAGGCAAGAACTCTTTCTTTGACTGTTCCATTTTGAACTATTTCAAAATCTTGCCAAGGTGTGTACTCATTGAAAATCTTATCAAGCGTCTTGATCTATCTCAATAGATCTTGATGCTCAATATGTAAGTAGCTTTTAATGAGGTCTTTTCTTTTTAAAGAACTCCTTTAAAACACTCCTTTATGCTTTGCGAGAAAAATTCTACATCATTTCGATCAACAATATGTCACTCACATATACTAATCGAGAAAGGTTGTAGTGCTCCCACTCACTTTATTGTAAATCTGAGCTTCATCGTAAGTCCATATAAAACTATATGCTTTGATCAACTTATCAAAGCGTATATTCCAACTCGAGATGCTTGCACCAGTCCATAGATGGATCATTGGAGCTTGCACATTTTGTTAGCACCTTTAGGATTGACAAAACCTTCTAGCTGCATCATATACAACTCTTCTTTAATAAATCCATTAAGGAATGCAGTTTTGACATCCATTTGCCAGATTTCATAAAATGTGGCAATTACTAACATGATTTAGACAGACTTAAGCATCGATACGAGTGAGAAAATCTCATTGTATTCAACACCTTTGAACTTTGTTGAAAACCTTTTGCAACAAGTCGAGCTTAGTGGATAGTAACACTACTATCAGTGTCCTTCTTCCTCTTGAAGATCCATTTATTTAACATGGCTTGCTGATCATCGAGCAAGTCAATCAAAATCCATACTTTGTTCTCATACATGGATTATATCTCAGATTTTTATGGCCTCGAGCCATTTCGCGGAATCTGGGCTCATCATCGCTTCCTCATAGTTCGTAGGTTCATCATGGTCTAGTAACATGACTTCCAGAACATGATTACTACACCACTCTGGTGCGGATCTTACTCTGGAAGATCTACGAGGTTCTATAGTAACTTGATCTGAAGTTTCATGATCAATATCATTAGCTTCCTCACTAATTGGTGTATTTGTCACAGGAACTGATTTCTGTGATGAACTACTTTCCAATAAAGGTGTAGGTACAGTTACCTCATCAAGTTCTACTTTCCTCCCACTCACTTCTTTCGAGAGAAACTCCTTCTCTAGAAAGGATCTATTATCAGCAACAAATTTGCCTTTGGATCTGTGATAGAAGGTGTACCCAAAAATTTCCTTTGGGTATTCTATGAAGACGCACTTCTCCGATTTGGGTTCGAGCTTATCAAGTTGAAAAACCTTTTTTTTCATATAAGCATCGCAACTCCAAACTTTAAGAAACGAAAGCTCAGGTTTACTGCTAAACCATAGTTCATACGGTGTCGTTTCAACGGATTTAGATGGTGCCCTATTAAACGTGAATGCAGCTGTCTTTAATGCATAACCCCAAAACGGTATTGGTAAACTGATAAGAGATATCATAGATCGCACCATATCTAGTAAAGTACGATTACGACGTTCGGACACACCATTATATTGTGGTGTTCCAGGTGGCGTGAGTTTGTGAAACTATTCCACATTGTTTTAATTGAAGACCAAACTCGTAACTCAAATATTCGTCTCCACGATCAGATCGCAGAAACTTTATTTTCTTGTTACGATGATTTTCCACTTCACTCTGAAATTCTTTGAGTCTTTCAACTATTTCAGACTTATGTTTCATCAAGTAAATATACCCATATCTGCTCAAATCATCTTGTGAAGGTCAGAAAATAATGATACTTGCCACGAGCCTTCATACTCATTGGTCTGCATACATCAATATGTATTATTTCCAATAAGTCGGTAGTTTGTTCCATTGTTTCGAAGAACGGAGTTTTAGTCATCTTGCCCAAAAGTCACGGTTCGCAAGCATCAAATGATTCATAACCAAGTGATTCCGAAAATCCATCTTTATGGAGTTTCTTCATGCGCTTTACACCGATATGACCCAAACGGCAGTGCCACAAATAAGTTGCACTATCATTATTAACTTTGCATCTTTTGGCCTCAATATTATGAATATTTGTATCACTACGATCAAGATCCAACAAACTATTTTCATTGGGTGTATGACCATTGAAGGTTTTACTCATGTAAATAGAACAACAATTATTCTCTGATTTTAAATGAATAACCGTATTGCAATAAACATGATCAAATCATATTCATGCTCTACGCAAATACCAAATAACATTTATTTAGGTTCAACACAAATCCCGAAAGTATAGGGAGTGTGCGATGATGATCATATCAATCTTGGAACCACTTCCAACAAACATCGTCACTTCACCCTTAACTAGTCTCTGTTTATTCTGCAACTCCCGTTTCGAATTACTAATCTTAGCAACCGAACAAGTATCAAATACTCAGGGGCTACTATAAATACTAGTAAGGCACACATCAATAATCTGTATATCAAATATACCCTTGTTCACTTTGCCATCCTTCTTATCCACCAAATATTCAGGGCATTTCCGCTTCCAGTGACCATTTCCTTTGTAGTGTAAACACTCAGTTTCAGGCTATGGTCCAGCTTGGGCTTCTTCGCAGGAGTGACAACTTGCTTTTCTTCCCACTTGAAGTTCCCTTTCTTTCCCTTTGCCCTTCTTTTGAAACTAGTGATCTTGTTAACCATCAACACTTGATGCTCTTTCTTGATTTCTACCTTCGTTGATTTCAGCATCACGAAGAGCTTGGGAATCGTTTTCGTCATCCCTTGCATACTATAGTTCATCACGAAGTTCTAGTAACTTAGTGATGGTGTCTAGAGAATTCATCAATCACTATCTTATCCGGAAGATTAACTCCCACTTGATTCAAGCGATTGAAGTACCCGGACAATCTGAGCACATGCTCACTAGTTGAGCGATTCTCCTCCATCTTTTAGCTATAGAACTTGTTGGAGACTTCATATCTCTCAACTCGGGTATTTGCCGGAAATATTAACTTCAAATCCTGGAACATCTCATATGGTCCATGACGTTCAAAACGTCTTTGAAGTCCCGATTCTAAGCCGTTTAAGCATGGTGCACTAAACTATCAAGTAGTCATCCTTTTGAGCTAGCCAAACGTTCATAACGTCTGCATCTGCTCCTGCAATAGGTTTGTCACCTAGCGGTGCATCAAGGACATAATTCTTCTGTGCAGCAATGAGGATTAACCTCATATCACGGATCAAATCCGCAACATTGCTACTAACATTTTTCAACACAGTTTTCTCTAGGAACATATCAAAACATATGAAAGCAACAATGCAAGCTATTGATCTACAACATAATTTGCAAGATACTACCAGGACTAAGTTCATGATAAATTTAAGTTCAATTAATCATATTACTTAAGAACTCCCACTTAGATAGACATCTCTCTAGTCATCTAAGTGATCACGTGATCCAAATCAACTAAACCATGTCCGATCATCACGTGAGATGGAGTAGTTTCAATGGTGAACATCACTATGTTGATCATATCTACTATATGATTCACGCTCGACCTTCGGTCTCCGTGTTCGAGGCCATATCTGTATATGCTAGGCTCGTCAAGTATAACTTTGAGTATTCCGCGTGCAACTGTTTTGCACCCGTTGTATTTGAGCGTAGAGCCTATCACACCCGATTATCACATGGTGTCTCAAAGACGAAGAACTTTCTGGCGGTGCATACTCGTGGAGAACACTTCTTGATAATTAGTGAGAGATCATCTTAAAATGCTACCGTCAATCAAAGCAAGATAAGATGCATAAAGGATAAACATCACATGCAATCAATATAAGTGATATGATATGGCCATCATCATCTTGTGCTTGTGATCTCCATCTCCAAGCACCGTCGTGATCACCATCGTCACCGGCGCGACACCTTGATCTCCATCGTAGCATCGTTGTCGTTCGCCATCTATTGCTTCTCGACTATCGCTACCGCTTAGTGATAAAGTAAGCAATTATAGGCGTTGCATTTCATACAATAAAGTGACAACCATATGGCTCTGCCGATTGCCGATAACCGGTTACAAAACATGATCATCTCATACAATAAAATATAGCATCACGTCTTGACCATATCACATCACAACATGCCTGCAAAAACAAGTTAGGCGTCCTCTACTTTGTTGTTGCAAATTTTACGTGGCTGCTATGGGCTTAGCAAGAACCGTTCTTACCTACGCATCAAAACCACAGCGATAGTTTGTCAAATAGACTCGTTTAACCTTCACAAGGACGGGCGTAGCCACACTCAGTTCAACTAAAGTTGGAGAAACCGACACCGCCAGCCACACGTGTGCAAAGCACGTCGGTAGAACCAGTCTCGCCTAAGCGTCGCACGCGTAATGTCGGTCCGGGCCGCTTCATCCAACAATACCGCTGAACCAAAGTATGACATTTGGTAGGCGGTATGACTTATATCGTCCACAACTCACTTGTATTCTACTCGTGCATATAACATCAACGCATAAAACCTAGGCTCGATACCCTTTGTTGGGGAGCGTAGTAATTTCAAAAAATTCCTACGCACACGCAAGATCATGGTGATGCATAGCAACGAGAGGAGAGTGTTGTCTACGTACCCTCGTAGACCATAAGCGAGCGTTATGACAACGCGGTTGATGTAGTAAATGCGTCTTCATGATCGACCGATCCAAGCACCGAGCGCGACGGCACCTCCGAGTTCTGCACACGTTCAGCTCAATGGCGATCTCCGGCCTCCGATCCAGCCGAGCTCGAAGATGAGTTCCACAAGACGACGGCGTGGGAGCGATGATGATGTTCTACGCGCGAGGCTTCGCCTAAACTCCGCGACGATATGACCGAGGTGGAATATGGTGGAAGGGGCACCGACACGGCTAAGGGCGATCCGTAGATCAACTTGTGTGTCTATGGGGTGCCCCGCCCCGTATATAAAGGAGGGAGGGAGGAGGAGGCCGGCCCTCTACTATGGCGCCATGGGGAGTCCTACTCCCACAGGAGTAGGATTCCCCTTCCTAGTCCAACTAGGAGTCCTTTCATGTATTAGGAGTAGGAGACAAGGAAGGGAAGAGAGAAGGAAGGAAGGAGGGTGCGGCCCTCCCTTAGTCCATTCGGACTAGGCCATGGGGCGCGCAGCCTGCCCTAGGCAGCCCTCTCTCTTTCCCGCAGGCCCAATAAGGCCCAATACTTCTCCCGGCGAATTCCCGTAACTCTCGGTACTCGAAAAATACCGAATCACTTGGAACCTTTCCGAACTCCAAATATAGTCGTCCAATATATCAATCTTTACGTCTCGACCATTTCGAGACTCCTCGTCATGTCCCCGATCTCATCCGGGACTCTGAACTCCTTGGTACATCAAAACTCATAAACTCATAATATAAGCATCATCGAAACCTTAAGCGTGCGGACCCTACGGGTTCGAGAACTATGTAGACATGACCTAGAACTATTCTCGGTCAATAACCAATAGCGGGACCTGGATGCCCATATTGGCTCCTACATATTCTACGAAGATCTTTATCGGTCAAACCGCATAACAACATACTTTGTTCCCTTTGTCATCGGTATGTTACTTGCTCGAGATTCGATCGTCGGTATCCAATACCTAGTTCAATCTCGTCACCAGCAAGTCTCTTTACTCATTCTGTAATGCATCATCCCGTAACCAACTCATTGGTCACATTGCTTGCAAGGCTTATAATGATGTGCATTACCGAGAGGGCCTAGAGATACCTCTCCGACAATCGGAGTGACAAAACCTAATCTCGAAATACGCCAACTCAACATGTACCTTCGGAGACACCTGTAGTACTCCTTTATAATCACCCGATTACGTTGTGACGTTTGGTAGTACCAAAGTGTTCCTCCGTGGCACGGAGTTGCATAATCTCATAGTTACGAGGAACATGTATAAGTCATGAAGAAAGCAATAGCAACATACTAAGCGATCAAGTGCTAAGCTAACGGAATGGGTCAAGTCAATCACATCATTCTCCTAATGATGTGATCCCGTTAATCAAATGACAACTCTTTTTTCCATGGCTAGGAAACATAACCATCTCTGATAAACGAGCTAGTCAAGTAGAGACATACTAGTGACACTATGTTTGTCTATGTATTCACACATGTATTATGTTTCCGGTTAATACAATTCTAGCATGAACAATAAACATTTATCATGAAATAAGGAAATAAATAATAACTTTATTATTGCCTCTAGGGCATATTTCCTTCACATGTTCCATCCTCGAGCTGGACATCATGGTGCTGACAAGGTGTTCGACCCTATGCTTGATTGACAACATTGGCGTGCAGACAACCGCCTTCCAACTGGATGTGACTCCGAACAACAAGAAACAAGAGCATATGCTCAGGCCATCACCATGGCCTTCATTCATCCCCGAGCAACCAAGTTCAGCTGGCAGTGGCATCACTGAGCCACCACTGACTGCCGCCAGCCTCAGCCTACGGCATGGTAGAATATTCTGTGAGTCGACTACATGTCTTGCTCTGATTTTATCTTGGGTCCTCCCTATGTTGGATGTGAATATCTCCTCTGGTAGTCTGAATCTGGTTGAAGAAAGAGTCGACAACATTATTGATCATCATGCATTGAAGTTACAGTTACTAGACTTCCTGTGCGAATGTTTGATAGCTTCTGGTTCAAACACAGTATCAGGTTCCACAAAAATTGTACCAACAGCACGTGAGGCTATTTTGTATCCAGCTTATGCAGTTGACACTATGTCCCTTGGTGCACACCAATTTTCGTCTCCTTTAACTAGCCCATGGAGACAAGGTCACTCAAAGTTGGATGTTACGTTCTGGATGCTTACATTGTGGTCACATACTCATTATGTGCAGCCACCCAGTACTATTTTTGAAGCTCCCAATCATTTTCTTGTTACCAGCTTGTCTCAATGGAGCTCTGTGATAGGAGATTTAAATTCCATCTTTGCAATTCAAGATGTGGAACAGGGGGTGCTTCCTATGGTAACAAGTTCAGCTACCAGACTATGGGACCCGGGAATCTTTGATGTTCAGTGCCTCAACGCTATTAAGTTTCTTTCAACCACATGGGTGCCATGCTTATTTGTTCCTGCTATGAAAGATTATCTTAGTCATGGACTTGAGCTTTCAGCTGCAACACAGCAGGATCCTAGAATTCGACACTTTATTCTTCTACCTTGCTGCTTCTTGGAAAAACCGGATGTACTGTCTTTGATGCAAAGTGGTGCACCGGGCAATAGAAACTTTGTTGTGACTGAATTTGAATATATCTGAGGAGCAGGACAAGGAAATTCCATTTTGATTCAAGTGACTGCAGTGATCGGCACATTTGGTTCTCTAACTTGCACGTACCAGAGGACATATTTTTCTGGAAGGCAATGGGACCCTGGGATTATGCAGTTTATCTTTGGAACTTGGGTGTCATCTAGTGGCAATGTCTTGCATACACACATTCTCCACTTATCTGCAATTTATTGTTGGCTGGACTGTGATATGCAACCTGGTTATTTGGGACACATGGTTGTGATACTACCAGCGGCTCTATTTTGGTTTCCAAAGTGGCCTCTCTCTAAAATGCAGCAAGCTGAGAACTACATGATGCTTCCTCCAGAAAATATTGCTCGAGCCATGTTCGAATTAAACCTTGGGATGATAACACTTGAGTTCTCTCGAGATCGTTCAGCTAGCCACTTGCCCCTTCAGTTCCTTGCATTTCTTCGCACCAACAGAATTGAGATATATTCTTCTGGGACCCAATGCTCACTTTTTCCGTGGTGGTTTTCATCTGATCGACGAGCAATTCATGAGCGGACACCACAGATCACAATATATATGCATGTGCAGATGTTCTTAGGAGGCCTCAGTTTTGAGATGAATCATCGACCTCAAGGCACCATAGAAACTGCAGCCATGCTGTGGCACCATTCTACCAACCAGCTGCTTGTTTGTATCATTCACATTGGGGAGCCCGTGAAGGGAGAGAACAAAACTTGCACTCGTCTGCTTGCTGTCAAGGAAGGAACCCCAAGTTGGTTTAGATTTATCTTGTGTGTGAACAACATGCCCCACTTCTCAGCTCCAGCTCCATTTGAAACTGAATTAGTGTCATCTTCCAATGAGCTGATCAGGTGCACGCACATGCTACTGCCATATGACCCAGGAGGACTAGCTCTTCACTTCGATGAGATTGGAGGTACCTGGAATTCAAGCTTGATCATCATCGGCTTGGGGGCAAGCCGATTTTCAAGGGAGGAAGAGTGTAACACCCCCTGTATGGGCTGTCACCATGTGGTTTGTACCTGTGTGTGGGCTACAAGATGGGCCAAGGGATATCCGTGTGTGGGCCTAGTGAGAGGAGTATATGTATCACGTTGTAACACCAAAGGGATTCAGGTTGCAGATGAATGAACTCTGAAGATTTTCTCACCTCCCGTTCTCTTGTTCCTCAGCCCCTTCTCTGATTCCTCACCCTAATTCTCCTCGAATTATCCCAAACTACCAAGGTACTCAGGTGATTTGTCCGATCTCGATCCATTCCACGATCGGGTCGTGACAGACGGTCGTGATACCGCCACTGCCGCCCTCGCGCAGTCACCTTGTGTCGCCGTCGCGCCGCCCCCACGGACGGGCCACCGCCTCGACGCGCTCCTGCTGCCTCCACGCCGCTGCGCCGCCGAGCCACCGCCCTGCACTCCACCATGCAGTTCACTGTCACACACACACACACACACACACACACACACACACACACACACACACACACACACACACACACACACACACGTGTCAATGACGTGCGGGTCCTACGCCATTAGCTAGGTTTGTTTAACAAAAAATAGAAATAAAAACAGATTCAGCGGAAAGAGGTTCACAGGAACTGAGAAGAGTCGATGTCTGACAACTTCCCATTACGGGAATTTTTTTACAGGAGCTGTTGAAATTGCTTGTCTAGTGCCGAAAGCGAGGGAGTTAGATATTTTTAAGTTTTGTGATATTTAATTTTTCCTCCATAAGAGTGAAGACAAACGCTTCCCATTGTCCCATTGGAGATGCTCTCGGCTGTTTAATTATAGGTAGACTGCGGAAATTTTCACGATGCCAACGACGTGGGGAGGCTGGACGGGCCACTTGCAGCATCTGATAAGCGAGAAGTGTAGGCTCCCAAGCTCCCGCCATGGCCTCCATTGGCGAGCACACCGTGGCCCTGCTTGCCAGCCTTCCCGCCGAGGTCTCGTCCCCCTAGCCTCTGGCTCCTTCATTTTCTTTCTCCCTTTCGCCTGCATAGAATTTCAACCCCTGGCATGGATGATGTTTCGCTGTTAATTTTGGTGGGATTGCCGTCGCAGGCAGCGGAGGCGTACACCACCGACGGGTCCTTTGATTTCGACGGGAACCCGGCCCTGAAGAATCGCACAGGTGGATGGCGCGCGTGCCGCTCAGTTCTCGGTAATTTATGTCGCCTTCACCTGTTCTTCGTAGTGAAATTCTTTGCGTGATGATTAATTCAAGTTTTAATCTTGGAACGATGGCGGGCATGCAGGTACCGAGTTCTGCTACTGCCTGGCGTTCTTCGGCATCTCCTGCAACCTCGTCACCTACCTCACCGGCGTCCTGGGCCAGAGCAACGTCGCCGCGGCGAGGAACGTGTCCACCTGGCAGGCCACCTGCTTCCTCATGCCCCTCGGCGGCGCCGTCGTGGCCGACTCCTACTGGGGAAGGTACCGCACCATGGTTGTCTCCTGCTTCATCGGCGTCGCAGTAAGTACCCAAGCCAACTAATCACCACTCTGCAGTCTTCAGTTCAGCTTGCCTGATCCAGATATGAAGTGAATTCTGAAGATTATAAGACTTTGATCTCTCTGTTTTTGTGCAGGGCATGCTCATGACAGCTCTCTCAGCGTACCTGTCGCTGCTCGTCAAGAACAGCGTGTCGTTCAGAGGCCTCATCTCGTCCAACATTGTGTCGTCTCAGGAATTCGTCTTGTTCCTCGGCCTCTACATGATTGCCATTGGGTTGGGCGGCCTCCGGCCGTGCCTCATGTCCTTCGGCGCCGACCAGTTCGACGACGGCGATCCGTCGGAGCGCGCGACCAAGGGCTCCTTCTTCAACTGGTACGTGTTCAACATGAACTGCGCGTCGCTCATATCAAGCACGGGCATCGTGTGGGTGCAGGATCATTATGGCTGGGCACTGGGCCTCACCATCCCAGCGCTCGTCCTGGCCGCCGGCCTATCTTGCCTGGTTGCGGCGTCGCGGACGTACAGATTTCAGCGAACCCGTGGCAGCCCACTCACCAGAGTGTGCCAGGTCGTCGTCGCCGCCGTGAGGAAGTTCAGCGTCGACACGCCGGCCGATAGCTCTCTGCTCTACGACATGCGGGAGGACGGCCTCGCCGGAGTTCCGAGGATCCAGCACACCACTGATCTCCGGTCAGTTACTACAATCCTCTGAGCTTACCTCCGCGTGCTTGGTTACAACTAGACTGATTTGATATGCTGCTTGCTTGATCAGATTCTTCGACAAGGCCGCCATTGTCGTGGCTACCGACAAGGAGGTGGAGGCGGCAGCAGCGCCAGCGCGGACCAGCCCGTGGAGACTCTGCGTCGTGACACAGGTCGAGGAGTTCAAGATTCTCGTGCGGATGCTGCCACTCTGGGCGACCGTGCGGCGCCAAACTCGACGAGCGTGCTGTGGCAGGCGCCGCAGTACGCACTGGTGGGCGTGGGCGAGCTGCTCACAACCATCGGGCAGCTCGACTTCTTCTACGGCCAGGCGCCAGCCGCCATGAAGACCGTGTGCACGGCGCTCGGGCTCCTTGCAATAGCGGCCGGCGGCTACCTCAGCTCGTTCCTACTGACGACCGTGCAGTGGGCGACTACGACCGGCGGGGCGCCGGGGTGGATCCCCGACGACCTGAACGAGGGACACCTGGACCGCTTCTTCTGGATGATGGCTGGACTTGGTTGTTTGAATCTGATGGCGTTTGGGAGCTGCGCCAGGAGGTACAAATCCAGGAAGGGTTGCTGATTTTTTCAGTTGCTTCACCGTGGGCCGAGATATTTTTTTTGGCAGCCCACGGTGCATGGTGCCCTAGATAAAGCACGATTCATCAGCAAGAGAAATGGCCCTAAAAGGATCAGCAATTCAAGAATGTGAACTGGGTTCACTTGTGTTGCGTGGGGAGTCGATGTTGAGCCCTGCTAAAAGTCGATAATATACATGAGATATTTGCTCAACTCATTTTTCTTGAATAAAGGGTGAATTTTATTGGCTTAAAATGGAGCATCAATAGAACACAAATAAAACAAGCACACACCTGTTCTCGTGATTGTGAAAAAATGTTTCACACCTTTCAAAGAAATCGTAACACTTAAAGATGTTTTGCACGTTTAAAAAAATGCTCATGCCATTTATGAAAAATATTCAATGTGTGTTGAAACAATATTTACCGGGTATTTTAAAAATGTTCAATGTGCATTTGGCGAATGTTTAATATTCATCTAAAAAATTATTCAACATCTATTTTAAAAATCATTATAAAACATCGCGCAAGTACAGGTTTCAGCCAACCCGTGGCAGCCCACTCATCGGAGTGTGCCAGGTCGTCGCCGCCGCCGTGAGAAACTTCAACGCCGAGTTGCCGTCCGATAGCTCTCTCCTCTACGAGCTACCAGATGACAACCCCGTGACCAAGGGATTTGAGAGGATAGAGCACACCACCGATCTTATGGCTTTTGTGAGCTGCGCCATGAGGTACAAATCAAGGAAGGCTTGATGCCAACGTTGGCCATGTTTTTTTAAGTACGCCAAAGGCAGAAATATTTACAGATATGTTAGCCATGTTCACCAATATGAAGACAGAGTTTGACGTATAGAAGGATTCGCATTCGTAAAGAAGAGGGAAATTGGATCATCAACTTTACGTGGCAGCAACTTTGGCTAGAGTTTCCGCCGCTTGAAATTGGATAACACTACTTTTTGGAACGAGTAATCACTTACAGATTTACATTCAGGAAACTCGTATAGCTACAAGAGGAAACTGTGAAAACAACATAGCTAGCGGCCATATAGCCAATGGTATTCGAACGATCATCTACACGGAGAGGCTTGTACGTACTAGGTCACGATGATGCATGAACGAAGCTGAGTAAGCACCCCGAATAAGCATTGCATTGTACAGGGCCTGACCTAACCAGTGGAGTAGACAACAAGATTCGATCCGCCCTGAATGGATTAGTTAAGTTCTATCAAACCATCCCCACTACACTACTTAAGCCAAAGAGATTAGTTTCAACCAGGCTCATGCATGCGAACGTCAGGGCTTTTCACCATGCCCCATTTCATTGAAGCCAAACAACATCCAGTTTTACAATCTGGTTTTATCAGGCAACCATCACTACCAAGATAAGCCCAGCAGAAGCTAAAGCAGCATTCATCTACTTAAGCAAAACACATGCTGACATGCATAGGAATGGTCCATGAACAGTAGCACCACTGACCTCAACACATCAAGCTAATCATGCTAGAACCAAGAACACTGCCCAAAACGATCGCTTGTACGATGTTGCAAAAGAACACTGACCACTCCACTCCAACGGACATTACGCTTGGATGATGAAACGTTGGTGCTTTTAACTTCACCAGCAAAAAGGGTCACGAGAAAAATCTGCTCCAGTTTTGAAGCACCATGGTCTGCCTCCTTCAGGATCTGTACTCCCAAACGCTATGATTCCGCAGCCTTTAATACTGCCCCATCTCAGATTAGTCAGATTCCCCGCTATGGAGCGCCCTTTCGCCCTTGAAATTGAAGATAAATCAGGATTGGGGAAGATGAACACCGCATGCCTCAGCACCCTTGCGTTCTGCAGGAAGTACTTAGAAAAGCCATCTCGCCTTCCTCCCCTCTGAACTCACGGATGGTCATAATCTCGACGCGCAACATAATGCTCACGATAGGGCCAACCTCATCCCAGAACTTAAGTTCGAGCTTGCCAGTGGGTTCATCACATCTTTCACACTGCAAATTGCTTAAGTCAGTGAACAGTTCAACTACTGATGGATTATGCATTGCAGCAGAAACAGTAAAAAGATGATGGATAATAACTGAAAAAATAGTAGCGCTGCTAATAGCATGCTAAAGCATTCTAAGCAATGTCTTGCTAAATAAATCAATGTACGATGTCTTGCTAATAGCACAAGATAGCATATTTCAAGGCCGGCACTAGTTTGCAATGGCACGCTATTTTTGTTATTGTGTACTCCCTCCGTCCCATATATAAGAACATTTTTGGCACTAGTGTAGTATATAATGCTAGGAGCCTATAGTAGGTGGTGATGAAGATGATACCCTGATATGGAGACACGACACATTAGGAAAGCACTTCAGGAAAGTGGCCACCATCTTGGCATCATTGTGGACTCCAAAACGCACATTCAGGCTCAGCTTAGTCACGCTGGTGAACATAGTACTTGCGCTTGGCTTAATCCCAGGCTGGAATGGAATGCACCCAATTCATAAAAGAAAGATCAGACATTGAATTGCACATTTTTTGCCAATTGAACAAATGGAAGATTTAGGCAGGCAATGTACCATGATGATGATGCCTCCGGCCTCAAGCACGTACTTTCCTGGATCGAGGTACCCGAACACTTTCAGCTTGGGGGCATTGCCAATCTTGATCCCGGTGCGAAGGCCACTGGCAGGGTTGAGAGATCCCCGGACTTTGTACAGGATGAGCCGCTCGAGACGCTGGGTGTCCACCACGACGATGTTCGCCATCACGGAATAACAGATCTGCACACACCGGAGGCTCTGGCTTATGAGGTGGAGACCCGACCCCTTGACGCTCCCTTGAATGTTGAGGATCTCCAGAACGGGGCTCCTGGCGACGACGGCTTCGATGTCCCCTTTCTCCATGGCGACGCTGAAGATGCCGAGCTCAAGGAGGTTGGGGAAGGAGGCGTCGCCGAGGCAGGCCGCGTCCGGGAACTTCCAAAGGCCGATGTAGAGGCGGGTGAGGGTGGCGATGCGGAAGAGCGTACCGGGGAGATGCACCTCGCGCGGGGAGGGGCGGTTGACGAGGACGAGCTCCTGGACGCCCTTGGCGGCCATGAGACGGAGCCAGCGCTTGAGCTTGGCGTGGCACGCGTCCATGGGGGTGCAGAGGAGGTGGACGCAGCGGAAGGGCCCGGGGTGAGCGGCGAGGGCGCGCGACACCGCGGCGGAGACGGCCGGCGCGTCGGCGCGGGTCGGGGGCCAGTGGTCCAGGAGGTGGGTATCGACGAGGATGAGCGGCGCGGAGAGCCAGACCCGGCGCCAACGCGTGGTGAGCACGGCGGTGCGCGCGGCTTCCTTGAAGGAGAGGCGGGAGACGATGTCGTGGAGGAGCGAGTCGGAGAGGCCGCTGATGCGGTCGACGCCGTGGTAGGGGGCGGCACGGCGGGCGGCGAGGCGGGCGGTGTGGGTGACTGGCGGCTCGGGGAGGCAGGAGTAGATGTACGGAAGGAGCTGCTCCGCGTCCATGGCCGCCGGCGGCGGGAGGAGAGCAGAGCACGAGGAGCCCGGCTAGGGTTTCGGGCGGAGAGGCGAGCGACGAGTGAGGAGCGAGGTGTCTGTGAGTGAGTGGCGGCGATGGTGAGGAGAGGAGATGTAGGGTTTGGTCGGTGGTGTTGTCTGCTCCGGGCGGGCCAAATGTTGGCAACTATGTGCTCTTGGGCCCATCAATTAGTATAGTAGTAGTATTTAATTTGCTTTATTTATTTCCAAGTCCACTGTAAATTCACTCGATGAGCGCAAGTAAAATAAGGTATGTAAGTCGAAAATGACTGTTACTGCTCGAGCTACATGGATATCTCTTTTTGAAAAAAAACACATTTTAAAGTTTATAAAATATGAGAAAATACACATGAACCTTAGGGACTACATCTTTGTATTTTTTTCATGATGAAATACGTTTTGATGGGAGCTACACAAAAAAAAGTCATATATCTCTAGCACATGCACTATTCTCTATACAAGTCCATAATTTTGTTTTTTTGTGCATCTCACACCAAAGCCTATTTCATCATGAAAGTTTACAGTATAGTATACATTTATATGTTCATCTGTATTTCTTAGAATTTTTTTAAATTAAAAATGTGATTTTGACTTTTTCAAAAAACAAGCACCATAGAGCTCAAGTTTCAAAATCCGCTCTTGATGTAAGCAGGCTATAAGGATGTAACAATTTTTTTTCTTGTTGAGTTAGTTGAGAGAGAAAAGCGAGTGCAAAGAAATATTGTGAGAGAAGGAATTGGGTCAGATAGTGATAAAGTGGTAAAACGAGAGAGGCGACATGCTCGATGAGCTCGCATGCTCTTGCTACATGGACCAATGGAACATCACAATGTTGGAGGCGGCATTTTTGCTGGTTGGTGATGGAGAGCTGATGAAGCCATGAATGGACATCTTGGTGGGGCTGCACTGACGGGGTGAACAGTCTGGTGGTCCCAGCCCCTCCACCACCTCGCCGCCACCGGAGGAGCGGCCAGGCGAAGCCCGAGCTGGCTCCCACGATGGTGGCGGCACGGCGCCTCGTCCGGCTGCAGCCTCCCCGCCGGCCTTTGTGCCCTTCGTCGGCCGCTCGGCCCTCCGTTGACGCGTCTCTGGCGGCGGCCTTCTCCCCGCCCCGCTCGTCATCCCTGCCACCATTCATGCTCCCCTCCCCGCCCACTCTCCACGTCATATCTCACCTCGACGAGGTTCGTCTTGTCGTCGGTGTCTCTCCCCTGCGGGTGCTGGACCCGGGGTTGGGAGTGGAGTCGTCATGGGTTAGCCTCAGGTCCACCCTTGTGGCGCCGGAATGACGCTTTTTTCATGATCTACGGCCATGACTCCAAGGATCTGGCGCCGAGATGACGTGAGGTGTCGACGGCGGGCCGTAGGGTCGTTGCGATTGGCATGTGGGGTTGCGGCGATGTGTTGGGCTTCCGCGTGTGTGGTGCCGGCCAGCGACGCTATCATCTTCGGTTGGTGGTGGTGATCTAGATCAGAACGGCCGAATGATGGCGATTGTAGAGTTCTTGACAACGACTTCTTATGGATCCACGACAGCAGAGGTGAGGTCATCGAAAAGACTATGGGAAGTTTTATCTCTTGATCGGGTGGATGACTTCAGTGGTGTGACACAAGTCATGGACATCAACTTGACACCAAGGGTACGTTGTGGAGTGGCGGCGGTCCAATTGTAGCTGCTAGGATTGCGGAAAAGCGGTGGCGACAACACTTGTGTGACTTGGATGGTGGTGTTGCATGAACCAGGTCTGGAGCTCCAGGGTGAAAGCCTAGGCCAGACTCGAGTGGTTACACCTGCTAATGGCGATGATTTTTTACGCCGTTACCTTGTTACAGGCATTACTCATATTTGCTCGGACTGATTCTTCAAGGTGAAAACTTAGATTTTGGCATTCGTGATTAGATACGGTGACGGGCACACTTGAGTGTCATTCCCTTCCTAAAGCGTTGCTGGTGAAGATCCTCGTCATCATTGTGGTGCCAATGGTTGGTTCGGATAGTCTTAGTTGTAGTATGTCGATCACTGGTCTCATCGTTGTGAGGCTTTTTCTGTTTTCTTTGTTTTCCTCGCCGATGCATAGCTTTTTGTCTTATGACTTTGCTAGTAGGCGGTGATGAAGTCATGTACCTAGGGTAGGGTCACAGACCTGTCCTAAGTACCCTTCCCAATGACATCCTCAGAAGAAGCTGCCTTCCAGTCGACCAAGAGAGACTTCACTCGACGGACTCGAAGGACTCGACCATGAAGATTCACTCGACCACCAGGAGGTCAAGAGCCACTCTGCATCCAAACGGTCTGTAATTAAGTAGTCTTTATGGCCATGATGACACTTTATGTAAGGCGTTACTGGTAACGTCAGGCCTTAATGTACTTTAAACCCTGCATAACTGAGGGCCGGAGGGGTCTGGCAGACACTATATAAGCCACCCCCCTCCTCAGTGTAAAGGGTTCGCACCCCTGTAATCTATATACACATAATCCAGTCGACCGCCTCTGGGCTCCGAGACGTAGGGCTATTACTTCCTCCGAGAAGGGCCTGAACTCGTAAATCCCTTGTGTGTACAACTGCTCCATAGCTAAGATCTTGCCTCTCCATACCTACCCCTCATTCTACTGTCAGACTTAAAACCACGACAGTTGGCGCCCACCGTGGGGCAGGTGTTTTAGCGATTTTTGGAGAAGTTACGATTATTCCGATTGCTTTCATCATGGTTTCTGGTGGAGTTTTGGTCGAGGGCCGCGAGATCCGTCTCGGCGCGCTCACCTTCG
This sequence comes from Aegilops speltoides, assembly GCA_021437245.1. Classification (NCBI taxonomy): domain Eukaryota; kingdom Viridiplantae; phylum Streptophyta; class Magnoliopsida; order Poales; family Poaceae; genus Aegilops; species Aegilops speltoides. The sequence goes on along the minus strand of CM038147.1, from coordinate 470,228,484 downwards.
TCGCCGGCGACTCCGCTTGGCTCCAGGAGGCTCCTCTCGACATCGAAGCGATCCCCGTCCGCGGGGCGACGCATTTTCGGGCGTGTGTCCGCGGCGTTCTGCTACGACAACCGTCGACTCCGTATCGGCCGACTCCCGTGTCGTCGCCCCTCCCTGTCTCCCGCCAGCGCAAGCGCTCTGGTCGGTCGAGGCTCCAGCGGTGGGTGAGGCATGCAGTGTCTCGCCAATCGGCCACCACCCAAGTCGCGGCAATCGAGCCCGACGAATCTCTCTACGGCTTGTTCGATCTGTCGACTGGCTCCGTAGAGACCGCATCCGAGTGCGACAGCAGCGATCCGGCGGCTGAGGTTCTGATGGTCAATGGGCCTCGTAGTCCTCCCGGTTTCCCCCATGCTGATGGGGTAGAAGGCGGAGGCGACCCCGCTCAGGCCCACGTGGAATATCAGCCCGAGCCACTTACTTCCCTGCAAAGAGAAGATCTTCGTCGCCGAAACATGGATGCCCTGCATACTCCCATCGCGGGAGAAACCCCCGAGGCGCGCGCCTTGGAGGAGGCACGTTTGGCCAACTTGGCTGAACGCACTCGACTGGAGAACCTTTAGCAAGCACTCGACGAGCGCGCGCGACAACGAGTACCTGGCTCCAGTCGACGTCAACTCTTCGTGCAGCCGACTCAGGTATATCGAACCCCGATTCAGAATTTAGCAGCTGCAGCCCGTATAGCAGAGTCAATTCAGCCCTCTCAGTCGGAGGCTGGCAGAGGCTTGATGCAGATCAGGGATTTGCTCCGAGCAGAAGGAGATCAGAATTCAGCTGTGTCACAGTCACGCAACAGGATTCACAGTCGATCCGTCGCTGCGAATACAGTTCAGTCGGCCCACAGCCCAAGATCGCCTCCGCGGCGTGAGGGACGCGAGGGTCGACATGACCAATATGGTGACCGATTCGATCGTGATGACAGGCGTCGAGTGCCCACTCCTCCCCCAAGGGGTGGGTCTTACGCTCAACGGCAGTTAGATGATAGGCGCCAGCTCAGTGTGGGGCGAAGAGCTCCGGTCGACCCCAGGGAACCAGGCTTTGATGCGCGATCCATCATCGTGCAAGGTTTGGTCGATCGGAGCAGGGCTCATCGAGGTGGCCACGACAGAGATGCACCCACTAGCAGCCGAGTCCATGTTTCAGGTCCAGAATGTTTCAGTAGGGCTATCAGAGCCGCGGTGATTCCCCCCAACTTCAGGTTGGCGACTGGAGTAAGTAAGTTCACCGGTGAGTCCAAGCCTGAAACCTGGCTTGAAGACTACCGAGTGGCGGTACAGATTGGCGGCGGGAATGATGAGGTGGCCATGAAGCATTTACCACTCATGCTGGAAGGTTCAGCCAGGGCGTGGTTGAATCAGTTAGCTCCTAGCAGCATTTACACTTGGGAAGATCTTTCCCGAGTGTTCGTCAGGACATTCGAGGGAACTTGCAAGCGACTAGCTGGATTGACAGAGCTGCAAGTTTGCGTGCAGAAGTCAAATGAAACCTTGAGAGATTACATTCAGAGATGGCAGTCTGTGCCTTCAAGGATGGTGTTAAGAACAGAGAATTAAGTTTGAAGTTTGGTCGGACCGGAGATATGACCCTGAGTCGAATGATGGAAATTGCCACCAAGTACGCCAATGGTGAGGAGGAGGACCGACTCCGGAGTGGCAAGTACAAGCCGAGTCAGTCGGAGAAAGGAAACTCCAGTCGGAAGCAGAAGCGGAAGGCCGAGCCAGCGGCTCCTGGAGAGGCTCTGGCCGTGACTCAGGGCAAATTCAAGGGAAAACCCAAAGGATCCTGGAACCCCAAGAAGGTGAAGGATAAAGAAGGAAATGACGTGATGGATCTGCCGTGCCACATCCACACGAAGAAAGACGAGGAGGGTAATTTCATCTACCCGAAGCATACCACTCGCCAGTGCTGGCTGTTGATCCAGCAGTTCCAAGGTAAACAGCCCAAGGACAAGGAAAAGGAGTCGGATAAAGCTGAGGACAAGGAGGACAGTGATGGAGGATATCCTCATGTTAACTCCACTCTGATGATCTTTGCTGATGTGGAAAGCAAAAGCCGATTGAAAGTTATCAACCGTGAGGTTAATATGGTCACCCTGGCGACGCCAAGTTGATGTAGGGTGGGACCCTATAGCGTCGATCTTTCACGTTTGGAGTGGGATCCCTCGAAGAACACGATGAACACGGGGAAGAACGGGGAGAAATCACAAGGGGAAACACTCAAGAACAAGTCCAAATCACACATCCACTAGACAATCAAACACACAAGATCACAAGGTACATGAACAACAAAGGGAAAGATACAAGGTAAGGTTCATCTCCAAGAGGAGGTCCTGATGATATCCTAGATGGATCTTCCCACAAGGGGGTCTTGATGATATCCGTGGGATCTTCTCACATGGAGGTCTTGAACTCCATGGGAGTGGTAGTCTCTCTCTCAAGAGTAGAGGTAGGAGCAAAGCTCACCTAAGAATGAGCTATCATATTTGCTAACCCTAGAAAGGAGGTGGAGGAGGTCTATTTATAGCCCAAGGGGCGAAGGGGTAAGTGAGGGGCGAATGGGTACACGGGCCTCGGCCCGGAGGCATGCACGCAGGCAAGGCCCGGATGATCCGGATGGGGTTCCGGATGATCCGGCCATCGTCCGGATGATCCGGGAGGGGGCCCGGATGATCCGGCTTCACAAGAGGCCTTCGGGTGTCTTCGGACGAATTATCCGGATGATCCGGAGGGGGACCCGGATGATCCGGCCGAGCCCGGATGATCCGGACGGCGGTCCGGATGTCCAGCCTAGCTCCTGCAGCCGCTCCGTCTTCTTCTCCTTTCTTCCGTCTTCTCTTCCACGCTTCCCTCGCGGATGGTGTAGTCGTTCCTTGGCGCTTGCACTCCTCCTCGTCGTCCGTGAAGTTCTGACAATACCTATGCATGCACACGGGAGAAGTGTCAAGTAGTATGCCATCCTCGAAGGGGTCAAGTGAGCACGTGTAAAGGAGATGATTCTCCTTAGTGTGTGTGAAGTAGATGTCGCACATGTCACTTGCCAAATGGGCTCTTGACATGGTGATGTCCGTAGGATGCTCCGCATCATCCCCTCCCCCTTGGGAAAGATCCGACCTCGGATCGAAAACCAAATCACCATGGGAAAGAGATGGCGTTGCCGTGTAGAAGTGGTCGATCACCAAGTTCTTGTCATCGTGAAGTTCCAAATGGGCACTCTCCAATGTCGCACCGTCTTGTAATTCCTTCAAAAGTAGCAAAGATAACAAGCAGTTGGAAAAACAAATGTGGTTGTCGTAAGAGCAAAACCAAGCATTCAAGAGGTGATTCACCCAACAAGTGTTGTCATCAAGCATAGCATATGGTTTGACAAAGAAGTGTGTCATGATATTTGGACATATAAATTGAGCACAATCAAGTACATCATGGGAACAAGCATGTAAATGGGAGGTCAAGATGCAAATATATGTGATAAGTGAACAAGCATCTACCTCAAGGTCATAGCAAGCATGCATAAAGAGCTCAATGAACGGTCTATGGTAGGCATAAGAGTCATTCACAACACCAAATATAGTGAAATGTCTAAACACATGGGGCAAGTGCAAGACAATCCAAGCATAACGTGCATAGGGTGTAGTGAAGATATCGTGGCACTCAACACAAAGGAAAGAGCAATTGTTCAACATGTGTGAGGCATGAGCATATATGTCATCAACCCAAGAAAGCAAGTAGTGGAACATGGGTGATGCAATATAGCGAGCATTCATAGCTATCAAATCAAGCAAGCTAGTAGTGCGAAGATGCAACATACTAGGAGGAATCATGGCAAACATGTCATTGGTGCAAATAGTGGGCATGAATAATTCACAAGTCATAGCACAAGCATGAAAGCAAGATATGAGTACAATATCATGAATGTATTAGCGAGAAGCCATATGTGAATAGCAATGGGTCATCATGACTCTCCCAACACAACAAGCATCAATAGAATGGGGCACATGATAAACATGGCAAAAGCAACAAGGATCTCCACCAAGCATGCAAATACACATAGGAATATCATAATGGAGAATCATGGGTAGATGCAAACAAGGGTCACAATTGCATGGCAAAGGCATAGAAGCAAGCATAGCATGCAAAGTGAACACGGTAAAATGAGCATAATGTGAGAAGTGGTAAATGGCCCATAGCCGTGTGAGAGCCAAGTAGAGGAGTTGCGCGTAGTCCTTGCGCGAAGGGAACGGTGGTAAAGACAATCCACGTGATCCCAATTCATCATTGCTCTCAAGAGCTCGTTTTGTCAACTCGTGGGATTGTGAGGTTGACAAGTATTCATGGGTACCTACACAAAAGAGACACAAACGAAAGAAATTGTGTGTGTGGTAAATGTACACATCATCCATCATGATGTGTATGTGCACGTGTGAGTTAGCACAAGATAAGCAATGCTCAAAGAAATTTGATGCATGGTATAGGAACATGGCATCCATCATGAAAGAATAGTTGTTATGTATGACACGATGGGGACACAAATTGAGCAAACAAGTATAATGCACATCAAAAGCATGTTTATTCATGGGGAGCATATGGTGCACACAAGTATGGGGATCATGCAATGAATGGGATGGATCAAAATCTCCTAAAATGTAAGAGGAAACTATGGGGGTCTCCTCATGAGCAATATCGAAAAGTTCATATGGAGAAAATGGACAACATCCAAAACAATGCATATCCGAAGCTAGGTGGTCATGGCATGGCATATGAGATAAATGATGCAAAGGGAGCATATCAATATCATCACAAGAGAAACAAATGCCAATAACCATGGGCTTGTCATCTATGCCATATGTGCAAATTGGGTTTATTTTAATGGCATATGCATAGTCACTATGAAGAGATTGCAAATATGACATACGGGAGATCTCATGCATAGCATATGACAAGTCAAGCAGAGTATCAAACATGATGTGACCTAAAGAATTGTCACAAGGAATCCTATGTAACATGGCATCACAACTAATAGACTCCACAAGAGAATCATCATACTCATCATAAATGGGCAAATCATTGCATGGGGAAATCATACTAGCATGAAGCATGGTACTAGGTGGATCAACATCATGCAAGCAATCAATGTCAAGAATGTCCACTAGTGGGACTAGAGCATCACCTTCACCTATGTTACCTTTGTCATTCCACTCAAGTGGTGTAGGTGAGGTGGGAAATACCAAATGGTGGTCATCATCATCATCTTGATGGAACCATGTGGGCGGTGCATCATATTCCACCATGGCCATCGTCTTGTCCAAAGGGAGGACGAAGTAAATCGAGGATCGGCGTCATCATAAATGGGACCTAGCACCAAGCGAGAAGACACAATAGAGGTAGAGGTCAAGTTGTTAGAAATGCAAATGTCCTCACGAGACCTATCAACTATCTCACTCTCTCTATGTGGTGGTTCACTCACTCCCTCAAAATAGGTGCACTCAAACTCACGTATGGTGGAGTCACTCATCTCACTCAAGTGCTGGGGGTTGTGGCTCTCCTCACATGGGAATTGTGGCAACTCATCATATATGGGGCTAGTGGTGAAGTCACTCTCACTCTCAATATGGTGGCACAAGTCACTCAAGTCATCATACGTCGCCGTGGTCAAAGGGAAGATCCCATGCTCAACCATCTCGTCGTCGTCGCCGTGGATGAAGGCCGAAGATGGCACATCATCACTCTCGCCTCCAAAGATGGAAGCATCATCCTTGCTCGCCACCTTGTCGCTCGCCTCCAAAGCTTGGTCCTTGAGGGTCTCCGTAGTCGTACTCGTCGCTGCACCGTCTTGAAAAAGAGTCGAAGTAGACTCGGCACCATCAATGCCACAAAGAGGGATGGCGGTGAATTCAAACTTGGGAGAATCATCTTGGAGCTCGTCGGGATTGGACATCTTGGTGGTACTAGCCTCATGCTTGTCGTAGAGCTTGGTCGCTGCGAAGTTTGCTTGGGGTGGAGAAGCCTTGGCCTTCATGAGTTCTTGTTCCGCCTTGAGAGCACCAATGTAGTAGTTGTCGATGGACTTGTAGTTCTCGAGGAAGATGGTCTTGGAGATGCCGTTGTGCAATCCCATCATGAAGTGGAACTTCATCGAAATGGGGTCATCCATGCCGGCTCGTCGCAAGGCAATCATCATCTCCTTGAAGTACTTGTCGATGGACTTGGATCCTTGGGTGGTGTTCTCCAATTGGCGTCGAAGTTGTTCCGTGTAGTTTGGAGGCACAAACTCTCGCCGTAAAGCTCTCTTCGTCTTGGGCCAACTCATCTCGTAGCTCTCCGAAGGTGTGTGAAGCCACCATATCAAGGCGTAGTCGTGGAAGTTTCTTGTGGCGCACTTCACTTGATCTTCGGGACGAACTTGATGTAGCTTGAGGTAGTCGTCCATCAAACGCTCCCACTCGAGGTACTCCTCGGGTTCTTGAGTCCCATAGAAAGGAATCGCGTGGTCGATGTCGAGGTCGTAGTAGCTCGTGGAAGTCGCGGACTTGAGCTTGGGGAGCTTCTCTTGAGCATAGTCTTGGGGTTCTTGTTGGCGAAGATGCCGTATGTCCGTAGGCGAAGATGCCTTGAAGTCGCTTGGCGAAGATGCCAAGGGAGATGGTGAAGTCATTGAGCGGTTGTTGATGTAGAGCTCTTGACCTTCACGTTCTTGTTGGTGATGGTGTCGATGCCGATGTGATCTTGCCGGAGATGGTAGCTCGGAAGCATGTGCTCTTGAGCGTCTTCTCGAAGATGAGGAAGATCGCTTGTAGGACTTGATGAGGGCTTTGATCTCCTCCATTTTAGCTTGCATCTTGGCGTCGGAGTTGTTGTTCATGGCATCGAACTCGTCGTTGTTGTTGTAGACCGAAGATGAAATGCCTTGCCTATCCATCACAAGACTCGAGTAGAGGTGAGTAGGAAATGAGATAAACAATACCAAGTTACCTTTTCCCAAAGTTGAGGATGTATCCCGTTTCACTCAATGTGAAATGAAAGAATAGTGGAATTGGTACCGGACTTGTTCACTCACACCTATCAAGTAAAGCTTATGGTAGAGCTCGGTGAGGATAGTGGCACAAAAATTTGATGCAAAATGTTAGCAAGAGTCAATAATGTTGAAAAAGATTCACAAATTCGCAAGTGAAACAAGTAGACCAATAGCAAATGGTACGGAAACACACACGGATAGATAAATGGGGTCGTGCAACCAAGGAATGAGCACAAAATGTGGAGTCCACAGAAAACGCTCATGTTGCACAACTCAAGAGAGACGCTAGCACGATTGCTCAATAGGCGGATACGACACTTGTGCACAACCTATAGATCTGAAATGGATAAACTTCTATCCCAAGTATGCTATGTATGTATGGTTCCCGGTGTTTCTCTCAAGCATGATATCATATGATGTAGATTTTGGTATGGCTCTTATTTGCAATGGGGGTATGATGCTATGGCACTTGCTCACGAGCTCTTTGCTCTCTTTTTGCTTAAAAGCTTTTTCTCTTTTTTTCTATGGCCACTTTTGCACAATGCACAAACCAAGCTAGCAATTGTGTATATGCGGGAACAAACTTGAGGCACAATGGATGATATGATACCAAGATGATATGGTATGTATGCAATGGATGGTGTAGACCACTAATGTGCACAAGTAACGTTGCCGGCAATACTCAAATGGCTAGTCTCGATAGGCAAATAGCATAAAATGGGCTAGGGGTTAACAATGCAATTGCAAGGGAATATACAAAGGTGTAAATCGAGGTTACCGCCCTTTGCGATGATGAGTGGTGGTGTTCTTGGTGTAGATACCAAGATGATGGAGACTCGTCCCTAAGTAGCCGAAACACCTTAGGAAACGGAAAAACCGCAAACTCAAAATCTCAAATGACAAATGTCAAATGGTGGTAGCGGAAAGCGGTGGTGGTGTTGCACTAGGCAATGCGGAAGTGGAATGATAGGCTATACACGAGTCGGAGTTGAATTTGCCGTCCCTAAGTAGCCGAAACACCTTAGGAGACACAAGCCACAACTCAAACAAAATTGGGTTAAGTTGGGGTGGAAATGTATGGTGGGCACGTCTATGCGGAAGTGGTGGTGGTGGTTGATGAAGAAGCAATTGTCTCTAAGTAGCCTAAACACCTTAGGAGACTCAAATCACAACTCAAACAACCACTAATGCTATGAGGTAACAAAATGGGTTAGGTTGCGGAAGTAGGTGGTGGTAATGCGGATGATATGGTGGAGGTCCTAGGCAAAGATGCCAAAGTTCCGAAACTATGATGGAGTCAAATGATGGTGGTGGTATTTTTGTTGGATGGGGGATGTCAATAGCTTCAAAACAAGCTAAAGAACGTCAAAAACGGACTCCGGATGAATTAGTTATGGCCGAAACAAGAATTCAGCCGAGTCAGTGTCAGGGTTACCCGGACATCCGGGAGTAGGTCCGGATGATCCGGGTTCGTCAACCGGATTTCTGTCGTGTGGGGCGTCCGGACATCCGGGAGATGGTCCAGCTGATCCGGGTGGATCCGGATGATCCGGGAGCACTTCCGGATGATCCGGGCAGGTCAAACTGCTCGGGATTTCCTCTCGGGGACGAATTTTTGGGCGGAAATGGATGATTTTCGGGGCAAAATTTGAGGGATTTCGTGGATGGAAGGTGGGGAAACTTGGGGAGATGCTAGATCCACTCGAAACCAAGCAAATCCATGGATCAAAATCAACAAAACATCATCAAAACCAACAAATCACAAAAAAATTTGGGGCTATTTTTGGTGGGGATTTTCGGATTTAGAACGAAATCAACAAAATCAAGCTAGAAAAAGAGGGGTAGGGGCTCCAGAAACGTGATCAACGTGGCTCATGATACCATATGATGTAGGGTGGAACCCTATAGCGTCGATCTTTCACGTTTGGAGTGGGATCCCTCGAAGAACACGATGAACACGGGGAAGAACGGGGAGAAATCACAAGGGGAAACGCTCAAAAACAAGTCCAAATCACACATCCACTAGACAATCAAACACACAAGATCACAAGGTACATGAACAACAAAGGGAAAGATACAAGGTAAGGTTCATCTCCAAGAGGAGGTCTTGATGATATCCTAGATGGATCTTCCCACAAGGGGGTCTTGATGATATCCCGCAGGATCTTCTCACATGGAGGTCTTGAACTCCATGGGAGTGGTAGTCTCTCTCTCTCAAGAGTAGAGGTAGGAGCAAAGCTCACCTAAGAATGAGCTATCATATTTGCTAACCCTAGAAAGGAGGTGGAGGAGGTCTATTTATAGCCCAAGGGGCGAAGGGGTAAGTGAGGGGCGAATGGGTACACGGGCCTCGGCCCGGAGGCATGCACGCAGGCAAGGCCCGGATGATCCGGATGGGGGTCCGGATGATCCGGCCATCGTCCGGATGATCCGGGAGGGGGCCCGGATGATCCGGCTTCACATGAGGCCTTCGGGTGTCTTCGGACGAATTATCCGGATGATCCAGAGGGGGACCCGGATGATCCGGCCGAGCCCGAATGATCCGGACGGCGGTCCGGATGTCCGGCCTGGCTCCTGCAGCCGCTCCGTCTTCTTCTCCTTTCTTCCGTCTTCTCTTCCACGCTTCCCTCGCGGATGGTGTAGTCATTCCTTGGCGCTTGCACTCCTCCTCGTCGTCCGTGAAGTTCCGACAATACCTATGCATGCACACGGGAGAAGTGTCAAGTAGTATGCCATCCTCGAAGGGGTCAAGTGAGCACGTGTAAAGGAGATGATTCACCTTAGTGTGTGTGAAGTAGATGTCGCACGTGTCACTTGCCAAATGGGCTCTTGACATGGTGATGTCCGTAGGATGCTCCGCATCACAAGTTATCTGAGATGGTCTCAAACTCCCATTACATTCGACCAGTCCGATCACCCGACTCATATAGCCACCCCTGGGAGGCAAGCTTTGGTGGTCGACCCGGTCGTTGAGGGCACTCGACTGACGAAGGTGCTAATGGATGGTGGTAGCGGACTGAACATATTGTATGCGGAGACGCTGAAAGGAATGGGCATTCCGATGTCCAGACTAAGCGCCAGCAACATGAGTTTTCATGGAGTTATACCTGGAAAGAAGGTTGAGTCGCTCGGCCAAATAGCTTTGGACGTGGTGTTCGGTGACTCGAAGCATTTCCGCAAGGAGAAGCTGACATTTGAAGTCGTGGATTTTCAGAACGCTTACCACGCTATTTTGGGCGACCAGCTTACTCACGGTTCATGGCTCGACCATGTTACATATACCTCAAACTGAAGATGCCCGGTCCCAAGGGCGTGATCACTATCACTGGCAATCGGAAGAAGGCAGAAGAGTGTTTTCAGAAAGGCTCGAAAATTGCCGATTCCCAGATAACAATGGTAGAGCTGGAGGGGTACAAGAAAAATGCAGATCCGAGTGATTTGTTGCGAGCCAAGAAGCCTGCCACAGAATCAGCATTTCAGTCGTCCGGTGAGACGAAGCCCGTTCACATTCACCCGACCGACCCCAATGCAGCTCCGACCCATATTTCCACAACACTCGACCCTAAATAGGAAGAAGCGCTCATCCAGTTCCTCCGTGAGAACTGGGACATCTTTGCATGGAAGCCTGCTGACATGCCGGGTGTTCCCAGGGGGCTGGCTGAGCATCGCCTTAGAGTCGACTCAACAGCAAAACCTGTCAAAGAACATCTTCGACGGTCCGCCGTCCAGAAGAGAAAGGCCATTGGCGAGGAGGTGGCTCGACTATTGGCGGCAGAGTTTATCCGAGAGATATACCACTCCGAGTGGCTCGCCAATGTCGTCATGGTTCCCAAGAAGGACAAGTCACTCCGCATGTGCATTGATTTCAAACACATCAATCGGGCCTGCCCGAAAGATCATTTTCCTCTCCCTTGCATCGACCAAATTGTCGACTCGACTGCGGGATGTGAGAGATTGTCTTTTCTGGACGCCTATTCCGGATACCATCAGATCCGTCTGTATGGACCCAATGAGATCAAAACCGCTTTCATCACTCCGTTCGGGTGCTTCTGCTATGTCACCATGCCATTCAGCCTCAAGAATGCCAGAGCTACGTTCATGAGGATGATTCAGAAGTGTTTACTCACTCAAATCAGTCGGAACGTGGAAGCGTACATGGATGATATTGTGGTCAAATCGCGAAAGGGTTCCGACCTGTTGACTGACCTCGCTGAAACATTTGCCAATCTCAGGAGGTATGATATCAAGCTCAATCCATCAAAGTGCACATTCGGAGTTCCTGGTGGAAAGTTACTCGGTTTTCTCGTTTCCGAACGAGGAATCGATGCTAACCCAGAAAAAGTTGGCACTATACTCCGAATGAAAGCATACTGTCTTGGGTGCACGATGTCGAAGCTTCTGGATGCTTGGCCGCATTAAGTCGATTCATCTCTCGACTCGGTGAAAAGGCATTACCTCTTTACCGACTGATGAAGAAGGCAGACAAGTTCGAGTGGACTCCAGAAGCTGATGCAGCATTTGCCGAGCTAAAAGCTCTGCTCTCCACCCAGCCGGTGCTTGCTGCTCCAATCAGCAAAGAGCCTCTGTTGCTTTATATTGCAGCCACAGGACAAGTCATCAGTACAGTACTTACGGTCGAGCGGGAAGAAGAAGGGAAAGCCTTCAAAGTTCAGCGCCCAGTGTATTATCTTTCTGAAGTTTTGACTCCATCAGAGCAAAGATATCCTCATTATCAGAAGCTTGTGTATGGGATCTACATGACCACGAAGAAGGTTGCTCATTACTTCTCTGATCATTCCATTACAGTCGTCAGCGACGCTCCACTTTCAGAGATTCTGCACAACAGAGATGCAACTGGTCGAGTGGCGAAATGGGCGATTGAACTCCTTCCCCTTGATATCAAGTTTGAGGCAAAGAAAGCCATTAAGTCCCAAGCAATAGCAGATTTCCTTGCCGAGTGGATCGAACAACAGCAGCCGACTCAAGTTCACTCGGAGCATTGGACCATGTTCTTTGATGGCTCTAAGATGTTAAATGGTTCCGGTGCTGGGGTAGTTTTGGTTTCCCCCAGAGGAGATAAGCTCAGATATGTGCTCCAGATTCACTTTGATTCCTCCAACAATGAAGCAGAATACGAGGCCCTTTTGTATGGGTTGTGCATGGCCATTTCACTTGGCGTCCGTCGCCTTATGGTTTATGGTGACTCAGATTTGGTGGTCAACCAAGTGATGAAGGAGTGGGACGTTAGAAGCCCAGCCATGACTGGATACTGCAATGCAGTGAGGAAGCTTGAAAAGAAGTTCGAAGGGTTAGAGCTCCATCATATACCCCGACTGAAAAATCAAGCGGCTGATGATTTGGCAAAAATAGGTTCCAAGAGAGAAGCCATTCCCAGTGATGTGTTCTTGGAGCATATCCATACTCCATCAGTCAAAGAAGATCCTTTTACCGAAGAAGCTCCGCAGCCCAAGAGTGCCACAGATCCGACTGAGGTTGAAGTTCCAGCAGTGGTCGACCTGGTCATGGAGGCTTTAGTGATCACTCCCGATTGGACAGTACCATATATCGCGTATATCTTGAGAAAAGAGCTCCCGGAGGACGAGGAAGAGGCTCGACAGATCGTCCGCCGATCCAAGGCCTTTACTGTGATCAAGGGGCAGCTGTACAGAGAGAGCGCGACTGGAGTTGGTCAGAAGTGCATAACGCCAGAAGAAGGTCGGATAATCCTTGATGACATCCACTCGGGGACCTGTGGCCATCATGCGTCCTCTCGGACCATCGTGGCCAAAGCATACCGAGCCGGATTTTACTGGCCAAGAGCGAATGAAATGGCAAAGGAGATAGTCGACAAGTGTGAGGGATGTCAATTTTACTCCAACATGTCACACAAGCCTGCATCAGCTCTGAAGACCATACCACTCGTCTGGCCCTTCGCAGTATGGGGATTGGATATGGTTGGGCCCTTGAGAACAGGCCGAAGCGGTTTCACACATGTGCTGGTAGCAGTCGACAAGTTCACCAAGTGGATCGAGGCTAAACCCATCAAGAACCTTGACGCCGGTACTGCTGTCAGCTTCATCAGAGAATTGATATTCAGATATGGAGTCCCACACAGCATCATCACTGACAATGGGTCAAACTTCGATTCGGAGGAATTCAGGGCGTTCTGCACATCTCAGGGCACACGAGTCGACTATGCTTCAGTCGCCCATCCCCAGTCGAATGGACAAGCGGAGCGGGCCAATGGCTTGATTCTCAAAGGGTTGAAACCCCGACTGATGCGTGATCTCAAGCATGCGGCTGGAGCATGGGTCGACGAACTTCCCTCGGTGCTTTGGGGTCTAAGGACCACGCCTAACCGGTCAACTGGAAGAACTCCATTCTTCTTGGTCTACGGAGCTGAAGCGGTCTTGCCGAGTGACCTGCTCCACAACGCTCCTCGGGTCGAGCTCTACACCGAAGCTGAAGCAGAACAAGCGCGGCAGGATGCAGTCGACCTTTTAGAGGAAGAAAGGGAGATGGCTCTGATCCGATCAACCATTTACCAACAAGACTTGCGTCGCTTCCACGCCAAAAATGTGAAGAGTCGAGCTTTCCAGGAAGGAGATTTGGTTCTCCGAGTGGATTAGCAGAAACCACACAAGCTTGCTCCTTCTTGGGAAGGCCCCTTCATCGTCACCAAGGTTCTCCACAACGGAGCATACCGTCTCTACAACGTCGAGCACAACATCGACGAGCCCCGAGCTTGGAACCCGGATTTGCTCCGCCCCTTTTACACCTAAGTATTCACTCGGATGAGTTGTAATAAAAGTACTTCTGTAGTTCATGTTTCACAAGATAATAGTGTCATAATTTCCCCAATGATTGATGTCACTTTTATTTGTTAATAAAATTCCCCCTCAGTGGGTGGCTTAGCTGTGAATCCGTTTCGCCTAAGTTTCAATAAAATCCTACCGAGTGGTGAGCCAGACTCCCACTCGGGGGCTTAGCTGCAGTCCAAGTACTCGCCTAAGTTTCAATAAAATCCTACCGAGTGGTGAGCCAGCCTCCCACTCGGAGGCTTAGCTGCAGTCCAAGTACTCGCCTAAGTTTCAATAAAATCCTACCGAGTGGTGACCCAGCCTCCCACTCGGGGGCTTAGCTGCAGTCCAAGTATTCGCCTAAGTTTCAATAAAATCCTACCAAGTGGTGAGCCAGCCTCTCACTCGGGGGCTTAGCTGCAGTCCAAGTACTCGCCTAAGTTTCGAAAATCCTACCGAGTGGGGAGCCAGCCTCCCACTTGGAGGCTTAGTTGCAGTCTAAAACACTCGCCTAAGTTCAAATTCAAGCGTGCGCTCTGCAAGGAGGACGAGGTGCAGGTCGACTAATACCCTCTCCTCCGAGCTACGCCACAAGTACAACGTGCGCTCTGCAAGGAGGACGAGGTGCAGGTCGACTGCTACCCTCTCCTCTGAGCTACGCCACAAGTACAACGTGCGCTCCGCAAGGAGGACGAGGTGCAGGTCGACTGCTACCCTCATCCTCCGAGCTACGCCACAAGTACGACGTGCGCTCCGCAAGGAGGATGAGGTGCAGGTCGACTGCTACCCTTTTCCTCCGAGCTACGCCACAAGTACAACGTGCACTCCGCAAGGAGGACGAGGTGCGGGTCGACTGCCACCCTCTCCTTCCGAGCTACGCCACAAATATAATGTGCTCTCCATAAGAAGGGCAAGGACGATTAACGCCTTATTCTTCAGAGAGACGCCGTGAAATCCTACCGAGTGGAGAGCAGACCTCCCACTCGGGGGCTTAGCTGCAGCCTAGTGCTTGCCTAAGTTTTGAAAATCCTACCGAGTGGAGAGCAGACCTCCCACTCGGGGGCTTAGCTGCAGCCCAGTGCTCGCCTAAGTTTTGAAAATCCTACGAGTGGAGAGCAGACCTCCCACTCGGCGGCTTAGCTGCAGCCCATTGCTCGCCTAAGTTTTTGAAAATCCTACAGAGTGGAGAGCAGACCTCCCACTCGGAGGCTTAGCTGCAGCCCAGTGCTCGCCTAAGTGTATTGAGGGACAAGTCGATTGCAATAAGCACCTCGCTTTAGCCTGCAAAAGACACCTCAAACCAAATGCAAACATATTTAAACGTCGAATCCAAGTTCGGATAACACCTAACGGAACCGAAAGTGCTCAGGCGCTAAGCCTGTTAAGGTTTGTCGGTTACAAAAATCACTCGGCATACCGAGGCAAATTTAAGGTATCAAGCTCAGAAGTTTTTTACCCCTCCTGTGGAGGGCTGGAAGGTGCAACAAACTCATCCAGGTCGATTCCATCTGCAATCCGAGTGGCGGCGGCGATGAAGGTCTCCATGAAAGACCGGAAATCGTGCTTCTTGGTATTAGCCACCCTAAGAGCCGCCAGCTTGTCCTCTCGTGCATCCTTGCAGTGAACGCGGGCCAGACATAGAGCAACATCTGCGCCACACCTGGCAGAAGACTTCTTCCACTCCTGCACTCGACTTGGGACTGTGTTCAGTCGAGTCATCAGAGACTCGAGGTCATTCTGGAGCGTCTCTCTGGGCCAGAGTGTTGTGTCGATGCGGGAAGTTGCGACCTTCAGCCTTGCGAGATAATCGACGACGGCAGCAACACGAGATTCGAGCCGGAGCACATTCATGGCAACTTCATCCTTCACAGGAGAGTTGATGGGATCCAGGTTTATTTCCAGTCGACCAGTCTCCTCTTCAAAGTTCTGGCAAAATTCTGCAAGCACAACCACCGAGTCAAGACAACAGTCGGATGGAAAGATCACAGTTAAAATATCTGTTTGATACAAAGGATTACCTTCAAGCATGAGGAATAGCTTCTTGCATCAAGAGCAGCTTTCAGATTGGTGTTTTCTTCTTCAAGCTTGGTGATCGAAGCCAGCTTCTCATCTGCGAGCTTGGTTTTCTCTAAAGCCGCTTTCTGCATTTCAGCCAACTCAAGGTCTTTCTTCTTCAGGGCATCCCTCACTTTGCCTGCAAAGTTACAGCAAGGTCAGACTCTGAAACAAACGAGGGGCAAAGGCAGTCGTCGAAGGCCTCACCAAACATACCTTTAGCTTCCTCCTTCGCCTTCGTTAAGTTCTCCTGGGCCAGCTTCAGATCAAGCTCGAGCTGGATGTGTTTGTTCTCCAACTCAGTATAACGAGCCGCAAGGTCGCAGGATTTCTACGAAGAACCAATCGACAGATGTCAAAGACAATTCACTTCCGAGTGACTAAGGAAAAATCATACGTTTCTAAGACTACGGCCGAATACAAACATTCGACCATAGTCTCGGGGACTACACCCAGTGGGTGCACTCAGCGTGCCCCCACTAGTTCTATCAAGTTAGAGTCGACCAGTCGACCAACAAAAAAAGGGAGGTGTTCTTCAGACTGTAGTCGACTGCCAGCAGTCGACCACAGTCTCGGGGACTACACCCAGTGGGTGCACTCAGCGTGCCCCCACCGGTCTGTAAATCCATTCGACCTAATCGAATAAAGGAAAAACTTAAGACATAAAGACTATGGTCGACTGCCAGCAGTCCACCATAGCCTTGGGGACTACACCCAGTGGGTGCACTCAGCGTGCCCCCACTAACCCGGAATTTCAATCGACACACCCAGTGGGTGTAGGACAATCACTAGGAATTTCAGAAAGAAGAATTTTCAGATATCATATCCTAACAGAACAGGCGGTGACCGACTGACCTGAACATTACTCTGAAGAGCTGAACTGGCGTCATAGGCTGCCTGGCTGGCTTCTCGGATGGCCTTCACTTGCTCCATCATGACTCCCGCCTGGCGTATTGCTTCTTTCGCAGCACTGGCTTGGTCCTCCGGGACGTAGTGGGTCGAGAAAAGTGAAGGCTGTTGAAAGATCGAGGATGTCGCCTAGAGGGGGGGGGGTGAATAGGCGCTTTAAAATAATTACGGTTTAGGCTTGAACAAATGCGGAATAAAACTAACGGTTAATTTGTCAAGCACAAAACCTAAAACAACTAGGCTCACCTATGTGCACCAACAACTTATGCTAAGCAAGATAAGCAACTATATGATAGCAAGATATATGACAAAGAACAATATGGCTATCACAAAGTAAAGTGCATAAGTAAAGGGCTCGGGTAAGAGATAACCGAGGCACACGGAGACGACGATGTATCCCGAAGTTCACACCCTTGCGCATGCTAATCTCCGTTTGGAACGGTGTGGAGGCACAATGCTCCCCAAGAAGCCACTAGGGCCACCGTAATCTCCTCACGCCCTCGCACAATGCAAGATGCCGTGATTCCACTAAGGGACCCTTGAGGCGGTCACCGAACCCGTACAAATGGCAACCCTTGGGGCGGTCACGAACCCTTACACTTTGGCAACCCTTGGGGCGGTCACGGAACCCGTCAAGATGCTCGGGCGATCTCCACAACCTAATTGGAGACCCGACGCTTGCCGGAGCTTTACACCACAATGATTGAGCTCGAACACCACTAACCGTCTAGGGCGCCCAAGCACCCAAGAGGAACAAGCTCAAGGGCACCAAGCACCCAAGAGTAATAAGCTTCTCAAACTTCACTTCCACGTATCACCATGGAGTACTCAAACCGATGCACCAAATGCAATGGCAAGGGCACACGGAGTGCCCAAGTCCTTCTCTCTCAAATCCCACCGAAGCAACTAATGCTAGGGAGGAAAATGAGAGGAAGAACAAGAAGGAGAACACGAAGAACTCCAAGATCAAGATCCAAGGGGTTCCCCTCACATAGTGGAGAAAATGATTGGTGGAAATGTGGATCTAGATCTCCTCTCTCTTTTCCCTAAAAAACTAGCAAGAATCCATGGAGGGATTGAGAGTTAGCAAGCTCGAAGAAGGTCAACAATGGGGGAAGAACACGAGCTCAAAGGATTAGGTTCATTGGGGAAGAAGACCCCCTTTTATAGGACCTCCCGAATCCAACCGTTATGTGCTCAGGTCGTGCACAAGCGGTACTACCGCTTGGAGGAGCGGTACTACCGCTTAGCACGCTCAAAACAGCCCAAACGAGAGAGAAAACACGAGTTTTTGGTCCGGGGCGGTACTACTGCTTAGGAGCCACGGTAGTACTGCTCTGGAGCGGTAGTACCGCTCAGGAGCCGCGGTAGTACCGCTCTAGAGCGGTAGTAAAAAATTACATCCGCTCTAGTCGCGGTAGTACCGCTGCAGCCTTCACCAAAACAGCCACAACTTTTGCAAACGGACTCCGAATTCGATGAAACCAAGTTTGTTGGAAAGCTAGCGACAAGGGCTAACACAATCTTGAAAGAAATACCAATAATAAGCAAATGAGAAAAGGCCCAAAAGAAAATGGTGAGAACCCTTCCTCGGAGAAGACCGGTAAAACCTCCAACACCGAAAACATCATAGAAGACGCATGCAAACTCCGTTTTCGATGAACTCAAGCTTGTCATAAAAGATGACCATAAGCTCTAAGACTAACAAAGAGAATCAAACAAGAACAAAGAAACATGATGCAAGGATGCAATGGTTTGAGCTCTCGACGAACGGTACGATCAAGCTACTCACTTGAGAGCCCCCCTTGATAGTACGGCTATCGATCCTATAACCCGGTCTCCCAACTACCACCATGAGACCGGTAAAATAGAAAACCTATCAAGGGCAAACCTTTGCCTTGCACATGGTTCACTTGAGCTAGATAATGACGATCTTGACTCCCTCAAGTTGGACCACCTTTCTTGATTGCATTGGCTCGATGAAGACTAGATGATTGCTCCCCCATAGTCCACTATGGGTGAGCGACTCTTCGGCACATCTTCACAAGTCCATTGACACCCCAATGGATGGCAAGATTCAAACTTGATTGCTCCCCCATACTCCATTATGGGTGAGCCACTCTTTGTGTTGCTCCACTTGAACTTGCACACTACAAACTTGATGACGATCACCACTTGATGTCATCCTCCATGGGTTGTATGGGATCTTTCTCTTGACGCAAGACCATGGAAACATACCTAACCCCACAAAGAACTCTCACGTAGACCATGGGTTAGTACACAAAGCGTAATGGACAATGCTTACCATACCATGGGAACACTTGGTCCCACTCGGTACATCTTCTATGCTTTGTGAGTTGATCAACTTGATTCACTCTTGACTTAGTCTTGATCAACCTTGAATCTTTCCAACTCTCTTCATTTGGATGATGTCTTGAAGGTAAATATGAATGATCACACAATCTTCTTCTTCAAGACATGCTTGCAATAAGCTCAACACTCACATGACCAATCTTTGGATAATTCCTTAATAGCACCTTGGTCAACCCATAAACTCCTTGAAACCAACACATGGACTTCAAGAAATGCCTATGGAAACATCCTTCAAATATAACTCGATGCAACCATTAGTCCATAGAGAATGTCATCAATTACCAAAACCACACATGGGGGCACCGCATGTCATTTCAATCTCCCCCATTTTGGTAATTGATGACAATCACTTTCAAGAGAGTTTATATAAGGAATTATGCATCACAATGCAATGCAACAACCAATGATGCAGGAGAATGAGATGCAAATGCTTAGGACCAAAACCAAAGCAAGGAGAAAACTCAGAAGACTTCTCCACAAAACTCTCTGAAAATCCTCCCCCATTGGCATCGATTGCCAAAATGGGTGAAAAGCTGAGAAGGCAAAAATAAAAGGTGTTCCTCCATAAATTGTGTATTTCTCAACAAGAGAGTGGAATGCAATACACATATCCAACTGCCAATACTTGGAGGAAGACAAACTATATTGAGGCCCAAAGATTGCAACAAAAAGATATGACACAAAGACATAACAAAGAGAGACACAAGCAATCAGAAGATACCAATTGAAGCAAGCAATCAACAGATATCAATTGAACCAACTAGACCAATGATCCTACATGCCACAAGAATAAAGATATTATGATAAACGCAAAGGAGTGTTCTAAAGAAACTAGAGAAGCTCCCCATGATTTGTGCACACATAAGAATTTTTGTATTTGAATATAAAGTGCACAAAATAGGATCATAGCTCCCCCAAAATCAATAGAAACTGACATCCAGTGCAAGTGAGCATATAGGAAACAAAGCCTAGCGCTTGCAACAAGCACATGGTTGAGCAACATGTAAAAGAGGCAACTTAAGAATAGGCTCAACCAAAATGATGTGTGTGAGTCATGGCGAAGCACTTGAGATGACTAAAATTAGGATGAGCATTAAGCATCAACATAGTCTTGAAATAATGAGGCACACGGTGCAAGGCCTATCATTCCCACACACACAACTAGCAAATGGGTTCACAAGCTTACTAATAAGCATATAAAGAACTTATGCTTGTGACAACCCGTGATGAAGATAGAAGATGAAAGCCTCATCAAGACGAGGGATGCCAATTAAGATGGCAAAAGCCTTGTAAAGATAAGCATGAGGAAAATAATCTTCACCACACAAGAGTGCATCAAGATGCAACGATAGAGGACACGCACTCAAGGCAAAAGCTTTCACGGAGCCACCAAAGAAATAACATAAGAAAGACAAGGTGGACGTGAAAGAAAGGATATCAACTAGAGATGTAATTTCTCTCAAGTGTATAAGGTTCTATGTAGACGAAATCATGATATATATATATATCTACAAAGAATGATGTACACCCGAAATAGTTACACCACGAAGGAACAAGATATCCACAAGGAAGTCATAAACATACCAATAAGATATTTGCTTGAAAGCATAGCACTTGGCTAGATATGGTCTTATTGTATATAAATGAAGTCCAAACACACATCCATCAAGGGCATCACAACTAGCAACAGAGATCATCGTTGGGATGCTTTGAGAAAGGAAACAAGTATCACAAGATATGAAATGAATATCATGCCAAGATACAGCCTACACAAGGTTGAATGCGAGAGAGGAAAGCATGAATAGATACTTGTTACCGAGATATCATTGGAAGGATGTAGTAGATACCAATTGAAGGTAGATAGTAGTTCATTGATCATCCTAGCTTGACTCCAATATGCACATGGTGACAACACCTTCCTTGTGAGTGAGCCGAGCATCCAATGCATCTCCAAATGTTCCTAGAAGAACAACACAAACTAAACGGTACCCAAACTCATCGGGACCAAATAGTTAGAAACACCAATACATAGGACAAACTCCACATAAATATGTGCATATAGATATGAAAATGAATTTCATGCACATCTCATCCAAATTGAGACTAGGTGGAGTTTCTCCTATATATTGAGTCAAAGAAAGAAAGCATGCCAAATGAAATACATGAAGTAAACATGCATGCTCAAGACTTTCAAAACCCGAAACCAAAAGACAAAGAAATTCCAAGTGAAAAGGATACTAAATGGAGAAATCATCACTTGGAAGATATCATTAAAGATACATCAAGGAATGAGATATCCATTGATACACACTAAACTAAAGATGTCAAACTCCCAAAGAGAGGATGGTTCCAAACAAACCAAGCCCTCAACAAAGTTTCATGATGGCACAAAGTACCAAAAAGAAATGGCTTGCCTTCCACCAAAACACACTTGATAAGGATCACAAGAAGAGTGTTCTGAAGAAAATAGAATAGCTCCCCCACGAGTTGTGCATTATATAGGATTTGTATTTGAATACAAAATGCACAAGGTGGGATCACCGCTTTCACTATATCTAGAAAACACTAGACAAGAACAAGAAATAAACAAGATCCACAAGTGGTATGGAAGACAACGGAGTTGACACAATCCTTGGCAAGAGAAGAGGCAAGTAAAACAAAAGCCAATGTAAAGATGATCAATAAATTCTACCACACATAAATGACTACCAATTGTCAAAAGACAAGAAGTAGATGGAAAGAATTCCCGTGGTAGATAGCAAGGATATCCAACATCATCTTCACACCACACACAAGCAGATTGCAACTTGTAGAGCTAACATGCCACCTAGGAACAAGATAATCTACAATATCAACACTAGGTGACAATATCTCAAATGTACACATTTTCTAGGCTAGTAATATACATAGCATATTACTCCCCCATAATGTGATACCAATGAAGAAAACTTAACAAGAGGCAATAAGAGGATCCAACAAGAGATAATTAATGGACAATTTAGAATTTGAATTTCTCATGAGAAGACATACCATATAGTGACTAGATAATCTTGTAATATCAATACTAGATGGTATTCCTCATGTACACGCATTTATAGGAGTGTGAGGTGCACAAAGCACATCACTCCCCAATAATGGGATATTCCATTAATCTCTCACAAGAGCCAACTAAGATACAAAGAAGATGCATAAAGGCTCAACACACAACTCACATGTACATGAAGTGCACACCAACATACATAAGCAAGTTGGAAGCGCAACATATACAAACACATGCAAGGAACAAAACCAAAACATGCAAGGGGGCAACTAACTTTCAAAGTAAACAATTTAAGTACAAGTTACCGCAAGGAGGCACATTGGATATAAGATAGAAACTCGATAATCCAATTAACTTGGCTTGTGACAAAAAGAATGATGAAGTACCCTTAATTCTTCATAATGTAGCCAAGTCTCCAATGCCCTCCAAAAACACCTATTGATCAAGTTTGAGCTTGTTGGTCCCCAACCAAGTTGGGTCCTAAGAGGTTAGTCACAATAGGCTTGGCTACCCAAATGGTTCTTTTCTTGACACCACTTTGAGTACCAACAAACTTGGCAAACACATTGCCAACCTTATCCTTCCCAAGAGAATAGATATCATCAATAATAATTGGGTTGGATAAGTTACCACTAGTGCATGAAGAAGCGACGTGACCTTTCTCACGACATAAGTAGCAACGTCTACTCTTCACTTTCTTCTCACTTGATTTTTCCACAAGAGAAGCATTAGCTTGAGTCTTCTTGGGAAGTGGCCTTTCTTCAACTTGAGGTTGAGCATGAGATTGAACTTGTGCCCTCTTCCCTTGTTGCTTGACACTAATGGCCTTCTTCAATGGGCAAGATCTAACATGATGCCCTTCTACTTTGCACTTGAAGCAAACAATCTTGGCCGAATTCTTGACTTGTTCTTGGCCCTTCTTTTTGTTCATGTTGGACTTCTTCTTCTTATTGGAGTTGAATCCAAGTCCACCTTTGCCATTGGGGGATTTTTGCACACTCAAGATATTATTGAGTGCGGATTTCCCTTCATGACACTTTTTCAAGTCTTTCTTCAAAGAAGTGACTTGGGCCTTGAGCTCTTTGATTTCCTCTACATGGTTAGTCTCAACACAAGTACTAGAGGAAGTATAAGCTTCATCATTAGAGCAACAAGGCAAGGAAAGAAATTCATCACAAGATGTGCCAACATTGTGAGTAGATGAATTACAAGGACTAGCACATGGCAATATACTATTTTGACTAGAAGTAGTGCTAGTATCCACATGAGGCTCACTAGATGTTACCTTAGCAATCATGGCCTCATGAGCTATCTTTAGCACACTATGGGATACTAGAAGATCATCATGAGAGCTTGAGAGCTTTTCATGACTTTCTTCCAATTTCCCATAATTGCAAGATAGCACCTCAAGTTGAGCCCGTAGCTCAACATTCTCCTTCAAAATGGATGCTTCACAAGTAATAGAATTAGTAGCACAAGCATCATCATTAACAACAAGAGGAGAAGGCAACTTGGCGTGCTCTTTTAGATAAGAAGCTTCAAGTTGAGCATGAGACTCAGTGAGTTTAATGAGCTCACCCTTGATGACCCTAGAGCCATTTTCGAGGTGCTCAAAATCCTTAAGGAGTCTAGCATGAGCAACTTCAAGCTTAGCATTTTTAGTTTCAAAAACATTGGCCACCTCAAGGGCTCTATCAGTAGATTCCTTCACTCTAGACAATTCTAGAGCAAAAGTCTCCTCAAGAGATTCCTTGGTGGTTTGTTCAAGTTCAAGAGCTTGAGAGAGGTCCGCAATCTCATTAGCATAATCACGCCCATGACCTTCCATTTTATCAATGGTGACCTCATGCTCCTCAAGACGAGATTCCAACTCATCAATATATTTCTTGCTCTCAATAGCAATGGACATAATTTCCATGAAGTTGGAACGAGCAATTTTATTTTTATGAAGAGCTTTAAAAACCATTTCCCCCTTAATTTTTAAGGAGGCAACATTATCATTCTCTTCATCATTATCCTCATCATCATTAGCATCAACATCGTCATAAAGAGACATATTGGGGTACAAAGTAGGAGATACCTTTGACGCCTTAGCCATAAGGCAAAACGCAATAGATGATGATGTAGGATCACTTGAGGCACCATTAAACACCACATCTTGTTCCATGGAGTGTTCGGTTTCCTCTACATTGTTAGCACAACAATTCGAGGAAATAGATGCATTTTTATCATGGTAACAAGACATAGCAAGCATATCATCATGATATTTAGTCAAGCAATTTCTACATGATATGCAAGGACTATCAACACAAGCATGTGAAACATTTGGAGTGCTCGAAGTGTTAAAGCCCAAAGAGGGAGCATTGCAATAATATAGTGATGAAGGATCATCCACAATAAGCATACTATCATCATTGCAATGACCAACACTACTCACCATATCATTACCTTGTGGAAAACCACATGTAGGTGAAGTAGAAGAAGTTGAGAAGACTATATGACCGGAGGTGGAGGGAGAACAACCATCCCCACAAATCTTGGACACACCATATTTATCTTGAAGCTTTGTCCATAACTCATGAGCATCCCGGAACGGCATGAGTTGAAATATAACTACATTGCTCAAAGCGTCGAAAAGCACATTAGAGGCTTGAGCATTGAGATAAGAGTTTTTCTCATCCTCTAAAGATAATCTTTGGGGATCCTTTGGAGGAGAAAACCCCATATCTACAATTCGCTCTAAATTTGGGTCCATGACCCTAAAGAGATTAAGCATGTGAATTACCCAAACATCAAAATTTGTGCCATCGAAACTAAGAGTGTCAGAGAATCCTAATCCTCTAGTCGACATCTTTACTCCCTAGGCGGTTAAGCCTAACAAAGAGAGATGAGGCTCTGATACCAATTGAAAGATCGAGGATGTTGCCTAGAGGGGGGGGGGTGAATAGGCGCATTAAAATAATTACTGTTTAGGCTTGAACAAATGCGGAATAAACCTAACGGTTAATTTGTCAAGCACAAAACCTAAAACAACTAGGCTCACCTATGTGCACCAACAACTTATGCTAAGCAAGATAAGCAACTATATGATAGCAAGATATATGACAAAGAACAATATGGCTATCACAAAGTAAAGTGCATAAGTAAAGGGCTCGGGTAAGAGATAACCGAGGCACGCGGAGACGACGATGTATCCCGAAGTTCACACCCTTGCGGATGCTAATCTCCGTTTGGAGCGGTGTGGAGGCACAATGCTCCCCAAGAAGCCACTAGGGCCACCGTAATCTCCTCACGCCCTCGCACAATGCAAGATGCCGTGATTCCACTAAGGGACCCTTGAGGGCGGTCATCGAACCCGTACAGATGGCAACCCTTGGGGGCGGTCACCGAACCCTTACACTTTGGCAACCCTTGGGGGCGGTCACCGGTGTTGGAAATATGCCCTAGAGGCAATAATAAAAGTATTATTATATTTCAATGTTCATGATAATTGTCTTTTGTTCATGCTATAATTGTGTTATCCGGAAATCGTAATACACGTGTGAACACTTAGACCCCAATATGTCCCTAGTGAGCCTCTAGTTGACTAGCCCGTTGTGATCAATAGATGGTCATGGTTTCCTGACTATGGACATTGGATGTCGTTGATAACGGGATCACATCATTAGGAGAATGATGTGATGGACAAGACCCAATCATAAGCATAGCATAAAAGATCGTATAGTTCGTTTGCTAGAAGCTTTGCCAATGTCAAGTATCTCTTCCTTCGACCATGAGATCGTGTAACTCCCGGTTACCGTAGGAGTGCCTTGGGTGTATCAAACGTCACAACGAATCGGGTGACTATAAAGGTGCATTACAGGTATCTCCGAAAGTATCTGTTGGGTTGACACTAATCGAGACTGGGATTTGTCACTCCGTATGACGGAGAGGTATCTCTGGGCCCACTCGGTAATGCATCATCATAATGAGCTCAAGGTGACTAAGGTGTTGGTCACGGGATCATGCATTACGGTACGAGTAAAGTGACTTGCCGGTAACGAGACTGAACAAGGTATTGGGATACCGACGATCGAGTCTCGGGCAAGTAACGTACCGATTGACAAAGGGAATTGCATACAGGGTTTGATTGAATCCTCGACATCGTGGTTCAACCGATGAAATCATCGAGGAGCATGTGGGAGCCAACATGGGTATCCAGATCCCGCTGTTGGTTATTGCCCGAGAGTCGTCTCGGTCATGTCTGCGTGTCTCCGAACCCGTAGGGTCTACACACTTAAGGTTCGGTGGCGCTAGGGTTAGTAGGAAGACTAGTATGTGAATACCGAATGTTGTTGAGTCCGGATGAGATCCCGGACGTCACGAGGAGTTCGGAAGGGTCCGGAGGTAAAGAATAATATATAGGAAGTGGTGTTTCGCCATCGGGAAAGTTTGTGGTCTCCGGTAAAATCTGGGACCACGGAAGGGTCCCGGGGTCCACCGGTGGGGCCACCTATCCCGGAGGGCCCCATGGGCCAAAGGGGAAGGAACCAGCCCACAGGGGCTGGTGCGCCCCTAGGCCCACCCCCGCGCCTAGGGTTGAAACCCTAGGGGGGGGCGCCCACCGGCTTGGGGGCACTCCACCCCTTGGCCGCCGCCCTGGAGATTGGATCTCAGGGGGGCCACCCCTGAGGGGCCTATATAAAGGGGGAGGAGGGGCTGCTGTACCAATTCCCAAGGCGCAGCCCTCCCTCCCAACACTTCTCCTCCTCCGTAAGAGCTCGGCGAAGCCCCCGCCAATCATGCTTCTCCACCATCACCACGCCGTCGTGCTGCCGGTGGAGCTGTCTTCCTCAACCTCTCCTTCCTCCTTGCTGGATCAAGACGGAGGAGACGTCGCTCGTCCCGTACGTGTGTTGAACGCGGAGGTGCTGTCCGTTCAGCACTTGGACATCGGTGATCTGAATCACGCTCGAGTACGACTCCATCATCACCTTGCAAGCTTCATTGCGATCTACAAGTGGTATGTAGATGCAATCTCTCTCCCATTACTCGTTGCTTAGATGAACTCATAGATGGATCTTGGTGAAGCCGTAGGAAAATTTTAATTTTCTGCAACGTTCCCCAACAGTGGCATCATGAGCTAGGTCTATGCGTAGTTCTCTAATGCACGAGTAGAACACAATTTGTTGTGGGCGTTGATCTTGTCATCTTACTTGCCTCTACTAGTCTTTTCTTGCTCAACGGTATTGTGGGATGAAGCGGCCCGGACCAACCTTACACGTACGCTTACGTGAGACCGGTTCCACCGACTGACATGCACTAGTTGCATAAGGTGGCTGGCGGGTGTCTGTCTCTCCCACTTTAGTTGGAGCGGATTCGATGAACAAGGCCCTTATGAAGGGTAAATAGAAGTTGACAGAATCACTTTGTGGTGTTTTCGTAGGTAAGAAAACGTTCTTGCTAGAACCCAATCGCAACCACGTAAAAGATGCAACAACAATTAGAGGACGTCTAACTTGTTTTTGCAGCGATTGATCATGTGATGTGATATGGCCAGAAGTTGTGATGAATGATGAATTGTGATGTATGAGATCATGTTCTTGTAATAGGATTCACGACTTGCATGTCGATGAGTATGACAACCGGCAGGAGCCATAGGAGTTGTCTTTATTTTTTGTATGACCTGCGTGTCATTGAAGAACGCCATGTAAACTACTTTACTTCATTACTAAACGCGTTAGTCATAGAAGTAGAAGTAGTCGTTGGCGTGACAACTCCATGAAGACACGATGATGGAGATCATGATGATGGAGATCATGGTGTCAAGCCGGTGACAGGATGATCATGGAGCCTCGAAGATGGAGATCAATGGAGCTTTATGATATTGGCCATATCATGTCACAACTATATAATTGCATGCGATGTTTATTATGTTTATGCATCTTGTTTACTTAGGACGACGGTAGTAAATAAGATGATCCTTACTAAAATTTCAAGAAGTGTTCTCCCCTAACTGTGCACCGTTGCTACAGTTCGTCGTTTCTAAGCACCACGTGATGATCGGGTGTGATGGATCCTTACGTTCACATACAACGGGTGTAAGACAGTTTTACACAGCGAAAACACTTAGGGTTAACTTGACGAGCCTAGCATGTACAGACATGGCCTCGGAACACGGAGACCGAAAGGTCGAACACGAGTCGTATGGAAGATACGATCAACATGAAGATGTTCACCGACGATGACTAGTCCGTCTCACGTGATGATCGGACACGGGCTAGTCGACTCGGATCGTGTAACACTTAGATGACTAGAGGGATGTCTAATCTAAGTGGGAGTTCATAATTTTGATTAGAACTTTATTATCATGAACTTAGTCTAAAACCTTTGCAAATATGTCTTGTAGATCAATGGCCAACGCTAATGTCAACATGAACTTCAACGCGTTCCTAGAGAAAACCAAGCTGAAAGATGATGGCAGCAACTATACGGACTGGGTCCGGAACCTGAGGATCATCCTCATAGCTGCCAAGAAACAGTATGTCCTAGAAGCACCGTTAGGTGACCCACCTGTTCTCCCAGCGCTGCAAGACGATTTGAACGTCTGGCAGACTCGTTCTGATGATTACTCCCTCGTTCAGTGCGGCATGCTCTACAGCTTAGAACCGGGGCTCCAAAAGCGTTTTGAGCATCACGGAGCATATGAGATGTTCGAAGAGCTGAAACTAGTTTTCCAAGCTCATGCCCGGGTCGAGAGATATGATGTCTCTGACAAGTTCTACAGTTGTAAGATGGAGGAAAACAGTTCTGTCAGTGAGCACATCCTGAAGATGTCTGGGTTGCACAACCGTATGACCCAGCTGAACATTAACCTCCCAGATGAGGCGGTCATTGACAGAATCCTCCAGTCGCTTCCACCAAGCTACAAGAGCTTTGTGATGAACTACAACATGCAGGGGATGGTGAAGACCATTCCTGAAGTGTACTCAATGCTGAAGTCAGCAGAGGCTGAAATCAAGAAAGAACATCAAGTGTTGATGGTCAATAAGACCACTAAGTTCAAGAAGGGCAAGGGGAAGAAGAACTTCAAGAAGGACGGCAAGGATGTTGCCGCGCCCGGTAAGCCTGTTGCCGGGAAGAAGTCAAAGAATGGACCCAAGCCTGAGACTGAGTGCTTTTATTGCAAGGGGAAGGGTCACTGGAAGCGGAACTGCCCCAAATACTTAGCGGATAAGAAGGCCGGCAACACCAAAGGTATATTTGATATACATGTAATTGATGTGTACCTTACCAGTACTCGTAGTAACTCCTGGGTATTTGATACCGGTGTCGTTGCTCATATTTGTAACTCACAGCAGGAGCTGCGGAATAAACGGAGACTGGCGAAGGACGAGGTGACGATGCGCGTCGGGAATGGTTCCAGAGTCGATGTGATCGCCGTCGGCACGCTGCCTCTACATTTACCCACGGGATTAGTTTTGAACCTTAATAATTGTTATTTAGTGCCATGTTTGAGCATGAACATTGTATCTGGATCTCGTTTAATACGAGATGGCTACTCATTTAAGTCTGGGAATAATGGTTGTTCGATTTATATGAGAGAAATGTTTTATGGTCATGCTCCGATGGTCAATGGTTTATTCTTAATGAATCTCGAGCGTAATGTTACACATGTTCATAGTGTGGAAGCCAAAAGATGTAAAGTTGATAACGATAGTCCCACATACTTGTGGCACTGCCGCCTTGGTCACATTGGTATCAAGCGCATGAAGAAGCTCCATGCTGATGGACTTTTAGAGTCTCTTGATTATGAATCGTTTGACACATGCGAACCATGCCTCTTAGGCAAAATGACCAAGACTCCGTTCTCCGGAACAATGGAGCGAGCAACCAACTTGTTGGAAATCATACATACCGATGTGTGCGGTCCAATGAGCGTTGAGGCTCGCGGAGGATATCGTTATGTTCTCACTCTCACTGATGACTTGAGTAGATATGGGTATGTCTACTTAATGAAACACAAGTCTGAGACCTTTGAAAAGTTCAAGGAATTTCAGAATGAGGTGGAGAATCAACGTGACCGAAAGATAAAGTTCCTACGATCAGATCGTGGAGGAGAATACTTAAGTCACGAATTTGGCACACACTTAAAGAAATGTGGAATCGTTTCACAACTCACGCCGCCTGGAACACCTTAGCGAAACGGTGTGTCCGAACGTCGTAATCGCACTCTATTGGATATGGTGCGGTCTATGATGTCTCTTACCGATTTACCGCTGTCATTTTGGGGATACGCTCTAGAGACAGCTATATTCACTTTAAATAGGGCACCGTCTAAATCCGTTGAGACGACACCGTATGAATTATGGTTTGGGAAGAAACCTAAGCTGTCGTTTCTAAAAGTTTGGGGATGCGATGCTTATGTCAAGAAACTTCAACCTGAAAAGCTCGAACCCAAGTCGGAAAAATGCGTATTCATAGGATACCCTAAGGAAACTGTCGGGTATACCTTCTACTTAAGATCTGAAGGCAAGGTCTTTGTTGCCAAGAACGGATGCTTTCTGGAGAAAGAATTTCTCTCGAAAGAAGTAAGTGGGAGGAAAGTAGAACTCGATGAAGTACTACCTCTCGAACGGGAGAGTGGTGCAGCGCAGGAAACCGTTCCTGTAATGCCCACACCAACTGAAGAGGAAAACAATGATGATGATCAAGGTACTTCGGATCAAGTTACTACTGAACTTCGAAGGTCCACAAGGACACGTTCCGCACCAGAGTGGTACGGCAACCCTGTCATGGAAATCATGTTGTTAGACAACAATGAACCTTCGAACTATGAAGAAGCGATGGCGGGCCCGGATTCCAACAAATGGCTTGAGGCCATGAAATCCGAGATAGAATCCATGTATGAAAACAAAGTATGGACTTTGACAGACTTGCCCGATGATCGGCGAGCAATAGAAAACAAATGGATTTTTAAGAAGAAGACGGACGCGGATGGTAATGTTACCATCTATAAGGCTCGACTTGTCACTAAGGGTTATCGACAAGTTCAAGGGATTGACTACGACGAGACATTCTCTCCCGTAGCGAAGCTTAAGTCCGTCCGAATCATGTTAGCAATTGCCGCATACTATGATTATGAGATATGGCAGATGGACGTCAAAACGGCATTCCTTAACGGACATCTTAAGGAAGAGCTGTATATGATGCAGCCGGAAGGTTTTGTCGATCCTCAGAATGCTAACAAAGTATGCAAGCTCCAGCGATCCATTTATGGGCTGGTGCAAGCATCTCGGAGTTGGAACATTCGCTTTGATGAGATGATCAAAGCGTTTGGGTTTATGCAGACTTATGGAGAAGCCTGCGTTTACAAGAAAGTGAGTGGGAGCTCTGTAGCATTTCTCCTACTATATGTAGATGACATACTCTTGATGGGAAATGATACAAAACTTCTGGACAGCATAAAGGCCTACTTGAATAAGTGTTTTTCAATGAAGGACCTTGGAGAAGCTGCTTATATATTAGGCATCAAGATCTATAGGGATAGATCGAGACGCCTCATAGGTCTTTCACAAAGCACATACCTTGATAAGATTTTGAAGAGGTTCAAAATGGATCAGTCCAAGAAAGGGTTCTTGCCTATGTTACAAGGTGTGAGATTGAGCTCAGCTCAGTCACCGACCACGGCAAAAGATAAAGAAGAGATGAGTGTCATCCCCTATGCTTCAGCCATAGGATCTATTATGTATGCCATGCTGTGTACCAGACCCGATGTAAACCTTGCCGTAAGTTTGGTTGCAAGATACCAAAGTAATCCCGGCAAGGAACACTGGACAGCGGTCAAGAATATCCTGAAGTACCTGAAAAGGACAAAGGACATGTTTCTCGTTTATGGAGGAGACGAAGAGCTCGTCGTAAAGGGTTACGTCGACGCTAGCTTCGACTCAGATCTGGATGACTCTAAGTCACAAACCGGATACGTGTATATGTTGAATGGTGGAGCAGTAAGCTGGTGCAGCTGCAAGCAGAGCGTCGTGGCGGGATCTACGTGTGAAGCGGAGTACATGGCAGCCTCGGAGGCAGCGCATGAAGCGATTTGGGTGAAGGAGTTCATCACCGACCTAGGAGTCATACCCAATGCGTCGGGGCCGATCAAACTCTTCTGTGACAACACTGGAGCTATTGCCCTTGCCAAGGAGCCCAGGTTTCACAAGAAGACCAGGCACATCAAGCGTCGTTTCAACTCCATCCGTGAAAATGTTCAAGATGGAGACATAGAGATTTGCAAAGTGCACACGGATCTGAATGTCGCAGATCCGTTGACTAAACCTCTCTCGCGTGCAAAACATGATCAACACCAGAACTCTATGGGTGTTCGATTCATCACAATGTAACTAGATTAGTGACTCTAGTGCAAGTGGGAGACTGTTGGAAATATGCCCTAGAGGCAATAATAAAAGTATTATTATATTTCAATGTTCATGATAATTGTCTTTTGTTCATGCTATAACTGTGTTATCCGGAAATCGTAATACACGTGTGAACACTTAGACCCCAATATGTCCCTAGTGAGCCTCTAGTTGACTAGCCCGTTGTGATCAATAGATGGTCATGGTTTCCTGACTATGGACATTGGATGTCGTTGATAACGGGATCACATCATTAGGAGAATGATGTGATGGACAAGACCCAATCATAAGCATAGCATAAAAGATCGTATAGTTCGTTTGCTAGAAGCTTTGCCAATGTCAAGTATCTCTTCCTTCGACCATGAGATCGTGTAACTCCCGGTTACCGTAGGAGTGCCTTGGGTGTATCAAACGTCACAACGTAACTGGGTGACTATAAAGGTGCATTACAGGTATCTCCGAAAGTATCTGTTGGGTTGACACTAATCGAGACTGGGATTTGTCACTCCGTATGACGGAGAGGTATCTCTGGGCCCACTCGGTAATGCATCATCATAATGAGCTCAAGGTGACTAAGGTGTTGGTCACGGGATCATGCATTAACGGTACGAGTAAAGTGACTTGCCGGTAACGAGACTGAACAAGGTATTGGGATACCGACGATCGAGTCTCGGGCAAGTAACGTACCGATTGACAAAGGGAATTGCATACAGGGTTTGATTGAATCCTCGACATCGTGGTTCAACCGATGAAATCATCGAGGAGCATGTGGGAGCCAACATGGGTATCCAGATCCCGCTGTTGGTTATTGCCCGAGAGTCGTCTCGGTCATGTCTGCGTGTCTCCCGAACCCGTAGGGTCTACACACTTAAGGTTCGGTGACGCTAGGGTTAGTAGGAAGACTAGTATGTGAATACCGAATGTTGTTCGGAGTCCCGGATGAGATCCCGGACGTCACGAGGAGTTCCGGAAGGGTCCGGAGGTAAAGAATAATATATAGGAAGTGGTGTTTCGGCCATCGGGAAAGTTTCGGGGGTTTCCGGTAAAGTACCGGGACCACCGGAAGGGTCCCGGGGGTCCACCGGGTGGGGCCACCTATCCCGGAGGGCCCCATGGGCCAAAGGGGGAAGGGAACCAGCCCACAGGGGGCTGGTGCGCCCCCCTAGGCCCACCCCCTGCGCCTAGGGTTGAAACCCTAGGGGTGGGGGGGCGCCCCACCTGGCTTGGGGGGCACTCCACCCCCTTGGCCGCCGCCCCCCCTGGAGATTGGATCTCCAGGGGCCGGCCACCCCCCCAGGGGGCCTATATAAAGGGGGGGAGGGAGGGGGGCTGCTGTACCAATTCCCAAGGCGCAGCCCCTCCCCTCCCCAACACTTCTCCTCCTCCGTAAGAGCTCGGCGAAGCCCTGTCGGAGTACTGCTTCTCCACCATCACCACGCCGTCGTGCTGCCGGTGGAGCTGTCTTCCTCAACCTCTCCTTCCTCCTTGCTGGATCAAGACGGAGGAGACGTCGCTCGTCCCGTACGTGTGTTGAACGCGGAGGTGCTGTCCGTTCAGCACTTGGACATCGGTGATCTGAATCACGTTCGAGTACGACTCCATCATCACCTTCCAAGCTTCCGCGCGCGATCTACAAGTGGTATGTAGATGCAATCTCTCTCCCATTACTCGTTGCTTAGATGAACTCATAGATGGATCTTGGTGAAGCCGTAGGAAAAATTTTAATTTTCTCCAACGTTCCCCAACAACCGGAACCCGTCAAGATGCTCGGGGCGATCTCCACAACCTAATTGGAGACCCTCAACGCTTGCCCGGAGCTTTACACCACAATGATTGAGCTCCGAACACCACCAACCGTCTAGGGCGCCCAAGCACCCAAGAGGAACAAGCTCAAGGGCACCAAGCACCCAAGAGTAATAAGCTTCTCAAACTTCACTTCCACGTATCACCGTGGAGAACTCAAACCGATGCACCAAATGCAATGGCAAGGGCACACGGAGTGCCCAAGTCCTTCTCTCTCAAATCCCACCGAAGCAACTAATGCTAGGGAGGAAAATGAGAGGAAGAACAAGAAGGAGAACACCAAGAACTCCAAGATCAAGATCCAAGGGTTCCCCTCACATAGAGGAGAAAATGATTGGTGGAAATGTGGATCTAGATCTCTCTCTTTTCCTCAAAACTAGCAAGAATCCATGGAGGATTGAGAGTTAGCAAGCTCGAAGAAGGTCAACAATGGGGGAAGAACACGAGCTCAAAGGATTAGGTTCATTGGGGAAGAAGACCCCTTTATAGGACCTCCGAATCCAACCGTTATGTCTTGGGTCAAGATGCATGGTACTATCGCTTGGAGGAGCGGTACTACCGCTTAGCACGCTCAAAACAGCCCAAACGAGAGAGAAAACACGAGTTTTTGGTCCGGGGCGGTACTACCGCTTAGGAGCCACGGTAGTACTGCTCTGGAGCGGTAGTACCGCTCAGGAGCCGCGGTAGTACCGCTCTAGAGCGGTAGTAAAAAATTACATCCGCTCTAGTCGCGGTAGTACCGCTGCAGCCTTCACCAAAACAGCCACAACTTTTGCAAACGGACTCCGAATTCGATGAAACCAAGTTTGTTGGAAAGCTAGAGACAAGGGCTAACATAATCTTGAAAGAAATACCAATAATAAGCAAATGAGAAAAGGCCCAAAAGAAAATGGTGAGAACCCTTCCTCGGAGAAGACCGGTAAAACCTCCAACACCGAAAACATCATAGAAGACGCATGCAAACTCTGTTTTCGATGAACTCAAGCTTGTCATAAAAGATGACCATAAGCTCTAAGACTCACAAAGAGAATCAAACAAGAACCAAGAAACATGATGCAAGGATGCAATGGTTTGAGCTCTCGACGAACGATACGATCAAGCTACTCACTTGAGAGCCCCCCTTGATAATACGGCTATCGATCCTATAACCCAGTCTCCCAACTACCACCATGAGACCGGTAAAATAGAAAACCTATCAAGGGCAAACCTTTGCCTTGCACATGGTTCACTTGAGCTAGATGATGACGATCTTGACTCCCTCAAGTTGGACTACCTTTCTTGATTGCATTGGCACGATGAAGACTAGATGATTGCTCCCCCATAGTCCACTATGGGTGAGCGACTCTTCGGCACATCTTCACAAGTCCATTGACACCACAATGGATGGCAAGATTCAAACTTGATTGCTCCCCATACTCCATTATGGGTGAGCCACTCTTTGTGTTGCTCTACTTGAACTTGCACACTGCAAACTTGATGATGACCACCACTTGATGTCATCCACCATGGGTTGTATGGGATCTTCCTCTTGACGCAAGACCATGGAAACATACCTAACCCCACAAAGAACTCTCACGTAGACCATGGGTTAGTACACAAAGCGTAATGGACAATGCTTACCATACCATGGGAACACTTGGTCCCACTCGGTACATCTTCTATGCTTTGTGAGTTGATCAACTTGATTCGCTCTTGACTTAGTCTTGATCAACCTTGAATCTTTCCAACTCTCTTCATTTGGATGATGTCTTGAAGGTAAATATGAATGATCACACAATCTTCTTCTTCAAGACATGCTTGCAATAAGCTCAACACTCACATGACCAATCTTTGGATAATTCCTTAATAGCACCTTGGTCAACCCATAAACTCCTTGAAACCAACACATGGACTTCAAGAAATGCCTATGGAAACATCCTTCAAATATAACTCGATGCAACCATTAGTCCATAGAGAATGTCATCAATTACCAAAACCACACATGGGGGCACCGCATGTCATTTCAGCTGTGCAGCACTCGACGACGAGGGGCGAGCACTCGTCAACGGCACCGCAAAAGATACGGTAGGCCGAGTGATGTTCTCTCCCTCCGTGACCAGTGTCTCGGGTGCTGGCACGTCTTGAGTCGCTTTGCTAGCAGACGTTTTCCTGTTCCTCCTCTGCTTCAGTGGTTCTTCATCATCGTCGTCAGGAAGGTCAATAACGACGTTAGATGGAGCTGCAGAAAAGAATCAAAATTAGAGACAACGAGCCGATCGGCTGAAGACGAAACTATGAAGGTCATACCAGGTTTAGAAGTGGCAGCATCTTCCATCTCATGATCTTTAGCCCTGGCCGAAGTATCAGAAGTAGCAGCGCTGCAATTCCAGAAGTCAGTCGGTTAACTCACGAGTCGACCAAAAATAAATTCATGTGAAACAAGAAGACTCAAGTAGCACCATTACCCTGATATAGTGGGAATCACCATCTTCATCTTCGGCAAGACCTTCGCCGGCTTCGACGGCGCCACTCGAGATTGCTTCGGAGCTTTCTCAGTCGGCGCCGGAGAAGTGGTTCGAGGGCGCTTAGTCGACTGCGCAACAGTCGCAACCCCCTTACCACGCTCGGTTGCAGGATGATGGACAAGCTTCGAGCGTCTTTCCGAGCGAGGAGGTGCAACTTCCTCCTCTTCCTCCTCCTCTTCCTCCTCACTAGAGTCATCACCCTCATCATCATCAGCAGCATCCGAATCCCACTCCTCCGGGCTTTCGCCCCCACTCCCTTCCTCCTCCTCAGTTGGCGTCTACGCTCCATTGGGCATTGAGTATAACTCAGTGGTGGCCTGGCAGACAACAAAACAAAACAAAGATCAATCGACCAATTTACAGCAAAGCAGAATGAATAAAGCAAGATTACAATTGAGGATAAGTGAGCATACCGTGTCCGGTGTGTAGGTGTGGTCGAGTGGTGGAATCCTCCTAGCCCCTCGAGGGTTGTCCTTATTCCCTGTGATTGCGGTCATCCACCTCTCCAGTGTGGCGTCGTCGACTGCTTCTGGATGGACCCGAGTGTCATCCTCGGTTCCACAGTACAGCCACATCGGGTGGCCTCGGTACTGAAGCGGTTGGATGCGCCGTCTAAGGAAGACCTCCAGAAGGTCCATACCCGTCACTCCGTCCCGAACGAGCTGGACTACACGCTCCATCAACATTTTTACTTGGGCTTTCTCTTCGGGAAGCACCTTCAGAGAAGAGGGCTTGTTCACTCGGTCCATGGAGAATGGAGGGAGACCAGTCGACTGCCCCGGCATCGACTCGTCTTGGCAGTAGAACCAGGTCGACTGCCATCCTCTGACCGACTCAGGAAGGGTCATGGCCGGAAAAGTACTCTTGCTCCTCATCTGAATCCCAAGACCCCCGCACATCTGAATAACCTTAGTCCTATCATCATCCGGACTCGCCTTTTTCACCGTCTGGGAGCGACAGGTGAATATGTGCTTAAAGAGACCCCAGTGTGGTCGACAACCCAGGAAGTTCTTGCACATGGACACGAAGGCGGCAAGGTAGGCAATTGAATTTGGGGTGAAATGGTGGAGTTGTGCCCCAAAGAAGTTCAGAAACCCTCGGAAGAAAACACTCGGCGGCAGAGAGAACCCACGATCTACATGAGTAGCTAGGAGAACGCACTCAGCCTCCTGCGGCTGTGGTTGCCACTCGTTCCCCGGAAGCCTTGCCGACCCATGGGAGATCAGACCTTCGTTGGCCAGGTCATTGAGATCCGCCTCGGTGATGGTCAAGCGGATCCAATCCCCTTGGACCCAACCTTGCGGCAGGCGGGACCTTGACGAGGATCCACCCCGACTGGACGCTCTCCCCTTCGCCTTCCCCGTCGCCGTCGCCTTCTTCGCATGCTCCAAGGCCGCCATCTTCTCCTTCACCATTGTCGCCGGCGAAGCACACGAGGGGTGAATGGGCGGAGGCGAGAGCAGGCACTGCGGGCGGAGGTGAAGAGGGCAGAGGGAGAAATGGGGAGACACTGTTCAAAAACCCTCGCCCGGCGCCTTATATAAGGTCGCTTCCGAGTGGCTGGCAGGTAGGCCCGGGCGATCCTGTCACATCCCGAAACAGTCGCGCACGTGTGGTACGTGGCGAAAAAGGCAGCACGGAAATCGAGGCGTCTACGCCTTATCCCATCCGAGCGCCGCGGTCCGCCCCGCTTCGCGCGCTTCCCAAAATTCGGATCCCACAAAATCCGCTAACAGCAGATCAATCTGTCAGATGGTAGATTTCCTGCGATCCGTCGCTTGGGAGTTTACTAGGTTCAAAAGTTCACTCGACAGAAGAAAGGAATGGATCAAGGCGACTGAAAGAAAAGTTGCTGCCATCATCAAAAAGATTATTGGTCCAAAAATAAGACATGTTCAGAACATAAAAACAGGTCGGAAAAATTATCAACTCCTTCCTCACTCAACCTCGACCATTCGGGGGCTAATGATGAAGTCATGTACCTAGGGTAGGGTCACAGACCTGTCCTAAGTACCCTTCCCAAGGACATCCTCGAAAGAAGCTGCCTTCCAGTCGACCAAGAGAGACTTCACTCGACGGACTCGAAGGACTCGACCATGAAGATTCACTCGGCCACCAGGAGGTCAAGAGCCACTCTGCATCCAAATGGTCTGTAATTAAGTAGTCTTTATGGCCATGATGACACTTTATGTAAGGCGTTACTGGTAACGTCAGGCCTTAATGTACTTTAAACCCTGCATAACTGAGGGCCGGAGGGGTCTGGCAGACACTATATAAGACACCCCCCTCCTCAGTGTAAAGGGTTCGCACCCCTGTAATCTATATACACATAATCCAGTCGACCGCCTCCGGGCTCCGAGACGTAGGGCTATTACTTCCTCCGAGAAGGGCCTGAACTCGTAAATCCCTTGTGTGTACAACTGCTCCATAGCTAAGATCTTGCCTCTCCATACCTACCCCCCATTCTACTGTCAGACTTAGAACCACGACAGGCGGTGCGTTTCTGCACGTGTGCGTTGGATTGGTTGTGTGCATCTTAATTATGCGAGACCGGGTGTGTGCTCATTGTGTCATGTATCCTCTTGATGTTTCATTTTGAGCCAATAAAATCCACCCTTCTATCGAAAAAACACAATTCCTCTAAAATAGAAAATGCTAGCAATGCACTTCGTAAAAATGATAGCGGAGCAAACACTCTAGTATTTTATTCTTTTATTTTTCCTTTTGGTTGTATTTACATTTTATTTTCAATCTTTCTAATCTTCTGGATAAATACACGAGCTACAAAATATAAATGTTCACGTATATCGAAGAA
Organism: Aegilops speltoides; assembly: GCA_021437245.1. Classification (NCBI taxonomy): domain Eukaryota; kingdom Viridiplantae; phylum Streptophyta; class Magnoliopsida; order Poales; family Poaceae; genus Aegilops; species Aegilops speltoides. The sequence continues at coordinate 470,188,747 of CM038147.1, read as the reverse complement.
ATGTTTGTAGATGTAAAAAGAGGTTCATGTGTATTCAGAAAAAAAAATTATATGTGTGTTAAGAAAATGTTCATCATGTTTAAAACCATATTAAAAAATCATCGTGTATTCAAAATCTTGTTTGTCGTGCACTAAAAATTATTTAGAATGCAACTCAAACATGTTTATCGTGTAACATAAAAATGGTCCTCATGTGTTATCACATTCTATAGTTACATGAACAATTTTCCTAAATGTGTGAACACTTTCTAAAGAGTGTTCATTGTGTATTAAGAAAATGTACATCAGAAAATTTAAAAACCATTTCTCATGTATTTCAAAAAATCATTGTGTTTTAAAAAAATATTCGTAGTGCAATTCAAAATCTTTAACCGTATAATGAGAAGTATTCATTCTCTATTTAAAATGTTCATCGTGTATTTAGAAAATATTCACCTCGTATTAAAAATGTGAATGATATATTTTTCCAAAACATCGTGGGCTAAAATATATCCACTGTATTGTTTAGAAAATAATCATCATACATTAAAATGTTATTCGTTGCTATTATAATGTGATCATATATGTATCATAAAATGTTGTGTTTTTTGGGAAAGAAACTAAAAATCATCATGTGTTTAAAAAATGATCTATGTAAAAAAATTCAATGTATATCATACAATATGCTCAACGTATTAAAAAAAATCTTTCCCATGCATTTGGATTTTAGAGTTTGTTTGACATGTTTTGAAAAAAAAGTGCGCTCAGATCATTTTCACCATGTATTTGATGAAAAAGTGTTCCCCCAGCTTTATATTATAAAGCAAACATCACCGATTACAACTGGAGCCGATACAAACACACACCACACACCCAAGGCAAGATACAACGTTGCCGGACATCGACACATCACCCCACCAACTATCAAGCAAACTAAAGATGAGATCACTTCGAGCCTGCAGAGACCTCCATCATGGGCATCCACAACAGAGAGGTGAGACTGACAACAACGAAGCCAAGATTCCGAAACGGTGCCTCCAAGAAGCGAACGATCAAGAATAGCCGCCACCGCTCGATCCCGAAAATCAGGTTTTCACCCGGAGCAAGATGAGGATTGAGAACACTGCGATGGTGCCTTTAGGAAGGGCTACGACAACAACGGCCGCCGCCACCGCCGGCCAGTAAGACTGGCAAGGAGGTGTACCCCGGTGCTCACACCCCGCCGCCACATCCTAGCTTCGTCAACCACCTGCAACCACGCCACCCTTGTAACAATGATTGCCCGCCCGCACCTGAGACGCACGCCCCGCCCACGAATGCCACGCATCCCACCAGCACGGTCGCCGCCCTACCATCCGACAACTCCACGACCAACCAAGGCATCGACTTTGGCCTAACTGACCCCAACCACCGACGGAGCCGCCAACGACTACCCAGACCCGAAGATGGCAGACCGGAGACCACGCAGCACTAGGTAGGGGAAAGGGTGAGGGGAGGAGCAGAACGAATCCACGACCGGCACCCTACCGGCGATGAGGGGGCACCACTAGCCCCCATCTCTCCTGACCAGCCCCCACCAAACACCTCTGTGCCTCCACACCATGGCCGCTGCCTCGGACCACCGCCAGACCATCGTCGCCATCACCAGCAGCCAAGGGGCCTCGGAGCTGCCTTCCCGTGTCGCATGTCACCGACCAGGTCGCCGCACACACACACCGCCTCCACCTACCCCCGCGCCAGATCTGGCTGCCACATCTCCATTGAAGCAGAGCACCTGCAGCCGCCGCACCCGCATCCACAACCGTTGCGGCCGAGCGCGCCTGGATCCGCGCCGCTGAGCCCCACCATAGCTCGGCGCCTCCGGTGGCCGGCCGTCCCGCACCAGCCGGGGGATCCACACAGAGGGGAATCAAAGGCCTCGCCGCCGGGCGAAGGCCTCGCCGCCGCTTATGCCGGTCGGGCTTCCCCAGCGGCACCTCCAGGCGGCGGCGAGGGAGTGGAGAAGGCGGAGGGGACGGGAGGAGGAGGCGGCTAGGGTTCCCCGTCCGCTCGCGGGAGCGGCGCGGGGGGAGGAGGAGGCTATTTTAAAAATGTCGGCGTCTATCTTAGGAATTTTTCAACATGTTTATAAAATATTCACCGTGTATTTAGAAAAAATTTTGACATGCCTTTGAAGAATGTTCAACGTATGTTTTAAAAAAATGAAAAGCAGTTGGGCATGCAACTCTAGTTGCCCGTGACCATTTTTTTTTTGAGGGATTGCCCGTGACTAATTGACATGTTGTGTGTTAATACACGGACGTGCAACTTCAGTCGCCCACGCCAAGCGACTTGTTGCACGGTGTGTGGATAAAATAAAACAAACCTCAAAAGAGAAAATAAAAAAACAATCAAATGGAAATCATTTATATACATTTTCACGTAGAATCAAATGGTATAGGAGTTATTTCCTCAAAAAAAAAATAGCACAAGAGTTAGATAGGTTTTGTTAATGCTTTTCTAGGGTAAAATCAGTTAATCATGTTTTAACTACACGATGGCATTTTCATAACGACAACGATTTGTTTCTGTTAAATGAGAATTTGCTTTCAGAATGATTTACGAAGCACCGCATGTTCAAAGGAAAAAAAGAACAACGCAAATCATACTTCCGCCATTCAATTAGAATAAACTAGATGATATCTCAGCTCGCTGCTGCGGGAACTATTAACAAATAATTTGATGTTTAAAAACATGAAAAAGTTTATGAAACATAGTATAAGTTGAGGATAAAGAATTTTGTTTGAAAGAAATATTGTTTAATGTAAGCATCTATAGAAAAATTGATGAAAAGGCTAAAAATGAGTGTGATTTTTGTTATGTTAATTTATTACCTTGACCGTATATCAACGAGGTGATATGAGATGAAAAAACATTGAGTAGAGACAGTAGAGACATCTCAACCCTTGGCTAAACCTAAAACAACTATATATGTGCATTCATAAAAAAAATCATAAATAAAAAATAAAATGCAAGTTCACTCATAAAATGATTTATATAAAAAATGAAGATCTCTTATATTTCATCAGGCTCAATGTTTAGTAACTCATGCTTCTCATCAGATCAACCATGTGCTTCATACTACAGCCATTCACCACAATATACCTAGGTAGCTCTAGTTTCTTTGGTTGCCTTGTCCCGTGCACAACCATGCATGTTTCCCCGTTTGGTGAAGCTTAGTTCCATCGTAAAATAGCCCGATGAGCTATATGGGTGTATGCAATGGAACAAAATTGGGATATTAAGGTGGCATAAGAATAGTGGATTCTTAAAATGAAAAAAACCTGACGAGCTACCTCTCTGTACGCAATGAAATCAAATTGGGATTAAGAAGGGTTGCTTGGAACAATGGTGGTTTGAGGGAACAAAGGCATCTTACGCAGTTATATGGTCTGTGGGGAGTAAAAGAGACGTGGACATGAAGTGCAAGAGAATGCGAATGTTTGGGATTTTAGAATTAGACGATCACATTAACAATGCGTGAAGTCTAACCAAATGGTTGGACAGAGACTTGTGCTAGACGTTTGGTGTGGATCAGATGACGTTAAGACATACATAGATAGCAAAAGAAACTTAGGATAACGTGTTGCTTGCGAGTGCAAGAAAAAAGGTTATTTGTGGCAGCGTGCATGCGCATAAAGAGTTAATGGGAGGATGCACGTGAAGAGTTAGTGGGAGATGTGTTTACATGATGGACCGACTTGGTGATGTGGATAGGTGCATGACAAGATAAATAAGATATTGGGGATGAATCTCTTAGGTATAGTAGTGACTCTAGGCTAGGGTTTGAGCAGTAGGGAAAATTTCTTGGTAAACTAAAACCAAATGATTGTTTACTCATGAAGTCATGATCCTGAGCTCAGGGGAGTAACCCAAAGCTTCCGTCACCACCTTCCCTTGCCTATCCTCGTGTCGCGTCATTGGAGGATATCCACCAGCGAAGCTCTGGTAGGTTCCAACGAAGGCGATGAGAGGGAACTTGTTCCCGATGATGGGGCATGTCTCTCCCTCCTCTAGTCCCCCGATAGGCCCTCTCGACGCGTGTTTGCCCGACCTCTTCCGTCGTGGAGGGGCCCAGCTTGTTGCTTATGTCGTGCTGGCCAGAGACCTCGTGCTGCTAAGTGGCGGCGCAAATGCCGAATCCGACATAGTCGGGGTCGTGCTGGCTTAGGGCATAGGTGGACCTCTCGATGTCGCGTGCTTGTCAGGGTTGGAGTTGTAACTGTGTGGCGGGATCGGCTAGCCCTTGATATGCGGGCTGTAGTAGACGGGGAAAATTCTTCATGAGGGTTCCTCGCTCCAGAACCGGTGGTTGCCACTAGCGGCTCATACTGCATGGTTGTGGGATGAACCCAAAGGCTCCTTTCCGGGTTCTGGTGGCTCTCATTCTGGCCAGTTTGCCTTTGACGATGAGATGCGATCCATGGACGACGGCTTGACACAGAGGGTATGGTTGGGACCGCATAAAGTGGTGGGGATAAGACATGATTGACTTAGATTTGGCCATGCTTCTCGAGTACCCAGTCTGAAGCTCCATGGTAAAAACTCGGTACGAACCTAGTTGGTTTTACCCGTCATTGTCGATATTTTTGCGTCGTTACCTTGTTGATGCATTGCTTAGATATGCTCGGACTTGTTCTTCTGGGTGAAAACCTATACTTTTGGCATTTGGTGATTGGATCCGATGACGGTGGCGCTCGAGTGTTATTCCCTTCATGAAGACGTTGTTGTCGAAGAATATTTTCTGTTGTACATGTGTTATAGAAAGATGGTTGGTGCAAATGTGATTATTGCCGTAGGCTATTTTGATCGCTTCGTATTTTTTCTCTTTTGCTCGCATAGGCATAGCTTTGATTTTTATATGACAGCTTTCCGCGGTGTATTCATGTGTGTGTACATTGGTATTGGTTGTGTGCATCTTATCTATCGAAGCTGCTCGACACACTACAAAATGTGAACGATCTGTGGATGACCCGCAATCCAACGGCCATTGTAGGGGAAGAGGATGAGATTCCAAGGCTGGATTTAATCCTCGTGCACCAATAGTGTGAATTTGGTCCGTCCGCGTAGCACTGTTCCTTATCTATGGACAGACGGGATATGCACTCATTTTGGAGTCAATAAAACCCACCTTTATCAAAAAAGGTCACCATCGGCATGGAAATAGAAGCAAAATTTTGGCTTACATATGCATGGAGATCATCTATCTGGCATACCCCGCACGCATGCGATCGGAAGGGGAGCAGAGCCAACAAACATAACCTAGACCGGCCGCGTGCATCGATCTGCTTCAGATCTGCATGATCGTAACACTGCTATCAACCAGTAGGCAGCCACATGCATGCACTAGTTTATCCCCAGTGCATAAGCCAACGAGATTATCAGGCAACCATCACCAGCATTATCCCCAGTGCACATTCATCATTTACATGCCTTATCAGGCAAGCATCACCACCAAGATAAACCCATGCATAGAGAGAGTACTGATTTCTCATCAACAGTAGCACACCAGCACCACTACTAACTATGCTAACCTCAACACTTCAAGCTTATCATAAACACGAACCAAAACGATACCATGTACCATGTTGCAAACGATTGACACTAAACACTCCCACATGCATTAAGCTTTGGATGATGAGATATGTTGGAGCTTTTGACTTCACCACGAGAAAGGGTCACGCGAAAAAATTGCTCCGGTCTTGAAGCACCATGGTCTGCCTCCTTCAGGATCTGAACTCCCATACACCATGAATCCGCAGCCTTCAGTGGCCCAGTTCAGAGAAGTCAGATAGTTTGCTTTGGAGCATGCATCGTTCTTTGAAATTGAAGAGAAGCTTGGATTGGGGAAGATCATCGCCGCATACTTCAGCGCCCTCGCGTTCGTGAAGAAGTACTTGAGAAAAGCCATCTCGCCTTCCTCCCCTCGGAATTCACGGATAGTCATCACCCCTATGCGCAACATGACACTCACGATGGGACCAACCTCCTCCCAGAACTTAAGTACGAGCTTCCCAGCGGGTTCATCACATTGTTCACACTGCAAATTGGTTAGATCATGAACAGTTCAACTACTGATGGATTATGCATTGTAGCAGCAACAAAAGTGTAAAGATGTATAATGCTAGTAGGTGGAGTACCCTGATATGCAGACTCGATGCGTTGGGAAAGCACTTTAGGAAGGTAGCCACCATATTGGCATCATCGTGGACTCCAAAACGGACATTCAGGCTCAGGATAGTCACGCTCGTAAACATAGTGCTTGCGCTTGGCTTCATCCCGGGCTAGAATGGAATGCACCCGATTCATAAAAGAAAGATCAGACACTGAATTGCACGCCTTAGCATAGAACAAATGGGAAAATTTAGGTACGTAGGTGATGCTCGTGTACCATGATGATGGTGTCTCCGGCCTGAAGCACGTACTTTCCTGGCTCCAGGTACCCGAACATTTCCAGCTTGGGGGCATTGCCAATCTTGATCCCGGTCCGCAGTACACTGGCAGGGTTGAGAGAACCCCGGACCTTGTACAGGATGAGCCGCTCGAGACGCGGGGTGTCCACCACGACGATGTTCTCCATCACGGAATCGCAGATCTGCACGCATCGGAGGCTCTGGCTGATGAGGTGGAGACCCAACCCCTTGACGCTCCCTTGAATGTTGAGGATCTCCAGAACGGGGCTCCTGGCGACGACGGCTTCGATGTCCCCTTTCTCCATGGCGACGCTGAAGATGCCGAGCTCGCGGAGGTTGGGGAAGGAGGCGTCGCCGAGGCAGGCCGCGTCCGGGAACTTCCAGACGCCGACGTAGAGGCGGGTGAGGGTGCCGATGCGGAAGAGCGTGCCGGGGAGAGGCACCTGGCGCGGGCAGGGGCGGTTGACGAGGACGAGCTCCTGGACTCCCTTGGCGGCGAGGAGACGGAGCCAGCGCTTGAGCTGGGCCGGGTACCCGTCCATGTGGCTGGAGACGAGGTGGACGCAGCGGAAGGGCCCGGGGTGCGCGGCGAGAGCGCGCGACACCGCGGCGGTGACGGCCGGCGCGTCGGCGCGAGTCGGGGGCCAGTGGTCCAGGAGGTGGGTGTCGACGACGACGAGCGGCGCCGAGAGCCAGACACAGCGCCAGCGCGTGGCGAGCACGGCGGTGCGCGCGGCGTCCTTGAAGGGGAGGCGGGAGACGATGTCGTGGAGGAGCGCGTCGGAGAGGCCGCTGATGCGGTCGACGCTGTGGTAGGGGGCGGCACGGCGGGCGGCGAGGCGAGCGGTGTCGGAGACTGGCGGCTCGGGGAGGCAGGTGTAGATGTACGTTAGGAGCTGCTCCGCGTCCATGGCTGGCGACGGCGGGAGGAGAGCACCAGGAGCCCGGCTAGGGCTTCGGTGGAGAGGCGAGCGAGGAGCGAGGTGTGTGTGTGTGTGACCGAGTGGCGGCGGTGGTGGGAAGATGTGTAGGGTTTGGTCGGTGGTGTTGTCTGCTTCGGGTGGGCCAAATGTTGGAAACTGGGTGCTCTTGGGCCCGTCAACCAGCCGATGGTTTGTCCATTTTTGCAGTTGGGTAACTCGAGTTAGTACGGCGCCAAAAAGGGAAGTTGGTAATTAGAGTATTTATTATATAATTTAATAATTTCTATTTATTTATATTGTGTTTGGCCGTTCAGTTCACTTGATGAAACGGGAGAGCAACACTTTGTTCGCGAATACGCATGGTTGTGTATTTCATGATAGTCTCAGGTTTGTGTGTCTGATTAAGACGGGTAGAAAATTGTGTTTAGTAGTAGTGTGCATCTTGATTACCCAAGGTTGACCGCGAATAATCGCGAGGGGACATGCCGAAATCCACACCGCATGTTGCCACGTGATTCGTGCAACTCGAATACTTATGGCCGGTATAACGTTTCCCACCATCCGTATATCATTTGGGGTGTGTTTGGTTACATTGCCGATTCAGCCTGGCCCGGTGAACCTGGCTCTATTGAACCGGTTTGAGGGGATGCATGCCAAAAAATCCCAGATGCACATAGTTTGGTTGCCTGCATGCCCCTAGTTGCATGAGACAACCATTTTTGACCCGGCATTTTGTTGCCCGCATTGCATTAGCCGCACATATGACATGGTATTTGGTTGCAACCTACATAAGGTGTTGTCACCACTTCTAACTAGGGGTGACCTTACCACACGCAATCTGAACATAGTGCCAGCTAGTTAAACAAATGACAGTTCATCCTAACTACTATCAAATGACAATTCAAATTAATAAGAGCCATTGGCTAAATAGGGGGTAGGTCATCGGTGTTGCTGCTACCAGTTCTTCCTCTTCCTCTTCTGCTTCTGTTGTTGCTGCTTCTTCTTCCTCCTCCTCTTCTTCAAATCCTGCACTGACCTCTGTTAAGCCACATCGCCTCTGCCCACTCCAACCTTTTGTTCTTCCAAGCATCATTTTCAAATGCCTCCACACCATGGCCAGAGCTAACAACATCGTCAGGCTCGACCTCTTCCTCCTCAGGCACGTGTTCATCAAAGCCCCACTGGAGGATCCAGTTATGCAGAATGCAACAAGCAAGAAGTAGCTTAACCTGAGTGGAGTATGGGTGGAATGGCTTCTGATCCAGGATCTAAAACCTATTCTTCAGAGCTCCAAATGCCCTCTCAACAGTTACTCTAAGGCTGGAGTGTCAGCTCCTGTGCAGTCCTAGGAAAGTTCCTACCAGAGAACTCGTTGAGATGGTACCTTGTTTTCCTGAAGGGTGAAAGAATACCCAGCCGACATGCATAGCCAGCATCTCCAAGGTAGAACTTGCCGTCGGGGATGTTGATCCCATCAGGTCGACTCATGCTGTCAGTGAGAATGTTAACATCATGCGCTGACCCTTCCCAGCTAGCCAGCACATATGTGAACTTCAGATCAAAGTCAACAGCAGCAAGCACATTCTGGCTTGTGTAGTGCTTCCTCCCCCTGTATGCTGCAGACTGTGACCTAGGAACTCTGGCAGTGGCATGAGTACCATCTATTGCCCCAATGCAATCCTGAAAATGGCATCACTAGCCAGTGTTAGTGCTCAACTTGAACAATACAAGCATATCAAGCCATGAAAAGTGTATATTGTCAATGCTCACCTTGAAGTATGGATACCATCTTGGGCTTCCACGAATCTTTGGTGGAGTCTGGCCAAATGGTCTCCTAATCATCTCTCCTCTAAGCTCCCCAACAGCAAAAAGCACTTGCTTGAAGTATCTAGAGATGGTCTCCATTGATCTCCTGAACGTGTTGTGAATGACCCTGAACCTCTGGTTATGGCCAACAACATGGAGGAACATGGCCACTTGCTCTTCGACACTGGTGTTGATGCTATCTTGTAACAGGCCCCTGCTCCTGAAGGTCTCGACAAGCCTGCAAATGGTGCTCTTTTCATTCTAAGCATCCACAGAGCCTCGACGTCATTGCAGTTGCAGATGTAGTTCAGATTTTGGATCCTCTCCTGTTCCCGGGGAAACAATGGACCATAGCGGATCAAAGGTCTCCCAGCACGACGAATAGCTCTCTGGTGCATGAACATGACCCATGCCTGAACCACACTAATCAGTGTTGCTGCCTGGATTATCAGCCTCATCCGTGCATCCATAACCTAGTCGACATCGACGGTTCGTTCAGTGGGAAGTCAATCCTACACCTAGCTTAATGGCCTAACAAAGGGGGGACGGGTGGCTACTTACCGGCATCGGAGACGAGGACGACGTAGGAGGAGCCATGGCACGAACTAGGTCGACCAGACGGTGACCAACAGCAAGGGGAGCACCAGATCCGCCGCAAACGCCGCTGTCTCTTCCGCTGCCGCCGCCTATAGCGCAGATCTGAAATCGCAGCCGCCGCCGGTGGTGAGGCAGTAGGGAAGAAAGGAGGTAGTGGCTATGGGTGAGCGGGTGAAAGGGGAGTGAGGCTAATTTGGCGCCGGGACGGCGCGCCAGATTTCCATATCCCGCCATCCCTCCTTGCCCTTGCCTCGCTCCTGCCCATGCGACCTCGCAAGCTTTTCAGCTGGCTCGCGAAAACTGCGATCCGGCGTTCAATGAGCCGAGCTTTGGGCTACTTTGAGAAGCGTGCGATGCAGGCCCAACAAAAAAACCAGGCAACCAAATCGGCCTCTCCCTTCCCGCACGGGCCTGGTTGGGCGCGATGCGGGCAACCTAACACGCCCTTGGTATAGCCCACGTATTTGCACCTGACATCTACACGAGATGGCCCACATGGCAAGCCTAGGCATTGAATTCAGGCGCATGTCCATCAGTCCCAATGGCTAGCTGCACCATGCTTCTCACGGCCTTTTTTAAGTTCCAGCTTGCTTGTCAATGCTGCCACTTCCCAGTAGTACTTCAGGGCACGCTGGGGACATCTAATTTCACATGTGCATCGGTCTATGGCTATGTTTCACTTCTTGAACATAATCAAGCATGGTTGAAGAAAATTTTCATCCTCGGCGTTGTGAACCTGCTCCTCATGGCCATGATCTTCATGAACAAACTCTGAAGATGCTCTCTTATGCTATGGGATTGCTGTAGTTTCCATATGTATTTGTTTTTGGTATCTGTACCGCATGTATCTGCGAGCACATGCTGGCCTATCAATAACACAACTCCAACGGTTGTGGGCATGGAGCATTAACGCAAGTCGTGATACAGTTTTACTCTACTCACGAGATACCGTACAAAAGAAATTAAAATACACCAACAGGTAGGGACGTCATTAATACCACGACGCGTGTGCACCCCACCTAAGAGCATGGTTAATAGTATAGTCAGTGCCATGTCATCTACAGCCCATCTTATAGCCAACATGTACAATAGTAGATTAAAAGAGTGTACTACATTTTTATTATGTGACCCACCTTCCATTCTCACAAATTGCAGGAAGCGCGTCTTTAGAGCTGGCTCTTCACGAAGAGCCGCTTACCTTCTCTCTCTCTTCTCTTTCCTCCAATTAGCGAAATATCTTAGTTTATTTCTTATAATACACCGACTCATTTCTATTGACTTGCTCTAACCATCGGCAATAATTCACTAATGGACAGCCAGCGTTATGGCAAATTAAACATCCCTACGCTCATCAATTACACCCAGCTGCCCTGCACCCCATGATGGCACCCAGCAAGGGAGAGATGATTGCAGATGGGCATGTTGCTTCGTAGAGAAATAAAACAAGGATAACAGATCACGCAGGGATTTCCAGCCACTCCATGTGCGTAGAACCCATCTCCTCTTCCGCCTTTGTTTCTCCACAGGGGATTGCTTGGAGAAGATGTACAGTGCGAGCCTCTAGCGCGCGTGCTTAATGATGTGTGCCTAGCGTCCAGAAGAGTAGTTATGCCATCTCCAGAATAGTGGCGTGGGATTTTCAAAAAAAAAATGGCGTGGGCGCTAGCAAACAAGCCTGTATCCATACGAACATAAATGTCGTCTGGTCCACTACCGGGTGTATAGCACCACGTATTCGCGAATACTGGCGATTAATGTGTCAGCTATTGGAAAGGGGCTATAATAAGTAGCAATCGCGATGGGCGCATGGACGAACGAGATTCCGGCATCGCGTGGCCGCATGTCCCAAAAATCTGCGTCCAGGTTGACCGTCCTTATAAACTACTCTTTCCATGGGAGGGGTACACCTCAGAGTGCAACAAGATATTATCAAACAACTTCCCCTCTACCCTCCCAAAAAAAACTTTGCTAGTGAGACGCCATCTTTCCTCTGCCCGCCGCTCAGGAGGCCGGTGGTACGAAGGGCGGTCCTGATGTCTCGGCTCCGGCTAGTAGTTTAGGTTAGGATTTCTTTTCTCGCAGTAGCGGCGTTCCGGTGGATGGCATCACTTCATGTTCGAGCTAGTTTTTCGGGCTTCGATCATTGATCAGTTCATCCATTGGGATGGAGTCGACGGAGCTCCGGTGTGGATTCATGTCATCTCCCTAGAGCAGCGAGGTTAGGAATTATTGTCGTGATTGTGCGCCTGGTGCTGTCAGACATTATATATCGATTCAATGACGACATTTGTGAAAAATCACACGTGGAAAATCGCCATTGGTCCTGACTGTTAACGGGTTATCGGATCAAAAACTGGACTGATAGCTTAACGGCGACCCGCTACGGCGGATGCCACATGTCGGTTACCCTTGACAAACAATTCCAGGACATGTCATTTATCGTCATGGAAGTGGACACTTTCATGATGATAATTTAAGTATTGTCATGGAACACTTCTACGACAACACAAGTATTTCTATCTTGATTCTGTCATAAAATCGTCATGGATGTACATGCATGACAGAAAATGTGACCTACTGTGACAAACACGTATTATCAGGTAAGTGTTTTTTCGTAGTGAGGTTCACTAGAAGCATGCAAAGTTCTATATTTATTCCTTTTCTTTTTCTTCTTCCTAGGTAAGCTAGATGCATCATTGTTAATTCTCTGAGAATCTTGCTCAATTCTTTTAGAATGACCCTCAGGATATGGAGGATCCTAAGTCATTTTACTTCCTCTAGTCATTACTCAAACAGCATGATCATTTATTTTAGTGTTCATTTCATTAAGCAAGTCATTTTGTGACTTAAAAACTTGTTCTAGCTGAGTTTGAACCATAGATGCATATTTACATAAGCCTTTAACAACATTAGCAATTCTAAACATCATATCACTCAAGCGTTCAATCACGATAGCATTATGTTTCAATTGATTACTTATTTGCCTACTGAAATTTTCTTGCTTAACAATAGAATTATCAAATTCATCCAAAACACTGACTAGGAGACTTATTATAGGGAATATCGCTCTCATCAAACCTATAAAGAGAATTTGCCTCCACTACCTGTGTCGGGATATCAAGTCCATGTATTACTTCAATAGGTGGTAAGTTCTTAACATCTTCAGATTTAGTACATTTTTCTTCGCTTCTTTCATATCTTCTGGACTGAGGAATAGAATACATGTTTTCTTTGGAGTTGGCTTAGGTGGTGGTTCGGAAAGCGTCCAATCATCGGCATGTCTTAATATACTTATTTAATAACTCCTAATCCCGCTCAACAGCTCGTTCCCTGAAAATACAACCAGCACAACTATCTAGGTAGTCCCTAGAAGTGTCGGTTAGCCCATTATAAAAGATATCAAGTATTTCATTTTTCTTAAGAGGATGATCAGGAAAAGCATTTAATAATTGGAGAAGTCTCCCCCAAGCTTGAGGGAGATGCTCTTTCTCAAGTTTCACAAAGTTATATATTTCTTGTAAAGTAGTTTGTTTCTTATGAACAGGAAAATATTTTCCCGTGAAGTAATATACCATATCCTGGGGACTATGCACACAACTAGGAGCAAGAGTACTAAACCATTCTTTAGCATCACCCTTTAATGAGAATGGAAACAACTATAGTAGTAACTAATCTTTTCCTCTTGAGCAAATAGGGTGGCAATGTCATTCAATTTAGTAAGATGTGCCACAACACTTTTAGATTCATAACCATGAAAAGGATCGGATTCTACCAAAGTAATAGTTCAGGATCAACAGACAATTCATAATCATTATCAGTAATGAAAATAGGAGAGGTTGCAAACTTAGGATCAAATTTCATTCTTTCTATCATAGCCTTTTCTTTCAGCTTACTCAGTAGTTTATTAAGATCCTCACTATCATTACAATCAAGAAATTCCATAGCAATCTCCCCATCAATAACATAATCCAAAGGTACATTAGTCATCTTAGTTCTAGTAGGAGTACTAGGTATAGCAGGTGAATCATACTTTTCAATAGTTTCATCATTTTCAAATTCTTTAGCTTTGGAAACTTGGGCATCAAGGAATTCACCTAGTGGCAAAGGTTCATCAAGCAAAGTACTAGCATCATCATATGTATCATGTATAGCAGAATTAGTGTCATCAATTATTTGCGACATATCAGATTGAATATTAGGTGGTGGTGTCGCAAGTCTATTTAAAAAAAAGGTGAATCAAGTGCAGTGCTAGATGGCAGTTCCTTACCTCCCCTCATCTTAGAAGGTACGATCTTGATCTTAGAGTCTTTTAGATTCTTCATAGTTATCAGCATATATTTAAATCCCAAGTGAACTTAATAAATAAAGCTATGCTCCCCGGCGACGGTGCCAGAAAATAGTCTTGATGACCACAAGTATAGGGGATCACAACAATCTTCAAGGGTAATATTTCACCCAAATTTATTGATTCGATACAAGGGGAGCCAAAGAATTTTTATGAGCCTTAGCAGTTGAGTTGTCAATTCAACCACACCTTGAAAGTTATTCCTTTGCAGCAAAGTGTTTAGTAGCACAGTAGTATGATAGTTTGATAGTAGCAGTAACAGTAGCAATAGTAACAGTAGTAGCAGTAGCAGTTTTGTAGCAAGTGTGGCAGTAGCAGCAACAGTAGTAACTTAGCAAAGACAATATGAGCAAAGCATAGGCATTGGATCAGTGATGGATATTTGATGGATGACTTTCATCATTCAACAGTGACAACCTAGAGCGATACACAATAGCTTCAATTCATCAATCGATGTAGGCATGTATTCCGTATGTAGTCATACATGCTTATAATAAGAACTTGCAAGGCATCTTTTGTCATGCCCTCCCGTGGCAGCGGGGTCCATAAGGAAATCTAATGGAAATTAAGGCCTCCTTTTAGTAGAGAACCAGATCAAAGCATTAACACATGGTGAATACATGGACTCCTCAAATTACAGTCATCCCCGGAGAGTATCCCAATTATGTTCACCTTGTGGTCTATGGTTTAGAACAATAACAAATGCATACAACTAGCAAATAGGATCAAGAACTCAAATATAATGATGAAAACATAAAGGGTTCAGATCTGAAATCATGGCACTCAGACCCTAATGACAAGCATTAAGCATAACAAAGTCATAGCAACATCAATCTCAGAAGATAGCGAATACTAGGGATCAAGGCCTAACAAATTGACTCGATTATATGACAAATCTTATCCATATCCATCACCATCCAGCAAGTGTACGAAGGAATTACTCACTCCAGGTGGTGAGCATCATGGAAGTGTTTATGATGACAACGCCGACAAATCCCCCTCTCCGGAGTCCGAAACGGACAGATTAGCCCTCCCGGTGAAGAATAGGAGGTGGCGGTGGCTCCGTATTGTAAAGAGCAAACTTCTTCTCTATTTTTTTCTCGGGAAGACGATATTTATGGAGTTGGAATTAGGTTAGACGGTCGCATGTGTGCCCCATAAGACATCAGGGTGTGCCCTAGGGGTAGGCACGCCCTGTTGTCTTGTGGACAGTAGGTGGCCCCCCTCCAGTGGATCTTCGTTCTGGTAATTTTTAATCATGCAATAAAAAATCTCGACAAAGTTTTGCCGATTTCGAGAACTTTTATTTCTGCACAAAAACAACACCATGGTAGTTCTACTGAAAACATCGTCAGTCCGGATTAGTTTCATTCAAATCATGCAAATTAGAGTCCAACACAAGAGCAAAAATGTCGGAAAACTAGATATGGTGAAGATTTATCAGGGTTTAGTCCGTAGAGACCACGATTACAAGGTCTTAGAACTCGGAACTCACACATATGATCTCGAGGTAGATCGCATTTTACTTTGTAACCCATCTACAATCAATATAGCAAGAGCAGGACATAGGGTTTTACCTCTTTGAGAGGGCCCGAACCTGGGTAAAACATCGTGTCCCAGTTCTTCCTGTTACCATCTAGCTCAGATCATCAGCTTGGGACCCCCTACCCGAGATCCGCCATTTTTAGCACCAACACATGGGACGCCGTAGAGGAGAGAGGAGGGAGAGAGCGGCGCCATGGGGAAAGGGGAGACGACGATGGGAGGAAGGTGCGGGTTGAACGTTGTGGCGTGCTTTGATGCCAACAACGTCAGCGAGGAGAGCAAGCCAGGGGAATGAGATGTGAGTCTGAGTGTTATGCCATGCGGTGAGAGAATTAGAGAGTTAACTATTATTTTTAATAAGAAATGGAGCGGAGTTTTTTTAAGGGAAAGCGGTTTTTTGCTATGGGAGAAATGTCTATATATATATATATATATATATATATATATATATATATATATATATATATATATATATATATATATATATATATTTTGTAGAGTATGAGAGAGATCGAGATAGATTATGTTGACTTAAAAAAACCATCAACAAGGGTGTTGAGATGATGTCATTGAAAGGGGCAAAAAAATCAGGGAGTTTTATACAACGAAAGACCCGTGGCAAACGTACGGCGGGTGTTGTAGGCTAGACAAGGGGCCCTAATATGTTGCCATTATAGGCACAGTTGGTAACAGAAAAAGTGCGAATATGCAAGGCCTATCTTTACAACCTGTTTGGTTGGGGGATTAATGAGAATTTAAGGGGTACGTGACATATAATCTATTGTATGGTTTGAGGCAAGGGAATTGAGGTGGGATGGGGAAAGGGAATTACGGAGGTCAATTCCCACGTATCTCTTCCCAGCCTCTCCCCTGGTAATTCACATGGAAAATTCTTTTCTCCCAAATTCCCTTTACTAGTTCCCACCACACACCAAACATGAGATTGGGACTAAAATTCAACTTCCCACACCTAATCCCCTACTAAACTCCCACATGTAAACTCCCATTTCCTTTCCTCATTCTAGCCAAACAAACTGTTAGGTTTAGTAGTAGGGAAACAATTTTGTAGAATGCCTTATCATTTGATGTGATCTATGCCGAAGAGTTTGGGAGTCCTTGATTAGAATGTGTGCTAATTCTTAAAGGAAACAAGGAGTTAAGTATAGGAGAAGCTTCACCGTTTTAGCACCAAGGATATGTTATTGTCTAAATTGATTTATAGGCGAGCCTACAATTTACTAAAATTGGGATGCAACTCCCTCCGACTAAAATGGTCACATATATATGTTTATTTTTATATATATGTTTATTTTTGTAGATTATGAGAGAGATCAAGATGAATTATGTTGACACTAAAAAAGAATCCATCGACGAGGGCCCCGATGCAATATCATTGAAAGGGCCAAAGATTCACCGAGTTTATACAATGCAAGGCACGTGGTACCGCACGGGCGTTCTACTAGTAAGGTCTAATGTCAAACAGGTCGGCATAAGGATCCCAATGGTTATAACGGCTCTGAATTCTGACGCACGATCTAAAGTTATGCCTTTAAAAAAATTGAAGTCCGAATTCAAGGCCCAAGAGAGCAAATTCTGCATGGTGTGAACGCATTAATTGCTGGGGCATGTGATGTCAAGAATGACCAGGACAAAAACCTTTTCAAAACGTGCTTTGCTACACCTACGTAATTTGTTAAGGTAAACTTACATATTAAGCAACGTGGGGGATCAAGATTGGACTTGGGAGCGAGGGAGGGGCCCACGTTGTTGAAATTCAGAGGGAGGGGGGGGGGGTATGTTCAGATAGGTTGGAAGGTCACGTATGTGTAGGATTTTTCTTTCCAAACGCACTAATAATGCTAGACCTACAAAGACTTACAAAGCTTTACTTAACTTCCTCTCATTCAAGGATGACGATGGACAAAAACTTCCTTGAAACAGCGTGTAAAACCTTGTAACTCATTTGTACGTGTAGCATTACTCTTAAGATCATACTATCTGTTAACAAAAATGCAAACACACGGACCCATTACGGTTAGATTACAGGCCTTCTCTATAATACTTTTCATCCTCTCGATTTTTAGGTGGGTGGGGCTCACGCGTCCCCATTAAACCAATAAACTTTTGCCATGTCAGCACCAACCACGTAAAACGCCCGTGAATCTCCGTGTGTTGCATTGTTGATCTGTTAAATGTCTACCTACCATATCACAATTAGGGGCTAGTTTTTTGGCAGCTTAAAAAATAAGCCATCACCTCCATAGCTTTTCTCATAAGCCGCTTCTTTTATTCATTGGGGCTTCTAACCTAGTTATGGTATAACTAATTCAGAAATCTCAACGAATTTAGAGTGCGGCTTATTTTTTAGAGCTTTGCTACACCTACGTAAATCCTTTACGTAAAGTTATGTACTAGTTGATCTGGATTAATTGGATTGGATTAGAAAGAGGTCAGGCCACCCCGAAAATCGTGTTGGGGGGGGGGGGGTCAATTAGTTTTATAGGATGGAAACGAACGTAAGTTTACGTAGGTCTAGTGTTTTCGTATTTTTTTAAGCTGGGGAGAGGCAGCTTATTTTGTAAGACGCCTAAAAGAACTGGCCCTAGAACGTACTTCCTCCGTCTCAAAATAAGTGTCTGAATCTTAGTATAACTTTATATTAGAGTTACTATAAAGTTGAGACACTTATCCTATATACATAAGAAGTTGATCCCCACTATCCTATTTATCTCAACATGCAGACATGCCACCTCATCAAAGGCCCACCACTACATGCATGAGAAAAAGTTTTTCATTATTAGTTGATCTCATGCACACCTTTCACCTCATCACACATGCCACCTCATCAAAGGAGCACTCAAAATGCAAGAAAAAAGTTTTCCATTGCGTTATGCCACTTATATTTAAAATATTTTCTAACTACCCAATAATCAAATACTCCCTCCGTCCCAAAATAAGTGCCCCAACTTTATACGAACTTTATCCAAAAATAAGTGTCTCAATCTTAATACAACTTCGTACTAAAGTTCTTATAAAGTCGAGGCACTTAATTTGAGATAGAGGGCGTACAATATATAATATTTATTTTTAGCTTTAGTTAATTCAACTATGAAACTTCATACAATCAAATCACTGAAATATATTGCAATTGATTCCGCGGCAACGCGCGGGGTATTCTCTAGTTTTACAATGATACAGGAAGCAAAATACAGTTACGCAACCAACAGTGACGTGCTGCAGCGACGGCCGGATCGGGTGCAGAGTTGCTATTGGAGATTACTACTACTACTACTCCGTACTTCTTACTGAAGTGTTCTGATTGCCAATGGTTTGTTCCTTCTCCCTGGCCGTTTATATATAGGACGTCAAGCAACACCAACCAGAGACGCCATCAAATCTGCGAGTTGCCAGAATGATGGATACCGCGGCGCACGTTCTCGTGTTCCCTTGGCCACGGCAGGGTCACATCAACCCCATTCTCCATTTCGCCACCACCCTCGTCGACGCCGGCGTCCAAGTCAGCTTCCTCCACACCGAGCGCAACCTCCGCCGTCTTGCCCAGGCGCCTCTGCCGGGCCTCCGTTTGCTTTCTATTCCCGACGGCCTCCCCGACGACCAACCCTGCAGCTTCTTGGATCTCATGGAGTCCATGTGCACGACCGGCAGCGCCGCGTACCGTGCCCTGCTCTTGTCGCTTCTCTCTGCCGTTGATGCGCCGGTGACATGCGTTGTCGCCGATGGCACCATGCCGTTCGCCTTCGGCATCGCCGAGGAGCTCGGCATCCCGGCGCTCGCCTTCGCCCCGTACAGCGCGTGCAGCTACCTGGCGCTCCTGTCCATGCCCAAGCTCCTCGAGCTCGGCGAGACCGCCTTCCCTGCGGACGATCCGGTGCGTGGCGTTCCGGGGATGGAGGGCTTCCTCCGTCGACGTGACCTTCCTCGTGGTCTCTCCTGCGCTGAAAAGGGCGACAGAGACCCCTTGGTGCTAAAGCTTGCCGAGGTCACCGCTCGTAGCTGCAAGGCACGTGCGCTCATAATCAACACCGCTGCGTCCATGGAGGGGCCAGCGCTTGCTCACATCGCGTCGTGCACATGCGAGGTCTTCGCCGTTGGCCCACTGCACGCCAGATCGAGGATCGCCGCAAGCGCGAGCCTGTGGCGGGAGGACGACGGGTGCATGGCGTGGCTGGACGGCCACGACGACCGGTCCGTCGTGTACGTGAGCCTTGGGAGCCTCGCCGTGATCACGCATGAGCAGTTCACTGAATTCCTCACCGGCCTGGCAGCCACCGGGTACGCCTTCCTCTGGGTGCTCCGGCCGGGCATGGTCCAGATGACCAGCTCCGCGCTCCTTGGAGAAACCGTCGAGGCAGTGGGAGGCGGCAGGGGGCGCGTCGTCGAGTGGGCACCTCAGCGGGACGTGCTGCGTCATCGGGCGGTGGGCTGCTTCCTGACACACGCCGGATGGAACTCGACGCTGGAATGCGCCGTCGAGGGCGTGCCGATGGTGTGCTGGCCCTTCTTCGCCGACCAGCAGACCAACAGCCGCTTCGTGGGCGCCGTGTGGAGGACGGGTCTGGACATGAAAGACGTCTGCGACAGAGGCGTCGTGGAGAGGACCGTGAGGAAGGTCATGGTGTCCGACGAGATCAAGGAGGCGGCCCAAGCCATGGCGCAACAGTTGAGGCTGGATGTCGCGGAGGTGGGGTCGTCGTCGTTCGAGTTCCAGCGGCTCGTCCGCTTCATCAGGGAGCTCAACATCAGTTCCTCGATCTCTGATGAAGCCCAGAAAGAATGAAGACTAGTACAGGCTGGTAACAATTTGCCAGACACTTTTTTGGACTAAAATAAACGCATTGTTTAGTGCCACCATCAATTATGGAGTTATATGCAGAGCGGTCATGTTTTTCTTAAGAAACTAGATAATTTCCCGTTTGCGTTGTAAAGGAGTTTAAGTAATTTAAAGTATTTTTATGATACATCGTTTTTTTAGGTGGGTGGGTGGGGGGGGGTGATACATCGTATTGATGTGTAGCATATTAAGTTGATCCAATGATTAGTAGTATGATTTGGGGCGGGAGAGTTCTGGCGAAGGTTACGTAAAACGTTTTGTAAAACTACGTAGGTCTAGGATTATCGTATGATTTGGCTATGACTTGGTGGATGGGCTCCTAGCCCAGTGGTGGGAGTGCAATTGCCTGCTCCCCCCGACGCCGGTTCGAGCCTGTGGGTGTTTACCATCACTCTCGTTAATTAGAACTAGAACCATATGCGCGCCTTGCTGCGCTGCTCAAATTGCTACGATGGTATGCTACTTATAGATGTGCAGTGGGAACTATCATATTAGTTGCTCTTACCTAGAGTGATAAATGAAATAGATTGGATATATTTTTGTCTAGCGGAGGACCCTTCCTGTCTTTTCTGTGCGGAGTTCGAGTCTGTGCAACACTTGATGTTTGACTGTGTGGTGGCACAACATGTTTGGGGCTTTGTTTCCAACTTCTTTGAGATTGATAAAATTAATAGCTTTGACGACATTTTTGCTTTCTGGCGAGTACATAAAAAAAAGCATGTGCTTAATATGGTTATTGCTGCTTCCTTGTGGAGCTTGTGGAGACTAAGAAACAAGTTTTGTTTTCAGGGACAGAAGTGGAGAAACGTGAACTACATTCTTGCAAAACTAAGCTGTTATTTGCACCAATGGAAGGTTCTCTGCGACGATGCTCAAGAAACCCTGCTGCAAAGGTGCATCCTTCTGTTGGACAAGCGACGTGGAGAACTGATGAGGATCGCCTGGAAGTGAGCTGTGGGAGGGGGACATGATGGGGTGATCATTGAAGATATCTGTCTGAGTGTTCCTTTTCCTTCTGATATGGTTCTATAATAATAAGTACCTAGTTTTCGTTTCCTGCTGTGTTGGAGAGAACTTCTGCTCTCGAGCTCTAGGTAGCGTTGGCTCCTGGAGAGTAGCTTTATTCCTGCTTACCAATCTGTGATAACTGGTTGTAACTGCTTTATCTGCTTCAATCTATAAAATTGGGGCAAGGGGACCCCTTTCATTAATTTTTTTTTTGCTTATATATGTGTAATGGGTTTTGGCTTCACTGTCACCCTGGCTAGCAACAAGAAGTCAATACCAGCAGCAAGAAGCCAAAACCCAAGCACAAAGCGGCATCCACAATAGCTGGAAGTTAAATAAGAGCCCAAGCAACAAAGGCACTGCGTAGCCGACAACAGGAGTTCTGCAACAAAAATCGAATAAAAAAGAGGTGAGGGCAAGATAATTTGTTTCCAAATATCTTTATCTTGGTTCGGTGTTCAGTAATATGTTTCGAAAGTGCATGGATAGGGAAAGCTCAGTGCATTGTTGACTTGCAGTGAAAGTCGACAGATGGTGTACTGGTTGCATGAGGATGAACAATCCTTGCATGTTGTTTTCATTGGTCATGGTCCATAAAGATATGGTGTAGATTAGCAGAAAGTTCACCAATTAACATTTTTGAATAATCTCAATGCAGTTAAGTGTACTTTGTGAAATTTCAGTTATGCATGAAAACGTAGTTATATATGTAGTTTAGCCATATTCTTGCATCTCCAAGCCAACTTAAGAGCAAGAGCCTTGAACAAAATTGGGTGCACATACTTGCATATTTTGACTGATTCCTGAAAAAGCAAGAGGAAATTACTGTAATCTATGTGTATTGTAACTGCAATATGATGCTTCGGCATATGAATGCATGCATCTCTAAATATTTAAGTTCTGTGGTATGGTGTTCAGGTTTTGGGGGCCAAATTTCTAATATATGTCAAACTGATCATATATCATTCATTGCTAGATCTCGTAGGTTAATGGTTGGGACAATTCTTTTGCGGTTGCTAGCTTTGGTTCGCGTATGCCTGACCATTTTGAAACCTTGATAAATCCATAGGAAACTCAAGAAGGGTTGTCTATATATAGGAAATTAATAGACAGAACCATCTAACAATTACAGCTTGGCTTGAAATAAAATGATTATCAGTAAATAATGTGATCCAACCTTGTAATAACTTGAAATACTGTTGATTTAGCAAGAGAAGCTTGTGCATTTCCCATTACATAATCTGATCCAACCTTGTACTAAATTGGCATGTGATTCTTTCAAGTGCAGACTTAATCTACATGACATTAACTTTAGGAGCAGATAATCTGATTCCGGTGCACATTTTCCTGGAGCACTCATGATGGTGATGCGTCATGTATGAATCCTGACCTACTTCAAAAATCTAATCTGATGGAGCACTCATGCTGGTGATGCGTCATGTATGAATTCTGACCTACTTCAAAAATCTAATTTGAACGAGATGAGCGTGATCTCTACCTACCGAGAGCAAACGGCGGCAAGAAGTTGTGTTGGGGGATTAGACATGGAAGGGGGTATGAGGTGAGGGCGTACCTTGCTGCCAGGAGGTGAGCGGAATCGCCGCCACCAACGCCGGTGAGCGGAATCAAACGATCGAAGTCCCACCAGTGCTCCACGCAGCCGAGCAAAGAACATCAAAGAGCAGAAAAACGAATTAAAGGAGAAAGGAGGAAGAAAGAACCCGATGAAACTGAAAGTAAGAAGATGATGCAGACACCCGCGAGCCCAAGGACGACAGCAACGGCTACCCCGACCAGGAGACAACGACCCCAATCTGCCACCCTAAAATCGCCCCTCACCATGGACAACAGGGATGACTCCCACCGGGAAGAAGACAATGACGCCTCCCCCCAATCAGCCACACCGTGGAGCCCACAGAACAGACCACCGACACCTCACCGCCAGAATCGGCGCCACATGAATCGCTCACAGCTAGACGGAGAAAAAAGTTGGAAGAAGAAGTCCCCTCTCCCTCCCACTCCAATCCGCTGAAGTCCATGGAGCACCCGAGACTGAGGGGCGTGAGATCCGGGCTGGAAACGATCGGCGGGAGGGTGGGCATGCCGGTGGCGACCACGGACGAAGACGCAACAAAGGATCTCCAAATTACATCCACTCAGACAGCATACGGCGCCGGTGCTTCTCCCAAATCGGCTCTGCTCTTAGAGAAAGCAGGAGACACGAGCCATCCGGATTTTGACCGAGCGAGAACGTCGGTTGGATGCATTGACACGTGGGCCACACGCTGCGACATGACCTTGACAACCAAGGCCCGCTGCGGAAAAAAACTACCGAGCTCTGGGAAGAGTTGATTTCGTGGGAGCTTAGTCACACCTTCCCTTGGATTCGAATAATTGCTGCCGCAGACGTAGGCTTTCGTCCTTCATGCTGGGTGCAACGCTGGCTGCCACCGCAAACCTCTTTTTAGCGAAGTTTTGGAGCCACAAGTAAGGATGTAGGTCCATATGCACATGGTATATGTTTGTAATCCCAGCTCATATACTGCATTAAGACAAATCATAGAAGGACCCACTGGTCAAGTCATTATCAAGTACATGCGCATACACTCTCTCCTCCCCCTCTCACACCTGCATGAAGCCCTTGCTTTTATTTTCTGTTTCACAATTATAATCATCCATATCTTTTGAACCATAATTTTGTTTCTGAAATAATTTAAATATTTGAGCTTCTGGTGTCAATACCTTTAGAAAAAGATGAATCTAGGATAAGTGTCAAACATGTTTTAATTTAAAATTTTCAATCCACTTATTCCACTCAATCTGTTTCAATCCACTTATTGAAACATGTTTTAATTTTGAACAACAACATGAGTGAAATAAGTTTTCTGAAACAAAACTATTTCAAAAGAAATATGTTAAACAAACCTATTTCAAAAGAAATATGTGAAACAAACATATTTCACATTCCATATGTTGATTTATTTTTTTGAAATATGTGGACAAGTCTAATCAATGTGCGGGCTGCTTAGAACAAAATGAATGAGTGAAATAAGTTAACTGAAACTAAAAAATTAATTTGTGACGATGAGTGGACAAATATTCAAAGTAAACCTATTTCAAAAGAAATATGTGAAACAAACCTATTTCACACATTTCAAATGTTGAAATTTTAAAATATTTGGACGAGTGAAATATGTGTGGGGATTGCTTAGAACAAAACAAAGTGAAATATGTTTCTGAGTGAAATAAGTTAATTGAAACTAACAACTTGTATTTTGTGACGTTTTTGGTCGAAAAGGGGGTTTGCCCCGGCCTCTGCATCAGAATGATGCATACGACCCTATTATTGATAATCAAAAGGTCCAACAAAAGTCTCAAGGTCTGAAACAAAAGTAAAAATGCACACAAAGAGCACGAAAGCAAAAATAGGACAGCCATAACCGGCAGGCAAAATAGAAGATAGGAAACTAAACACCTATCCTATTACATGGCCGCCATCCAAACTGGTTGAAGATAGCCCGTGCTACCGTCTCCCATCGGATAGATCCAGTAACCAAATCCTCCCTAGCCTCTGTCGGAGTGAGTAGCGACCACATACGGATGAATGTAGTGGCCCTGAAAACAACCTGCAAGAAATGAATATTTGTTGTTCTGTTAAAAACCAAGTCGTTTCTGCAGTTCCAAACTACCCATAATAAAGCACATACTCCTACACGAATATGCCTCGATGTTTCTACATCAATCCCATCTAGCCACGTCCCAAATAACGTGTTAATGGAATTCGGAGGAGTAATATTAAAAGTTATGTGGACCGACCTCCACAATTTTTTTGCCAAAGGGCAGTCAAGAAAGAGGTGTTTGATTGATTCATCACTATCACAAAAAATACATCTTTTAGATCCAGTCCAGTTGCGCTTCGGCAAATTGTCCTTAGTTAGGATGACTTGTTTGTGGACAAACCACATAAACACTTTGATTTTTAAAGGCACTTTGATTTTTCAAACATGTTTCGAACTAGGAATAACGCTAGTGTTGATAATATCCAAATACATGGATTTAACCAAAAACTCACCATTCTTAGCTAGTTTCCAGCGCAACTGATTGGGCTGTTGAGAAAGGTGGACATCCATCAATCTTATCACAAGATGGAGCCGAGCTTCCCAATGATTTCCCGCTAGCGTCCTCCTGAATTGAATATTAAGAGGATTGGACTGTAATACTGTTGCAACATAAGCGTCTCTTCGGTGAACAATATTATAGAGAGAAGGATATTGGATTGCAAGGGGCGTCTCCCCTAGCCATGTATCCTCCCAGAATCTTGTGGAAGTTCCATTTCCAACTACAAATTTTGTCCTGTTGAAAAGACTGATTTCACTCTCATCAGTCCCTTCCAAAAAGGTGAGTCAGTCGGTCTTACCGTCACCTGGGACAATGTTTTGGACTGAAGGTACTTATTACGAAGTATCTGGGCCCATGTGGCATCCGTCTCTACAGATAACTTATACAACCACTTGCTGAGAAGACATATGTTCTTCACCTCTAAATTTTCAATGCCTAGACCCCCTTGATCTTTCGGCCTACAAATGATATCCCACTTAGCGAGTCTGCATTTTCTTTTTACTTCATCACTCTGCCAGAAGAAGCGCGATCAATAGAAATCTAGCCTTTTCCGTACTCCAACTGGTACTTCGAAAAAGGACAAGAGAAACATAGGCATACTTGTGAGGACCGAATTAATCAGAATCAATCGTCCTTCGTATGACATAAGCTTGCCTTTCCAGCAGCTTAGTTTTTTTTCAAATCAATCTTCAATGCACTTCCAGTCCTTGTTCGAAAGCTTGTGATGGTGGATTGGTATACCCAAATACGTGAAGGGTAAAGACCCCAATTCGCACCCAAACAATTCCTTGTACGCTTGTTGTTCTTCTTTAGCTCTTCCAAAGCAGAACAATTCACTTTTATGGAAGTTAATCTTTAACCCCGATAATTGTTCGAACAAGCACAAAACCAACTTCATGTTCCTAGCTTTAGCCAAATCATGCCCCATAAAGATGATAGTATCATCAGCGTACTGTAGGATAGGCACTCCCCCGTCAACTAAATGAGAAACGAGGTCACCTACCTGGCCATCATCCTTAGCCCTTCCTATTAGGATGGTCAACATGTCAACGACTATGTTGAAGAGAATCGGTGACATCCGATCTCCTTGTCTCATACCCTTTTGTGTCTGGAAATAATGACCTATGTCATCATTTACCCTGATTCCAACACTCCCTTTTTGCGTGAAAGAATCTACCTGGTCTCTCCAGGCCTGATCGAATCCTTTCATATGCAAGGCCTGCTGAAGAAATGGCCATTTTACCTTGTCATACGCTTTCTCAAAATCCACTTTGAAAACCACCCCATCTAGTTTTTCGTGTGGATTTCATGGAGCATTTCATGAAGAACCACAACCCCTTCTAGGATGTTTCTGTCCGGCATGAAAGCGGTTTGAGACGGCTGCACCACAGAATGTGCAATCTGCATAAGCCTATTAGTCGCAACTTTGGTGAAAATCTTAAAGCTATCATTAAGAAGACAGATCGGCCTAAATTGCTCAATCCTCACGGCCTCTATTTTCTTAGGAAGCAAAGTAATTGTTCCGAAGTTCAAGTGAAACAGCTGTAACTGTCCCGAGAATAGATCCTGGAACATCGGGAGCAAATCCCCCTTAATGATGTGCCAGCACTTTTTATAAAACTCCACCGAAAAACCATCCGGTCCTGGAGCTTTATTATTTTTCATTTGTGAAATTGCTTCAAACACCTCTTTCTCCGAAAATGGGGCTGTTAAAATATCGTTCTCATCTGCTGCGAGTTGAGGAACATCCTCAACCCTCGACTCATCAAAGGATATGAAATTATCCTCGGTAGGCCCAAACAACTGCTTATAGTAATTGGTGATATATAACTTTAGGTTCTCCTGACCCAAAATCGTCCCCTCATCTTGCTCAAGCTGAAAGATTCTCTTCTTTTGATGCTTGCCATTCGCAATCATGTGGAAGAATTGTGTGTTATCATCCCCTTGGATGATTTTGTGAACTTTAGCTCGCAATGCCCACTTCAATTCCTCCTCACGAAGCAGTTCTTTCAGTCTTAATTCCGCCTCCACTTTAGTTTCCAGCTCTCTGGTATCTAAAATGGAGGACTCGGCTTTCAAGTCTAGGATTTGAATAAGTAAAAGGAGCCTTTCCTTCTCAGCCTTATATATCCCACTTAGGTGTTTGGACCAACCCCATAAGAACTGCCTTAAATGCCTAATCTTATTCTGCCATCTCTCAACATTCGTTCTCCCTCCTAAATCTTTAGCCCATTCTCTTGCTATTAGATCAAGGAACCCTTATCTTTCAAACCATGCTGATTCCAAAGAAAATGTATTCTTGTTCCCCAATGCGTTGCCTCTCCCGAGTCAACCAATACTGGGGTATGATCGGAGATCACGTGAGAGAGCGCATGGACCGTCACTAGGGGAAACTTCTGCTCCCATTCGACGCTGGCTAGGACCCAGTCCAGCTTCTCAAACGTTGGGATTGGTAATGTATTGGCCCATGTGAACTTTTTACCAAAAAGCTAAATCTCTCAAAGGTCTAAGCTTTCAATAATTGTATTAAACATGAACAACCATCTGTCGTCAAAGTTATCATTGTTTTTTCCTCCCTTCTACGGATAATGTTAAAATCTCCCCCAATCAGGTTTGGGAGCTGCTCGTTACCGCAAATACGGACTAAATCCGCCAAAAGTTTGGTTTGAGTTCAGGCTGCGCGGCACCACACAATGCCACCAAAGCCCAATTAAACCCATCGGCCTTCGACCGGACCCGAAATTTAATCGCAAAATATCCCATGACAACATTCCGAACTTCTAACGAATCGCATTTAACCCCAAGTAAAATCCCACCGGATCTTCCTCTTGGAGGTAGGCAAGGACAATCGAAATCAACCCCTCCCGAAAGAGTACTAAGAAACTGGGGTGTGAAATTGTCCCTTCCAGCTTCGGACAGGGCAATAAAATCCAACTTGTGTTCTATAGAAGCATCCGCTAGAAACCTTCTTTTAGCCAAGTCCTTAAGACCTCTGCTATTCCAAAAAATTCCTTTCATATTTCATCATGAAATTTTTAGTGGTCCGAATCCTAGCACTTCTACGCACGGCCGAAGCCGGGTAAATCCTTTAATTCCACTTGCGCTTAGGCTTGTTTTGGTCCTCTACCCGGTCCTCACGACCAAGCTTAGTGGACCTAGCCACCTGAGAATCTGCAAGAATGGAATCCCTTAGGGAAGTAGAATACTCATCCTCCTCAGACTCAGGAAGAGAGGGTGCCAGATCCGCACAAAAGCTATCAAGCACATTGACCCCCAAAGCATCTAAATCTGAATCGTTTATAGGTTTGACAACCGCTAGGTTTCTAATCATCTCTAAAGCGCGCTCCGCTTCAAGATCCAGGATATCATTAACAGAATTAGAAATTTCAATATCATTACTACCCAAAGATACTGCCAACTGATTTACATTATGAATAATCTCATCATTAGAAAAATGCAAGATAGAACTGGAAGTGTTGACTGACATACCAGTAGTGACCTCAATATCACGAAGCTTGGCCGCCCGCATGGCACACCGTAGCTGCATGTCATCAACATCTAGCCGATCCTGGAGGCGACAGCTCATCCGTCGTCCTTCAGATACAGGATCCGGAATCCCTCCAAAAGCGATGATGTCATCCTGCGTGGCCCCGTTCGGGGTAGGGCCTCCTGCCCGACCCCCAACAGGGCTCAACTGAGCTGAACCAGCCAGAGTGCTGCCCTACATCGTCGGTAGAACAGGCGAAGCTCCCCCAGCCATAACCGCCACAGAGCTCGGCGCACCCGGCGATCTCGGTCCAAGACCGTCGCCCGGGGCCTGAACAGGGCCCGCCCCCTAAAGGGACGCTAAGGGAAAGGAAGGGACGAAGGCCAACTGCCCACGCCCTCCTCCGGATCCGGCATCTCCTCCGGCGCGCAGAACGTCTGCCAAGGGAGAGGTAGGGGCGGAGGCCACTGATACGTCTCCAACGTATCTATAATTTATGAAGCATTCATGCTATATTACGATGTGTTTTGAATGATTATGGGCTTTCTTATACACTTTTATATTACTTTTGGGACTAACCTATTAACTGGAGGCCCAGCCCATATTGCTGTTTTATTGCCTGTTTCAGTATTTTGAAGAAAAGGAATATCAAACGGAGTCCAAACGGAATGAAACCTTCGGCAACGTGATTTTTTGGAAGATTATCATCCTGGAGACATGGAGTTCAAGTCAGAAGATACTCGAGGAGCCCAGGAGATAGGGGGTGCCCCCCCCTACAGGGCGCGCCCCCTGTCTCGTGGACCCCTCGAGCACCCCCCCAACCGACTTCTTTCGCCTATATAACCCTACGTACCCTAAAACCATCGAATATCAAGATAGATCGTGAGTTCCATCGCCGCAAGCCTTTGTAGCCACCAAAAACCTCTCGGGAGCCCGTTCCGGCACCCTGCCGGAGGGGGAACCCATCACCGGTGGCCATCTTCATCATCCCGGCGCTCTCCATGACAAGGAGGGAGTAGTTCACCCTCGGGCTGAGGGTATGTACCAGTAGCTATGTGTTTGATCTCTCTCTCTCTCTCATGTTCTCTCTATGGCACGATCTTGATGTATCGCGAGCTTTGCTATTATAGTTGGACCTTATGATGTTTCTCCCCCTCTACTCTCTTGTGATGAATAGAGTTTCCCTCTTGAAGTTATCTTATTGGATTGAGTCTTTATGATGAGAACACTTGATGTATGTCTTGCCGTGTTTATCTGTGGTGACAATGGGATATCACGTGCCTCTTGATGTAAGTTTTGGTGACCAACTTGCGGGTTCCGCCCATGAACCTATGCATAGGGGTTGGCACACGTTTTCTTGACTCTCCGGTAGAAACTTTGGGGCACTCTTTGAAGTACTTTGTGTTGGTTGGATGAATTTGAGATTGTGTGACGCATATCATATAATCATGCCCACGGATGCTTGAGGTGACAATGGAGTATCAAGGTGACATTAGGGTTTTTGTTGATTTGTGTCTTAAGGTGTTATTCTAGTACGAACTCTTTAATAGATCGATCCGAAAGAATAACTTTGAGGTGGTTTCGTACCCTACCATAATCTCTACATTTGTTCTCCGCTATTAGTGGCTTTGGAGTGACTCTTTGTTGCATGTTGAGGGCTTGTTATATGATCTATCAATGTTATTATTGTTGAGAGAACTTGCACTAGTGAAAGTATGAACCCTAGGCCTTGTTTCCTATCATTGCAATACCGTTTACGCTCACTTTTATCATTAGTTACCTTGCTGTTTTTATTATTTCAGATTACAAAAACCTATATCTACTATCTATTTTGCACTTGTATCGCCATCTCTTCGCCGAACTAGTGCCCCTATACAATTTACCATTGTATTGGGTGTGTTGGGGTCACAAGAGACTCTTTCTTATTTGGTTGCAGGGTTGTTTGAGAGAGACCATCTTCATCCTACACCTCCTACGGATTGATAAGCCTTAGGTCATCCACTTGAGGGAAATTTGCTACTGTCCTACAAACCTGTGCACTTGCAGGCCCAACAACGTCTACAAGAAGAAGGTTGTGTAGTAGACATCAGCCACCTGCCCATGCCCCCCTTGAGGGAGTCCTGGATTAGGGGGTATCCGGACAGCCAGACTATATACTTTGGCCGGACTATTGGAGCGTGAAGGTACAAGACTCAAGACTTCGTCCCGTGTCCGGATGGGACTCTCCTTTGCGTGGAAGACAAGCCTGGCGATCCGGATATTATATTTCCTTCCTTGTAACCGACTCCATGTAAACCCTAGCCCTCTCCGGTGTCTATATAAACCGGAGAGTTTGGTCCTTAGAAGGACGATCACAATCATAATCATCATAGGCTAGCTTCTAGGGTTTAGCCTCTACGATCTCGTGGTAGATCAACTCTTGTACTACTCATATCATCAATATCAATCAAGTAGGAAGTAGGGTTTTACCTCCATTGAGAGGGCCCAAACCTGGGTAAACATTGTGTCCCTTGTCTCCTGTTACCATTAGCCTAAGATGCACAGATCGGGACCCCCTACCCGAGATCCGCCGGTTTTGACACCGACATTGGTGCTTTCATTGAGAGTTCCTCTGTGTCGTCGCTGCAAGGTTTGATGGCTCCTCTAATCATCAACAACAACACGGTCCAGGGTGAGACTTTTCTTCCCGGACAGATCTTCGTGTTCGGCAGCTTCGCACTGCGGGCTAATTCGCTTGGCCATCTGGAGTAGATCAACAGCTATGCCCCTGGCCACCAGGTCAGTGGAAACCTGAACTACACGGCCAATATCCACGGAGACTTGATCTTCAACGGGTTCGGGCCTGCGCCAGGAGCGCCGGACAATCACGATGAGCACGGCTTAGACCTGCTGTCGGACAATGCTCGGGATATCGCCCCTGCAGGAGCCCCAGACCTAAATTTGGAGCAGATTGCGTTGCCCGAGGACGGGTGGATGGACCCCGCCCCACAGGCTGCACACCCGTTGGCGGTAGAGCTGAACACAGGCCTCACCCTCAAAGTAGCCTGTGATACCGGACCCCCGAACTCGTATCCGGCGGTAGGTTCCACTCTGTGTGCTCCCGAGCCCGCCGAACCTGGTTGGGCTCCGGTAATGGAGTTCACCGCAACGGATATCTTCCAACACTCGCCCTTTGGCGACGTGCTGAACTCGTTAAAGTCCCTCTCTTTGTCAGGAGACTCTTGGTTGAACTATGTCCGGCTCGAGTGGGAAGCAGGCGACGAAGGAATTCGTTGCCCACCCACCATCCACTTCATAGCCACTGTCGACGATGTATCAGACATGCTTGACTTCGACCCTGATGATACCGACGGTATGGATGTCGGCGCAGGAGACGATTCAGAATCAACGGGGCGCTGGACTGCCACCTCGTCATATGATATATACATGGTGGATACGCCTAAGGAGGATGACGGTGACAATCCGGAAGATAAAACCCCCGGGCAAAAGCCAAAATGACGGTGCAGGCGCCGCTCCAAGTCCAGCAACACTAAAAATAGCGATAAAAGCGCCAAAAAGATCGACACCACAGTCAACTCTGAAGGCAACAACGACCATATGGACCCAGCAATGGAGCAGGATGAGCCAGGTCACGCCGAACACAGCTCGGAGCAGACGCCCGATCACAATGATCCCGAGGGACGAATACATCAAACCGCCGCGGGACAAGAACATAGTCCGGATGACGATGCATTCATCATCCCGGAAACATGCTTGGAATGAGATAACCTCCACAGAAGGCTTATGGCCACTGCGAGAAGTCTAAATAAGTAGAAGCAATGGCTAAAGGCCACACAGGAAACGCTCAATCACAGATGGAATAAAGTGCTAGACACTAAAGAAAAGTACGGCGACGATCGCCATACAAAGAGCTATCCAAAACGCAAGCTGCTACCAGAATTCGACGACGAGGCCGTTCTACCAAAGAACAACACGGCCAGGAGGCCGGACAAACCACTTCATAACCGCAACAAAGCAGCTACCGACGTCGCACACGATTTACGCGAGCTCCTGGATAAGAAAGCCGACGCGGCTAGGTCCATCTATGGATCTAAAGGACACACCTCGGCGCAGGACTATGGTCACCAAAACGATCATACCGATCGGATACCAGGCCGGAATCAGCACCGGACACAACAATAGCTGACGGCACGCCACATCACGTCCAGATACAGAGGGGCTGCTCACCCCCTGTGCTTCACCGAAGAAGTACTGGACCATGAATTTCCACAGGGTTTTAAACATGTGAACATAGAGGCATACGACGGAACGACAGACCCAGGGGTCTGGATCAAGGATTTTATCCTACATATACACATGGCTCGTGGGGACGACCTCCACGCCATCAAATACCTTCCCCTCAAGTTGAAGGGGCCAGCTCGACACTGGTTGAAAAGCCTCCCCGAAAATTCAATTGGAAGTTGGGAGGAACTCGAGGACGCTTTCAGGGCCAATTTTCAAGGGACTTATGTCCGGCCTCCGGATGCAGACGATTTAAGTCACATAATCAACAGCCCGGAGAGTCCGCCCGCAAGCTTTGGAACAAATTCCTCACTAAGAAGAACCAAATTGTTGATTGTCCGGACGCCGAAGCCTTAGCGGCCTTCAAACACAGCATCCGGGACGAGTGGCTTGCCAGACACCTCGGCCAAGAAAAGCCAAGGACAATAGCAGCCTTAACAAGCCTTATGACCCGCTTTTGCGTGGGTGAAGATAGCTGGTTGGCCCGTAAAGGCACCAGCGACCCAAGTACATCCGAAATAAGGGATGGCAACGGGAAACCACGACGCAATAAAAACAAACTTCAAAACAAGGAAGAGAGCCCGGACAGCACAACGGTTAACGCCGGATTTAGGGGCTCTCGACCCGGTCAACAAAAGAAGCCATTTAAAGGCAGCAAAGAGGGACCATCCGGCCTGAACAAAGTCCTGGACAGACTGTGCCAAATTCATGGCACCCCCGACAAACCTGCGAACCACACTCACAGAGAGTGCTGGGTCTTCAAGCAGGCCGGCAAATGAAATGCCTAAAAACAAAGGAAGGGAAACACCAAGCGAAGACGAGGATGAGCCTCGCCAGCCGAACACTGGGGGCAGAAAAAATCCCCACCACAGGTAAAAATTGTTAGAATAAATCCGAGGCCACCGTCGATCATCCGAGGATCAAGCAATCACACGAGGCATGACACCGAGATTTGTTAACGAGGTTCACCGATATGGCTACATCCCCGGGGCTTGACTACGGGCACTCCTCCCCGTGACACCGCCAATACCGCACTCGGTCATACGGACACGGCACATGCCACCGGCTTCCCCTGCGTTCCGGTGCTATTATGTTGGCATAGGTTACATCGTGTGTCTACCCCCGCTATATAAGAGAGGCCTAGGATACAAGTGTCCTACTTGGACACGCCTTCATATCCTATCTAAACACAATACAACTACAAGTCCAACTGTAACCCACCTCATACACTATATTCGACACAACTCCAACAAACTCCACCTTGGTGAATATACTCCACCACCTTGAATTTGTCCATACGTCAAACTTTCATGTACATTGGACTTGAGCTTATCCCATGAGTACCGCTGCTACTCCAAAGACTCCATGTGACTCCACCTGCAACTTGTAGTCCCTTCTTTTCTTGACCAGAGTCAACATTCGAGCAAAATTAAGTTCCTTGTTACTGTAGTTTGTGCTCCCAACTTCCAGAGTATCGGTCCAATGCAATCACACACTGATCACTAACCTGCGTGAAAAATGAACAACTCACATATTGGGTGTCACACATAAGAGTTACCTGAACTCAACGTCACCGCTCCTTTCTTTACCTCCTGTCTGAAACTTGAAGAAATTTCACCATTGCTTGTAGTCACCCAGAGTCAAATTCGCAGTTGTCTCATCACATGTATGACCGCCAGAGCCCTGGCCCGTCTCCATGCCCCGGTGCATACCGCACGCCTCGCTGCTATTACCGCGTCGAGCCTCCGCTGTCCCGGTCAAGTCCCAAGGGTCGCGAAACCACACCACTCAACCCCCACTGCAGAGTACCACCGATCATCACCGACCGATGACGAGTTTCACGCTTCCATCAGACCACTGGGCTCCAGTCCGAATTACGTGCCCCTCACTTTTCCCCGCTGAAATAGGCTTCGACTCTCTGACGTCTTACGCCGTAGCCCCTCAATCAGCACCGAGTGAAGTCTTCCAGACTCCAGCTCCACCTTCAACATGACTCCATGGTAGATGATCAGTCCACCCCTGCGCCTCATCGACTTCAAGCTCCGTGTATACACCACCTTGAATCAATCCCGCGTCATAGTCTTGTCGAAGCCACACAAGCCCTCGAGCCTGCGCCACGTGTTTACACGCCCAAAAGTCGGTCACCATCAGCATCACGCTCCTATGTCGCTGTCACTGATCCCACCACCGTCTTCTGTTCCAACCAACTCACGTCGATCCGTCAGACTACCTAGTCCGACCCAGCCGAACTCGTTCGACTGTATGACACACTCGAGGGTCCCAAATCGTCTTCCGCGAATTTTCATCCATCACATGATAATTCCATCTTAACTGAATTGACTTCCTGCAATGCCTTCAAGCATCCCTGTTGCGCCAACAAATCTTTCACCTTTGTCTGCCATAACCCAAGGTTTTCAGTTCCATGAACTTCTCCACCTCAAACCTGAAACCGTTGATGTCCTGGTTCTTCCTACAGCTGACCCTGTGAAAAAACTATCTGAGCTTTCCAACGCAATGCCCAAGTACACGAGCAGAACCTCTGCGTACTACTAGCAGTCACCAAAATTATTTGGCCTTCACGTGATGTGCTCCCGTGCTCAACTCATGATGCTAGCACTGCCTTTTGTGTCAATTCCTTACGCACATAGTGCTCCCCATGGATACGCCGCTTGATGGATTTTTCTTTTTGCTCAAATCGATCTGTTGCCTTGCGTCGTATACGAGGACTCGGTCCTCTTTTTTTTCAAACAAACCTCCACGATGTGTTGCATGCTCCAGCTACGTGACTTTAGCTACACGCCAGCTTGTGGGCCGCTGCCTCCTGCGCGATCGGCCACTTGCAGGGCCACGCGCCCCGTGTGGGCTGCCACCTCAGACGCGCGTCGGATTCTGCTACCTCGTCTACATGTTTCGTCGATCACCACAGTCCCGTTGAGACCGACTCGATCTGACACCATAACTCGATCCGACCTCACTGAGAATTTCGCCCGGAAGACACGCCGGCCCTATGTACGCTCGCCCGATCGATCCACATAATCAATTGCCGCACGTCTCGCACTTCCGCTATCATGCGCACACAGAATTCCACTGATCGCTTCCTCAATCTTGCCGAGAACCACACCGCAACCGGCTGCATCTCGAACTCGATACTTCCTCTGGATCAACTTCCACAGCCTCCTCGTAACCTTGCTCATGATACCACTTGTTAGAATAAATCCGAGGCCACCATCGATCATCCGAGGATCAAGCAATCACACGAGGCACGACACCGAGATTTGTTAACGAGGTTCACCGATATGGCTACATCCCCGGGGCTTGACTACGGGCACTCCTCCCCGTGACACCGTCACAATACCGCACCCGGTCGCCCTGGACACCGGCACATGCCGCCGGCTTCCCCTGCGTTCCGGTGCTATTATGTTGGCATAGGTTACATCATGTGTCTACCCCCGCTATATAAGAGAGGCCTAGGATACAAGTGTCCTACTTGGACACGCCTTCATATCCTATCTAAACACAATACAACTACAAGTCCAACTGTAACCCACCTCGTACACTATATTCGACACAACTCCAACAAAAATAGTAAACATGATCCATGCGACCCACACATCCATGAGAAGGCACGAATGCACGCTCAGAGACGCATACGCTATAGAGCCTGTCGTACCCAAACTTAACCACTGGTCGGCTTGTCCGATCACTTTCGATCACACGGACTGCCTGACTAGTATTCGGCGTGGAGGATCAGATGCCTTGGTGCTCAACCCAATAATCGACGGATACCGACTTACTCACGTCCTCATGGACGGCGGTAGTAGTCTTATTCTAATATACCAGGACACTGTCCGCGGGGTGGGGATAGACCCATCCAGAATCAGCCAAAGCAACACCACCTTTGAAGGGGTGATACCAGGCGTTGAAGCCCACGACAGGGGTTCCATCATACTGGAGGTAACATTCGGTTCCCCCGGCAACTCCAGAAGCGAAGAACTACTCTTCACCATCGCCCCCCTCCAAAGCGGCTATCACGCATTGCTCGGGAGAACGGCATTCGCCCGCTTCAACGCAGTACCGCATTACGCCTACCTCACACTCCAGATGCCCGGTCCATGCGGTGTCATCACTGTTAACGGAAACACAGAGCGCTCCTCACGCGTGGAGGAATACGCGACGGCTCTAGCAGTCGGACTTTAAGCGGCCTCTAATACCAGAAAGCATGACTGGTCGTTAAGACCACGGACAAGGTTAGATGAGTCCGGCAGCCCGGATAAACCTGGGATAGGGCGCCATGTACGTAATCCCAGAGAGGACACGAGGGGCTATAGATACTTAATACAGCCCCACTGTTGGCTTGACCTTATTAACAGGCCAATGTCCTACACTTTTCCTGTCCATCGCACGCTTACATTATACTCTTCTACATGAGTTTTTCTTTTTTTACAGACACAATTCGTGCGATACCCTTCCAGGAAACGGCACAACGGAGACAAAGGCGCAGACGTGTAGCAGGGCCCCGCTCAAAGGTTTCTCTTTAGATTAAGCCCCTGTGTAAACCTTTTTATTGTCTCTTGTTACTTACACATCCCATGGGTACTATACCCACAGAGGGTACTGCAGTTATTGGCATTTTGCCACGACAGACTAATGCACGTACCTGGACATACAGGGTACATAATGAAAGGGCATTCTTCAGCCCTTTTTATCTTATAAAGTCCGAATACCTTCGGGAGTGTTCGGTGTCACGAGTTTGGCCTTATATGCATCAGCTCTAAATCATGTCTTTGGTCAAATGTTGGGTTTTCCCGGCTCCTAGGTTTGCCGCCTTACATTCCGTTCTTATCGGCTAAGGCGGCCAAAGGAGAACTACTGCGATTGTGCCCTGGTTATTCCGGATGAGCACCTCGGTAGAGAAAGCGGCGATCATCATGATACTGAGAGACTGTTCAACCACTCGAAGACTTATCGGAATCTTTAGGATTCCGCCGCATTAACGAAGACCGTTTTCCGGTCATGTACACACGCGCCCAATTCGGATGCACGCGAAGGTACCAAGGGCTATATAGTATCCCCACCGTCAAACTCCTATGGCTAAGTGAAAGTGTTACTGTTGTATAGTCCGGTTGCCTAGTTCGACATGCGATCGCCTCCTTAATGGACCAAGACGTTGGATCAAGTGTGATTACGCAAATTTTTCGCGAACACCCCCGCATTGTATGCGTGGGGGCTGAAGCCAACGACTGCTAACTTTCATATTACACATATACTTAAAAACAGCCGCACAAGAGGCACAATAATACTTTCGGGCAAAAAGTATAAAAATAGCCTCATAATCAAAATAACATTGTTTTTACAAAGACACGATTGGTCACCCGAATATGACATTCTTCGAGCACTGCGCCTCTATTAAGCGAGCACCCTCTGTTACCTGCTCCAAGTAGGGCTCGGCCGGATCCTAGCCTCCCGCCGGACTCTGGGTCGCAATGATGGTGGCCTCCATATCTGTCCATTATGCTTTAACGCGGGCAAGCGCCATCCGTGCACCCTCTATACACGCCGACCTCCTCATGGCATCGATCTGTGATACGGTACCAAGGAGCTATCACACTAAACCAAAATAACTGTCCGGCTTAGGCCCTTTCGGCCATAGATGGTCTACGACAGACCGCATTGCAAGACCGGACAGCCTATGAAGCTCAGCCACAACAGCCATCTTCTCACTCAATGGCAATGGGCGCGCGGGAGCATGGAACTGCAACCAGAACAGCTTCTCCACTTCCTTATCATCTTGATCCTTGAAAAGCTTGGCCGCATCAGCCGTACTCTTCGTCAAGTCCGCGTACGCGGGACTCTAGAGTCGATCCAGGGGAGCATACTTCGGATCCAAAAACTTCATCCGCAATAAGTAGGGGTTTCCAGCCGCGATCTCTCCGGCCAGGCAAAGCTCCTCCCGCGCATCCCTGCTCTCAGACTGCGCCTCCTTGGCCGCATCAAGTGCCTTCTTCAGGTCAGCCAAGTTCACCTGATTCTCCTTCTCAAGGAGTTCACACCGGTTGGCGGCATTTTTTAGCTCCACGGCCATCTCAGCTATTTTGTCTTCGCTTCGGCGATGAGCAGCATGTTCGGCTCTCAACTCTTCGGCTGCCTTTAGGGCAGCCGCATTGCTAGCCCGAGCTTGTTCCCTGGCCTGGGCAAGTTCCACCCTCGGGGCTTCCACGGCAGCAGCACCGTCTGCAGTCCAAGCATATCGCATTAATATTATGCTCCTCTCACTTTTCCTATACAACATAATAAGGAAAGCGGAGCACACACCTTGTGACTCGTTAAGCTGCTCGTTCACCAGCGTGATATCGGCATCAATAGCTCCAATCTGCCTACTTACTTCGGCAACTTCAACAGACTAGTCGGCTGCCGGATCCTTAGACACCTGCGCATATATACAACACAGTCATTACTTACACAATATGATCCTCCCTTTGCCGCCTAGGGCGGGCAACCAGAGTCTCAGGGGCTACTATCCATATGGAGCACACCTAGCGCGTGCGTCACAACCAAAAATTACGTATTTTTTATTACATACCTCAAAGCCTCTGAGCAGGCTCGTAAAGGCTTCATTCAACCAGCTTGTGGCGAAGGAAATCTTCCCGAGCACCATGCTCATTAATGAACGGTGCTCCTCCGAGAGAGCAGCTCGCTCGTAAGGCTGTCGGTGTGTCCGCCAGACACGAGCTGTGCGGACCCTTCTCATCGCCTCGTGGGAGCCGAGGCGCTCCGGGCTCAGGGCGGCCAAAGGTTTAGCTTCTGGCTTCGGCGGATCCGGACTCCTCCGTGACGACACCTCGGGGTCGCCGGCCTCATGAGGCGGAGAGGTTTGTGGGGTCTCACTCTCCATCATCTCCGGAGGAAGATCCCCTGAAGACGAACTCTGTCGAGAAGAGCTGCTAGCCGGACTGCAAAGAATGGATCCTGGTTATTGTTCTCGGATAAAAGCAATACATTTGAATTTTAACTTACAGCTCAGTTGAGGGCTGGCCCGTTGGCGGGCATGACACGGTGAGGACGCCCTTCGGGCAGGGCCCTTGGTGATGCTTTCTTCCCCTGTTTGGGCACCTCCGTCTCCAAGTCTTCAGAGGCAGCCCTCTTCTTCCCGCGCGGGGAGGAGGCCTTGGATTCCCCTCCCCGACTATCCTCCTTTGGGGAGGTAGCAATTTCCCCGGTTTGGATGCGTAGTGTGTGAAGTTCGGCTTCTCTGTTTTTCCCTTCGTCTTTCCCTGAGGGCATTTTGCTGAGCACCCGGCCAAGCATCTTGGCTATGGTAGGACTAGGCGAGCCTTCGGGAAGTGGCGCCGGACACCTGATTCTCTCCGCCTTGCTGAGCCATTCATGGCCACGGAGGATTTTCAGAATAATGATTATGACAAATATAAACGAAGTGTTTGGTTTCGGGGTTACTTGGGTATCTGGGCGATTGCAGCTTAGGCCCGCATCCTCGATGGTGTCCGGACACTTTACTTGTGGTCCGAAGAATAATTTACACATCCCTTCGAGCGTCAGGCCGAAGAAGTGCAAAATAGTCCGCGGACCCTCTGGATTGAACTCCCACATCCGGAGCGGCAACATCCGTCGGATTAGCATTACTTGAATTATGCTGACAAGGCTAATGTCTCTCTCAAGAAGCTCCCGGATACGGCTCTGCAGTGTTGGTACATCTCTAGCAGACCCCCAATCCCGTCCTACATTGGTCCATGACGCCAGTTGTGGCGGAGGGCCCGAACGGAAGTCGGGGGCAGCCACCCACTTTGTGCCTCTGGGAGCCGTGACGTAAAACCACCTCCGCTGCCATAAATCGGATACCTCTGGGAAAGAACCCTCTGGCCATGGGGCATCGGTGTTCCTGCTTATTATGGCACCTCCGCACTCCGCATGTCACCCCTCGATCATCTTCGGCTTCACATTGAAGGTCTTGAGCCATAAGCCGAAGTGTGGAGTGACATGGAGAAAAGCCTCGCACACAATGATGAACGACAAGATATGGAGGATAGCGTCCGGAGCTAGATAGTGAAAATCCAACCCGTAATAGAACATGAGCCCCCTCACAAAGGGATCAAGGGTGAGGCCCAAGCCGCGGAGAAGTGAGAAACAAATATGACGCTCTCATTAGGCTCGAGAGTAGGGATGACCTGCCCTGGAGGAGGAAGCCTGTGCTGGATATCGGCAGTCAGATATCCGACCTCCCTAAGCCTCGTAATGTCCTCCTCTTTGATCGAGGAGGCCACCCACCAGCCTTGAGGGTTGGATCCGGACATATTGGAGGATCTGGGGTGTTTGAGTTTGGGTCTCGGGTGTTAGAACTCGAGATGCGAAAGGGCGCAAGGGTGGTGAAAAAGAGGTATAGGCCTCGGCCCCTTTATAAAGGGGGTGAATATCAAGAGGCCTAAGCATGACCACTTGAGACTTATCTAAAAACATGGAGTCACACCAACAGTTGCCGTGGGGTTGCGCACGCCTGTATTGATGGAAGATCCTGCAGTAAGGGGAACACGATCTCTGCTATGACAAGACGTGCCAAGGAAACCGCCTCGCAATATGCGCTATGGCTGGTTGTGGGAAAACGGTTCAAATAATGACCCGACCGTAGTGTCATGTCACTTTGTCCAAAGTTGTCAGCTATATTTGTGAAATATCATTCTCTCTATGGCGGTGTATGAAGATCCTCTTGCAGATCCGGACACGGTCCAAGTGTTTGATAATTATTTTGGAGTATCCGGAGATGGAACTCGCCTTGCAATGCCAAAGACAAAACTGCGCGCCGGACTCATCGTCATTGAAGCCTGGTTCAGGGGCTACTGAGGGAGTCCAGGATTAGGGGGTATACGGACAGCCGGACTATATACTTTGGCCGGACTACTGGAGCGTGAAGGTACAAGACTCAAGACTTCGTCCCGTGTCCGAATGGGACTCTCCTTTGCATGGAAGACAAGCCTGGCGATCCGGATATTATATTTCCTTCCTTGTAACCGACTCCATGTAAACCCTAGCCCTCTCCAGTGTCTATATAAACCGGAGAGTTTGGTCCTTAGAAGGACGATCACAATCATAATCATCATAGGCTAGCTTCTAGAGTTTAGCCTCTACGATCTCGTGGTAGATCAACTCTTATACTACTCATATCATCAATATCAACAAGCAGGAAGTAGGGTTTTACCTCCATTGAGAGGGCCCAAACCTGGGTAAACATTGTGTCCCTTGTATCCTGTTACCATTAGCCTAAGACGCACAGATCGGGACCCCCTACCCGAGATCCGCCGGTTTTGACACCGACACCCCTCCTGATTCGGCACCTCCACCAGCGTGAAACACGTCCGCATCAACGCCCGGCATCGCCGGACTCCTCTTCCGCAGAGAAGCACCACCCAGATCAATAGCAGCGGGGATACGAAGGGCCTCCTGCCCATGATCCTCCCCACCATCGTAACGAAGCTCGGCAGCCGGACGAAGATCCCTCCCCGGAGACACCATCATCCCAGAGTCCGTCCCCGGTGTCGGATTTCGGGATCCGGCAGCCCCTTGAGGTTCGAACACTGGGGTGCGCATGAAGATCTTTCCCCTACCAGCTCACGTCTCGATGCTCGCAAGGAATCTAATCTAAAAAGAAGAACACACAAGGAACACGAGGTTTATACTGGTTCAGGCCACCATTGTGGTGTAATACCCTACTCCAGTGTGTGGTGTGGTGGATTGCCTCAGGGGCTGATGATGAACAATACAAAGGGAGAACAGCCTCGCGAGGGCTGTTCTTGAGCTGGTGCGATGAACTGCTTGGGTGAGTTCAGTCGCTTCTCTCTAGTCTATGCGTGATCTGGATTCTCGATGCCTCTACTCTGTGGTGGCTAGTCCTATTTATAGAGGGAGGCCCTGGGCCTCTTCCCAAATAATGAGCGGGAAAGGCGCCAACAATTGACTATTTTGAAGGGGAACATCTAGTACACTTATACTGACTAAAGTTGGTCTTCGGCTGCCAAAGGCTCTGACGATGACACCGTCCTGGGCTCCACGATGACCTTCATCCTGCCGTTCTGCGGGTCTTACTCTTGTTGCACCAAAATGGTAACCTTTTCCTGATGCCTTGGCATGTGCTTGCCCCCTTTGCACCGAAGGGGAAACAAGGACACTGCACAGGCCGGCGCCCGCCTGGTCTCGATCGTCATGGCTTGCGTCACGGGTTCCTCGCGAGGTACCCTGCCTTGATCTCTCCTCCTCGCGAGCCTGCCTGATGAGGCCGCTCCTGAGGAAGCTTCCTATTGTCCGCCCCGTGAAGCTTGGCCCCTCGCGAGGGTCTTGAGCTTGAGCTCATGAAGCTGGGCCGCACTGGGCCCCCACTTGAGCCACGCCGCAGGCTGCAGGCAGGCAAGTTTGGGGACCCCTGTTCCCAGAACGCCGACATTAGCCCACGGGCCCAAGGCACGCCTGGACTTGGCTTAGCAGAGAAGCGAAGGGGCAAGTGCAAAGCGCCGCGGGCCCCAATAGCCTGCGGCCTTGGGCGCTACATGGCGATTGATTGGACATGTGCGTCTCCGCTTTCCCACGGCGCCTTGGCAACTGCCCGTCTGACAAAAGAGGTGCCCGGTCCAGACTTACTTGCATTGTTCTCGTTCGCCTTGCTCCAGATCCTCTTTCTCGCTCTTCTCCTTCCTGCTCCCGAAATCCTCCAGATCTGTCTCAATCCTTCCTATCCGGCAAGCCATGGCGCCTCGCAAGACCAAGACCGAGGCCTGGTACTCGCCGGCTCTGGACCCCCAGAACTTGTCGGAATAGAATCTTGCCCTCACGTGCCTGATGGTGGCGCAGGGCAACGAGGGGGCAACCGTGCTCAAGGTCGGCTCCGACCAGCTTGAAGGCAAGGGGAGCACCTTCTACCCGCTCTTTGTGAGCGCCATCATCGCCGGTCTGGTGCCTCCTTTTTCTGAGTTCTTCTTTGCTGTTCTTTGCCAGTACAACTTGCAAGCTCTGCACCTCCACCCCAACTTTGTTCTTCTCCTGGCTATTTTCGCCTACTATTGTGAGGATCACATTGGGGTAAAGCCCTCAGTGGCCTTGCCGCGTCATTACTTTTACCTCCGGGTTTCTCATGCCCATATCTCCGCATGCGCGAGCTTCATCGCATACTCCAACTCCAATGCCATCTCGAAGCCTGGGAAGAGACCGAAGGAATCCGGAGCAAGTGGGTCATGGTGGATGTCCGGCACATCCACCCCCGACTGGTACTGCCTACTGGGCAGCCCAAGGCCGCTGATGCGTGGTCTCGCGCGGAGCTTGTCGACCCCCGCGCGAGGGTGGTGCTGAAGAGGATGAACGCGGACCTGAGGCCAGGCAACTTGGGGGCGGCAACGCTGACTAGGGCCACGCTCCTG
This sequence comes from Aegilops speltoides, assembly GCA_021437245.1. Lineage (NCBI taxonomy): Eukaryota > Viridiplantae > Streptophyta > Magnoliopsida > Poales > Poaceae > Aegilops > Aegilops speltoides. The sequence goes on along the minus strand of CM038147.1, from coordinate 470,143,942 downwards.
AGGGAGTTCCTAGAGCACCGGGTGGCTCCACTCCGGGAGCACTCACTCCCATTGTGGAGGCTTGGGGAAGCGGACGCCGCCCTTCGCCTGAGCTCCGAGGCCCTGGCCGACGAAGATCTGGTTGCGGCTCTCCATTCCTTGGTTGGGGGAGACGTGGCGAGGCCGGAGGGCGCTCCCGTCCCCCTGTTCCTTCGTGACGACTGGGAGCAGGTGGTGAACACCATGCCCACCTTCAACGGTGAGGGGCTGGTGCCCGCAGAAGCTCCCGGGGATCTGGCGGCTTTGGCGATGGTGAACGTGTCCTCCAACGACTCCAGCGGGAGTGAGGAGGAAGAAGAGGAGGAGGAAGAAGAGTCTGACTCTAAGGCGACTGGCGAGGAGTGGGAGGAGTCCTTCCCACGGTGCAGGTCCCGCGCCCTCCGTTCCATGCCGGACGACGGCGAGGCTGGCGCCAGGCGAGGAGGGAAGGATTCTCCCTTGGTCCCGAGGAAGGGCAGGTCGGGGCTGGTCCTCCCAGGGTCTGCTCTGGTTCCGGGGCGGTTTGAGGCCAGCTCGGCCCTCCCGACGGGCCTTCTGCCTCTGGGCCTCCCAAAGCCGATCCCAGCTGTAGGCCCTCGGGCTTCAAGTTTGGCCGGAGGCTGCTTGAGTCCGTGAACGACGACCAGTAAGTGCTCGATCCATGCTTTGCTTTGTTTCTGCCGCCGAGGCTTGACATCTGCATTCTCTTGGCCAGGCCGGCACCTGCAGCAAAAAGGTTGAAAGGGGCTTCTGCGGCCCCGCTCGAGGCGAGGTCGTCTGCCGGGGCAGCGCCTTCATCTACGAGGAAAGGAGGCATCGAGGTTTGTGCCTTCCCTACCCGGTCGTCCTCGCGATCCCAGCAGGGGCACTCTGGCGAGGAGTCAGCCCCCGTGGCCCCGCTGACTCTGGAGGTGCCTGTGCTTGGTGCTGCTGCTGAGGTGTCCAAGGCCCAGGGGGCTCCTTCCTCCCAGGGCTGCCAACGAACTGAGCCGGCTGCAGGAGGATCTTCGGAGCGCAGACCCCCGCCTAGTAGTCGGGCACCTGGAGCTAGCTTTTGGCTGGGCCCGTTCTACTGCCTCCGTCCGAGCGGCGCTGAGCCAGGCCGTGTCGGCCTCCAACGGGGAGAAGCAGGCCGCCTGCCAGGCCAAGGCCGCTCGCGACGCTGCCCTTGGTGACGTTGCGGATGCCCAGGGCTGCTGCAAGGCGCTGGAGGTCGAGCCGCAAGGCCTGCATGACAAGCTCGCGAAGCAGGTCCGCATCCGCCAGGAGAAGGAGAAGGAGATGAAGGCTCGGGAGGCTGCCATCAGGGACCGGGACGCCGAGCTTGATGACCGCCACGGCCGGTCAGAGACGCTGGAGCAGGCGCTGAAGGCGGAGAGGACCAAGCTAGACAGCAAGGCGAAGGTCCTGGCCGAGGATCGAGTGGCCTTCACGAAGCTGGAGGAGAAAGCTCGCGTCGCGCTAAAGATGCTTTATGAGGGCGGCTTAGAGAAGCCGTTGGCTGGTGCAGAGGACGGCTCTGCCGAGCTGCTTCCCTTCCTGGTCCGCGCGCTTGAAGACGTCGCGGATGGCCTTGCTCCCACGGCCAGGGCCGAGGTACGTGCCCTGTCTTCTGGAGCACTGACGCGTGTCCTCAGCCGCGTCTACCTTCGCGACCCCAACGTCGACCTCGACAGCCTGCTGGAGCCCGTGAGCGGCGACTTTGCCGCTGCTGCTGCTGAGGCCGTGAAAGCCCGAGCCGAGGCTTTGCTGGGGAGGTTCCGCGCCTTCAGCACCTTGCCCAGGCGCGACGCCGCCATCTCCGCGGCCTCAGGAAGCGGAGCCGCCCAGTGTGACTCCACCACAGGCGGCGACGCCACTGGAAAGTGATCCCTTCGCAGCTTCTGTTCTGTTTTAATTCCTGCAACATGCACCATGCCTCGTGGAGGCGTTTAAACTTGTGTTTGGCATTGTGAGACAATCTATGGCTTGTAATATTTGCTTTTGAATTCCCTGGAATTTGCATTTTTTCCCTCCTATTTGCGTGTGTTCTACATCGGCAGGGCCCGACCCCACGCATACCTCAGCCGCCATTAGCCCCGACCGGAAACCAGGACGGGACTAAGGAGTGAGGGGCTACGTGGCAAGTTAGGATCCTAAGTCGCGATGCTCAAGAGTCCCCCTTGACGCGCAAATAGCAAGTAGGGGAGGGAGGCGTAGGAGTGGATTTGTCGTTCTACGTCGGCAGGGCCCAGCCCCGCGCATACCTCAGCCGCTGTTAGCCCCGACAGGAAACTAGGACGGGACTAAGGAGTGAGGGGCTACGTGACCAGTTAGGCTCCTGAGTCGCGATGCTCAAGAGTTCCCCTTGACATTAAAATGAGTTTTCATACCTTGGCTCTGCTCGGGGAGGGGCGCGCGACGACCAGGTCCGAGGGACCTGGCTGGGTGGCCTGCGCTCGGGCGTGGCCCATGCGTAGCCCCCGTTTCCAGCCCCCTCGCGTGGCACTCCCGAGGGGAGGCGTTGCGACGGTGCCGGACACTGAGCTCTGGGCTCCCTGAGGTTGGTACGGCCGTGGGCCGCCCTCAGTTGTTTATCACCAGCGCGGAGCATAGTGCTTCCGTATGTGTACGGGCATAGCCGCTCCTCGGTAGTGTCGTCAGCCAGCACGGAGCATGGTGCTTCCAGTGGTGCGTCGGAGGGGGCTCCCCTCCGGGAGGAGCCCCCGGGGCGTGTACAGCCCCGCCCTGACACGTGGCCGGCACGGTAGGGCTAGGAGAGGTGTATCTGGGCACCTGTGAGCCAGCGCGGGACTCACGAGGCCCTACCTCGAGGCGGGTTGCACCTGGCTCTAGGCCTTTATCAATGGTATGCTCCTGCAGGGTGGTTAGAATGCAAATGCTCTACGTCCTCAGGTCCCGACCCTCGAGCGAGCTCAGCCGCCGCTGGTATGACAGGTCGCGATGTCGTGGGTCAAGGCCAGGGGGTGAGGGCTAGAGATCCAGTAAGAGCCCATGAGTCGCGATGCTCAGGCACCCCCCTTTTAACGTGCAACCGCTTTGCATGAGAGTGGAAAGGTCCACGATAAGCAGCAGAAGATAATTTCGGGAGTCGGGTTAAGCATGGAGGAGCAAATCCATTTAGATAGATGCGGAAAAAGCAAACGCCACCGGGTTAGGCACGAACAGCTTGGGGATAATGCAGCCCAAGGGGCGCCCCCAACAAGGTAGGTAAAGAGCATAAGCAAAACGGATACATGCTGCAGGGACGGACCCACGCGACCTGGGAATGATGCAGCCATGTGGGCGCTCCCAGCTGAAAACGGAACTTGAAAGATGTCACCTGATATGGTAGAAGATGAAGGGATGCTGAAGTAGCGGACAACGCGCGGCGAGGAAGCCGATCCTCATGAGCTCCCGGGGCCAGGAGCCTCAGGAGGCTCCGGGGGCACAGGTGGATCGTCGAGGACCATCTCCATCTCTGCCAGACCGCGCAACACTTGACCTCCTGAGCCTCCAGAATGCTCCTCAGCAGGCGCTGGTGAGCGGCGACCGTGCTCGGCAGGCCGAAAGGCATGCGAACGTAGCTGTGAGGTGGACCCTCACAATGCCCCACGCGCGAAGGCCAGAGGC